>JARBWK010000009.1:13201245-13591245 GCA_030556195.1 Anolis apletophallus | reverse complement strand
GCTCCGTCTCCTATCAAAGCTCCGTCCTTGCCTCCCAGCACCTGGGTCACTATCTTCATGAGAGCCGAACTCCCTTTCAGCTTCCATGGGCTCATCCTCCACTGTTTCCCTGATCCTTTCTTGCGACCCGTAACCACCTGGTTTCTCATAATGATCAGAATCATCACTCTCAGGGTCAGCCTGAACTTCCCAGCTAGCATAGCCGTCAGGCCATTCATCATCCCAGGCCAAGCTCTCTGTGGGAGAGGAAGGCCCAGCTAACTCATCAGCCCCTTCCTCCATGTCCTCATCAACTGCAGCTGGCCCTAATGCAAGTGGGACCCCCGGTGCTGCCCCCTGCCCCCCAGGCACGAAAGGGAACTGGGTTGCTACAGGGACTCATAAATGTGTTTAGGCTATTGCTAAAAATCCTCTTTTTTCAAAGTAAAGATGCATTGCAGTTTTGCACACAAAACTTGTATCTATTTCTCTGTAATAGGACAGAAACAATCTTTTTCTCAGAGTCTACAAAACCTGCAAAATTCACCGTGTTTTAAAACAGAGGGGAAAACTATTGTTTTTCATATCAGAATGTGTGAATTTTTAAATTTCTGAACTTCAACATGTTTCGGTCTTCAAATGGTACTAGATTATAATTCTGAATTTACCCCTTAGATACCACCATGAAGCTGTGATGTTCCATAAAGAAAAAAAAACCCCAAATTACAAGGTTCATTATTATCCACAGTTTCATGTATTGGTGCTCATGTGTATGTTAGGGATGATGGGAATGTTTCTGAAAATGCTGATGATGGGATGCTTAGTGAGAACTCTGAGATGCAAAGTGACCTTTCAGATAAGGCTTGTTTTCCTGGGAACAGTTCCCTTCCCAGGGCCTCATTAGATGTGAATTCCTGTGTTCAGGACTCTGAAAGTTTTGATGTTGATAACGGAACACCTGGGAATTTTAACGAGCTTACATTTGACCGCCGAGATAGCATTCGGCAATCTAGGCAGGCTGCCAGCCTGTGACGTAGCAGTCGGTTTGCAAACCGAAACTGATTTGTCTTTATATTAGTTGGCTAGAGAAATTGTCTTCAGATTCCAGGCTTTGTTTAGAATACCATGCCAGATCTTGTCTTGTCTCCAAGCTCCTGATTTCGCCTAGGCCTTTGTGCACGTTTTGCTCCATAGCTGCCTTGTATTATTCATGGGATTTTCATCAAGCATTTTACCTTTGTTTTTGGATTTTGGGATTATATCTTTGCCTTTGGATTTTGGGACTATTTGAACTGTGTGTTTTACCTTGGTTATATTCTACTATTGATCTTCTTTTAACCCTTTTGTTGGACACTATATTTGATTCAATAAAAGCCAATGTATTCAGAGACTGTCTGTTGTGTGTGTGACTAGGTGGGGTGCTCCTTGTCTGAAGTGCAACAGGTATTCATAGAGGTCTTTGAATATATTCTTCATGGATACAAGGGTTGTATTGTACAACATAACAGATAATGAGTGAAGAAAATAGAGACTGGGATTGATCTTTAATATGAGGTTTAGATTCAATATCAAAACAGAAGACTCAGGCTGTAAATTTTAGTCCGTAATAGGTGGTTCAAGTGGTAGATTTAATTTCACATTACATTTTAAATAACGAAGCAATAATTGACCTGCCACATTTGAAATTCTATATATTTGAACATTGAAAGACTGTTAACATGCCATATTAGTCTTTTGACGTGGGTGAAAGACACAATATCCTGAGTAGGTATAGAGGTAAACTACAGGTAAACATGAAATACTTTATATTTCCAAGGTGAGAACTGCATTTAGATGGTAAGCTACATTTATGACTAGTCAATTTAGATGAAATTATGCAGCATTATGTAATGGTTAAAGGAAATGAATATTTCAACCCATGCCTCTCCTTCTTTAAAAAGTTTCCACTTTTTTTTAAAAAAAGGCATGAATTGAAACACTCATTACTTATGTGCAAGGATCACATGATGGTATTCTAGATTGAGACCATTATCATGGGAGAGAGGGTTGATTGTGAGAATTTAATCAAATTATAATTACAGACTTGGTTGTACTAAGTAGCAAAGTCACACTGTAATCATCATGTCACCGACAGTGGAAACTAGAACCATTGAGAGATAGCTTTTAAAGCCATGTTTTTTCCCTTTCTACAATGTGAATCTTATAGAGATTATAGGCAGTGCCAATTGTAACTCAGACCTGTGAAAAAGGAGAGCACAATAGGTGCAATTCAGCCTGAATTAAGCACTTTTCAGTCTCATTGGTAGAGCCAAATACATGCCTTAATGTCTTTTGCTGAGATTAATGAAACTGAAGTGCTTGGTTTCAACTGAATTGATCCCATAGTTGGGAAGATAGCTGCTGATTTAATGGCTGGATGTGGTCCAGGACAATTCACACAGCTTTTTACCAGAAACTGATTAAACGAGCTATCACATTGTGAAAGAAAAGTACTTCTGCAATAGAATTTGTCCAAGTTATATTTCGAAAAGTTCTTCAGGTCTACTGTAATACTTAAGCCCTGCTACTTGTTTTGGTTTAATTCTGATACAAAAACTGAACCACTTTCATGTAAATCAAATCATGTGCAGAAATGACCTGATTATGTCAAGGAGGGAAAATGCACATTAGCTAACTCTTCCATATGTTTTTGCCTGCTATTTTACATCAGTATCTTGTGTGTACCAAAACAACTGTTTTGCAGTGAAGGCATTATTAGTTCCACACAGATGAAGAGATGTCACATTAGCTTTTTAAATGTTTCTGTTTTTCTAAAATAATAAAAATATGTAAACAGCAGGAGAGAACTGAAACAACTTGTTGCCAAATGTGTGTGCCAAGTGAGGCCTCTGCTTCTCACTTTTTCTGGTGAGTGATGAAGAGGTCTATATTTGCTCATTTAAAATGATAAAATTTTGTAGATAATACCTTAATAATATTTCATTGGGAATATAATAGCATTGCATGCTATTTATTCTTGAAAATATTCTTTATACCCCACTACTAAGAAAAAATAGTCTAAGGATTGGTCTCCATAGAGGCTTGAACTGATGAGATTTGGAGTCCAACAGCATGTGTTGGAATCAGCCAAACAGGAATTTCACATTTGTGATGCCCTTGTACCAACTTACTAAGGAACTCCTTGCAGCTTGACTTGTGTGTAGTGCTTTAATCAACGCCCTGAGGAAGCGCATTGTGCGGGAAACAGTGCAAACTACGTGGTACCATACCATCAGGAAGCCGTAAGCACGGGACTCGTCACTCATGGTGACACACCCCTGCTCAAACGCTGCCACGGTCTGGCGCTCAGCATGCAGCTTGCATAAGGACTTTTGAAATGCCACCCGTTTACGTTACGGAAGGTAACTCACTATCCACTACTTTAGGGATAGTGCATCCTATTGCTTTGGTCCTACACAGGACCTTTATTTCTCCTTCGGATCTTATGGCTTGAACCTTCATGGACTCACTTTGAAATGTTCTATGAAATTGTATTGTATTAATTTATGCTCATTATAGTCTCAGTAGAGACTTGGGTCTACGATACTTTAGTGCTCGAACCACATGTATGATAACAATACAAAATATATATAGACCCTATGTATTGCAACTTTGTGATTGTTTTGTTTCCAGGATTGCTACTCTATTTGTGCCTTTGATCAATTGATGTATTTCTTTGTGCATTACATTAGTATGGTTAGTTTAAGCACACATTGCATATCTTCTTTTGACTCACTAATAGGGCAGGACAGTACTAATGCAATGTAAACTGTAAGGCTGAGGGCTGGAAATAATGTGCTAGAGATCTTACCAAAAGATGAGGTCTGAGCAGATGTGATTAGTAGCTAATATACTGTATGCGTATCATTTGATGACTGAATGTTGAACACATAGAATAGCTGACAATGGAGATGGAAAGAATATTTGAAAACATTTATAAAAGCTGGATAAAACTTTTTTTCTCAGTGTCAAGAATCCTTAACTAAAAATTTTTTTCACAGTCTATGATATATTTTGTCCAAAATTTGCATATGATTTTTTTGGCACAAAAATGCAGCCGTTTCCATGCAGGAAACATTTTCTGCACGGAACATAATATTTAGAAATATTAATTCATGTATAGGAAATGATGTTTACTAGGCATGAGAAAAAAGTTATGAAAATTAAAAGAAATCGTAAGTGATTCGTATGTAATGGGACTTTCTAGTTTATACGCATCACGGCAGCTAACCAGGAAGTAGACTTTCTTTTACGGTCCTTGAGGCCAACAATTTGCGTTATGATGGTAATAAATTATTAATTATTGTACTACTCACTTCTCCCTGTCTTCTCCCACTCATTTCCTTCCCGCCTTCATTCATCTTCTTCTTTTCCCGCATTTCTATGGGGAACTGGAAGTGATGCTGCTGCTAGGCATTCTGGAAAGTGTAGTCCTCCACGCTTCTCCCCCCTCCCTTCTCTTCCCCGTTGCTCTGTCTTGCCCCACCGCACGGGCCAACTTCACACACACACACACACACACGCTTCTCCTCCTCTCTCCCTGCACTCTCTCACATGCTTCTCTGCCCCCTCCTCTTTCCTGCTGGCTTCTCCCCCCCTCCTTTCTCTTCCCCGTTGCTCTGTCTTGCCCCATCGCAGGGGCCAACTTCACACACACACACACACACACACACACACACACACACACTTCTCCTCCTCTCTCTCCCTGCACTCTCTCACATGCTTCTCTGCCCCCTCCTCTTTCCTGCTGGCTTCTCCCCCCCTCCCTTCTCTTCCCCGTTGCTCTGTCTTGCCCCATCGCAGGGGCCAACTTCACACACACACACACACACGCTTCTCCTCTCCCTGCACTCTCTCACATGCTTCTCTGCCCCCTCCTCTTTCCTGCTGGCTTCTCCCCCCCTCCCTTCTCTTCCCCGTTGCTCTGTCTTGCCCCATCGCATGGGCCAACTTCAGCCCTCCAGGTGTTTTGGACTTCAACTCCCACCATTCCTCACAGCCTCAGGCCTCTTCCTTTTCCTCTCAGCCTGGGCAAACTTGGGCCCTCGCTCCCTCAGGATCGGGTGAGAGAGAGGCAGCGAGGAGCGAGGGGGCTCCTCCTTTTGCTGCTTCCAAGAATAGAATACCCCCCCCTCCCTCCTTCCCTCCCTCCTTCCTATTTGGAGAGTCCCATCTAGAATTCAGTGTGATTTATTCAAGTTTTGGCCTACAACTCCCAGAAATCCCAGCCAATTTACCAGCTGTTAGGATTTCTGGGAGTTGTAGGCCGAAACCATCTGGAATGCGCATGCTCTGGCATACGAACTAAAAACGAATTTCGTTAGTAATTAAGTTACATTTTAGAAATTTTTGGAAAATTTTTGTAAGTCTTTCTTTTACTAATAAAAAAATCCCCCATTAGATTTCCGATTTCCTATTTTTGGGTTCTAAACCATGCCTAGGGTTTACAGTTCATAAAAGGGCTGCGGTTTTGGAGTTGTTTTGCATAAAATCAGCGCATGGATTGTTTGCATAGAAAACATTTTTGTGGAAAACATTTAATTGCACACATATTATTTCCTACTCAGTAATACTATCTAATGTCCAAGGAGGAAAAGCTATAATTGAGGATTTGTTTGGCATACAATTAATACATGATTTCCATAGAAAACAATACTTTTCTGCGAAATGTAGCATTTTCTATGCAAGAATGAATATTTATGCATTTAAATATTTTCCATGCAGAAAATCTTGGGGTTTTCCATAGAATATGCCATTATCTGCACAAGACAGACACATGTCAATTTTACACACAATAAGTCCTGAACTTCAAATGGCTTTTAAAAAACCTGTATGGTTTTTTAAGGCTTTCTTGCAGGAGGAAAAAAATGCTGGCTTCATTTATTACTACTTTTGAGAAGAAATTTAGTGGAGAATTGTATCTCTAGCTGGTATATGCATGTGGGTTTCTACTGATTCTAAATCAGTTATTAGAGTTGTGCACAGATTTGTTTTCCTTCATTATATCCATTATTTCATTACTTTCATTACCTTTGGTAGCACATAATGGGAAACTCTCTCCCAGTATGAAAATCAGCTTGACATGAAAGCAAGGGGGAGCTGATACCAACTCCTTGCCTGCTTTTTGTGAGCAGCCTCCTTGAATTGGAAAGAGTGTGTCTGTTGCAAAAAGGCCCAGAAAGTGTGCACACCTGCCTGCAGCCAAGCAGCTTCTTTGAAACAGAACTTGCCTCCTTGCCTTGGAAAGAATGTGTGTGTGGCATGCAGGCTCAGAAAATGCGTGCACCTGCCTGCAGCCAAGTGCCTATCCTCCAGAGTAGAAAAACAGGTAAGAGAAGCCTCCTTAAAGTGTGAGCCTGCCCGCTTAAATGCGTATAATGATGGGAAGGAGAGCCTGGGGAGCCCTCCACCATAATGGGCCAATAGAAAACAGATCTTTTGGCACTGCAGAGAAAAAACAGCTACCTGCCCTCCTGATTTTGGGAGGCTTCTAAAAATATTGGATTGCGGCCCCCACCAAAGGCCAAAGTATGGCAATCATAGCTTAGTCATCATGGTTTGTAAGGGGAGTACAGATCTGATTTGTTCTTGGACTCATTGATTTGCGTTATTTGCAGTCCATGGTATCTTCAGACTCTTTGGCAGATCAATGTACAAATAACTTAGCCCAGAGAAGTCAGGATGGCTCCCTCCCTGCTATACTTTTGTTGGCAGGCTAAAATCTTTTTATTCAGGTATCAATGGGTGCTGTGGTCTTAGCTTTGAATAAGTTTTTAATCAGTCTTTAAGGATTTTAACTATTTTTAATACCATTAATATTTAATTATATTTTAATGTTTATATATTTTAGGTTTAAAAATTTATTTCATTTGATTTTACTGTAAGCCACTTTTAATTTCTTTTTTAGAGAGAGAAAGTGGGATATAAATAAACATAATATTAATGATGATCATGATGATAACCCAAGCAATGTATGTGTAAAGCAGGCAAGTATCTCGTATCTAACAAAATGAACTCTGAGACAAGTTTCTATGAATTCATCACTTACATGAACTAATTTGCAGGTCTTATTACGTATTCCATTAGAGTGTTTTAATCCCCCCCCCCCTTTCCCAGAATTTGCTCACTCTTCCATTTTTTAAAGCCTGTTTTTTAAATTGCCAGTGCTCCCCAAAGTATGGCCAGTTTGCATCCCACATCCCATGGGTTGGAGCATGGAAATTTTTGGTGAAATAAAATAAAATAAAAAGCTTTAAATGCATATGCAGTGGAGTATGAGAGGATATGCAGCCATCCATGGTTACATGGATGGCCAGTGCTAGTTTGCAGCCTCCGACACTTCTCCGACACTTCTCCTGCACTAAAATGTGGAAGGAGTTCAAGTAGTGCATTGAAAGAAATGAATAGTTTGCTCCATCATCTATAATGCTTTTACTACCCCACTTCCAACCCCTGACTCACATAAGGCTGATTTGTGCATTCTCAGTGATGACTTTCAACTCAACGTTCAGATTTATTTGGAGGAATTATCATTCTAGGCTAAGCAGACATCACTGTGCCCATTGCCAAATCCAAATATCTCCAATTTCAAGCCAGTATTTCTGGAGTTCGGTGTCTGTTCTAGTATTTGCTATTCTAAATAGTCTCTTCATTAATTATATGTACATCTGTACTATCCAAAGTTCTTCCAAAAACTTCCTGAACTTACAAATCACATAATTTCAGAAAATTATTTCATATATTAGATTATTACAATTAATTGCAAAGTACAAGCATATCCAAAATCAAATGTGCACAATGCATGTATATGTGTGGATGACCAGATATCGAACATGGTTTTGGATTCAGGGTAGTAAAATAATGCATACACAGTTCGGGAAGCATCCTGGCATATAGTACAATCTGTCAAATTGTCTTTTTGCAAGTGTGAGGAACAAGTGGACACATGGGAAAAATGTTATGACCATTCAGAAAGCTAGAACAGTATTATTGATAAGAACTGAAACCCATTTGTGCTTTAAGTAGACTGATAGTGCTCTTAGAAACATGGACGAATGTCATGGAAATATAGAGTTTGATGATTTCCCATTCCTAAGTAAGGTCCTGAAGACAAAAGACTAGACTTTGCTCACTGAACTTGTCCAAGAGAATGTTCTTACATCTTTGCCACAAGTTCAGCATTTTTAGAGGTACCCCTAGGTTCTTTGTTCAGATGTTTTAAAAGTGCTTTTTATTAAGAATTCATGTTATAGTTGACTTCTTTTTTTAACATCCAATAAAACTTCCCATGAGCAATCCATTATGCTTTTAATCTGTATTTAAATTGCAAAGTTGTTTAAGGTCATTGTTACTCTAAGCTCTCTGCCAAGATGTTATATTGGCTTCTGGCTACACAGAGTTGCTGACAGAAATCTCAGCAGCAGCCAAGGAGGATAAAAGCTGAGCATCTTGTAGACAGCAACATGGGCTCTTTGGAAATAAAATTAGTTTTGAAATAGAACTCTTTATGAACAAAGGAAAGGGGACAGGCAGCCACTTGATGACTGTGATCTTAAACATGCTAAATGATATGTCCACCATAAAAGAGAGGATCGTAAAACACATTTATAAGGGCGTAGGGCTTTCAAATTTTGTAAAGCTGCCATTTTGGCAGCCAGCTTGCTGATTGTGAATGTACCAGGAGCTAGACTCCAAATGGGTTCAGATGATAACTATTATTGAGTCTGGTGTACTATTAAGGTAGTGCTGAAGGCTTTGAAACACACTCTGAAATGTCTCTGTCAGTCAGAGATCAGGTGTGTGGATCTTCACAATGCTTGGAGCAAGGAACACAGCACGAATCTCTCTGAAAGCAGTGATTTATTGAGGCAGCTCCTTTCTAAATTCTTTTTATGTTGGGATGGAAGGGAAAATTCACAAAAAGTTAGAAAGCCCTCCTGGATATTTTCCTTATTCAATTGCACCTCTGTTCAAATCAATGCAGAGTGAAGCCATTTCTAGTGGTTAGGAGACATTAATAATGGAAAGAGTTCTCCTCAAAAGCAGCTACATAACATTTCAAATTATTTATTAACTGTTCATAATAAATGAGCTCTAAATTAATTATTTTTAAAAATCAGGGAAAAACTTTGTAGATATATTAAATCATCATGGACCGGAGAGATAGCACAGTGGTAACAACAGCTGTACTGGCATTCTGAAGGTTGCATGTTCGAATCCCGGGCTGGTTTGGGCATGCATTAATATATTATTATTATTATTATTATTAAATGACCAGGGACATATAATGCTATGAGCTGTCCACTGTTTACCCAACAGTTCAAAAACAGCTCAGCTGTGATTAGATAAAACTGGGAACCGCCAAGCGGGGAAGGATTTTTTCAAGGACTTACAATGCCTAAATAAAGTAAGATTGCCTGCCTGAATGTGGAATGCGGAAAACAGAGGCTGTCCGTCATGAGGATGAAGCAACAGCACCCCTTGTGACGTAATGACGCAATCACACCCTGTGACGTACCCTGTGATGCAGCCGGAAGAAAATCCTTCTAAAATTGTACTTCTCATATGTTGTATGTTGTATGTAATTGTATGTGGAACTGGCAGGGACTCTCTGCCCTATGTGTGATGTAATCCACTGTGAGTCCCCTTCGGGGTGAGACGAGCGGAATATAAATAAAGTGTATTATTATTATTATTATTTTAAAGAATGCCTCTCTTAAATGCAAAGGACATGCAAAAATAAAATTCTATTACTAAACCTCATGACTAGGGACTTGAAGAACTCTGGAATAAAATTAGAAATATTATTTTTTTACACTATTTATACCCCGCCCTTCTCACCCCAAAGGTGACTCAGAGTAGCTTTACAGAACATATATATGGCAAACATTCAATACTGATTGTGCAATTAACAAAGACAGACAACACAAATAGAGGTAAGGGCAGATTTTCCCATCGTATTTCTGGCATCTTGGAGGCTGTGCTCAACTCCAGCCATGGGGGGGAGGGTGTGTGTGTGCCGTCACTCCATCTTCCATGTGAAGCAGCTTTTTGCCTATCAATGTCCTTAAGGATGCTTTTATTACCTCCCTGCTAGAAATGGTTCCTATTTTATCTACTTGCATCTCTGCTTTCTACCTGCTAGATGGGCAGGTGAGCTGGGGCTAACAGTAGGTGCTCACCTCGACCCGGGATTGAACTGCTGACCTTTCAATCAACAGGAGTTTTCTGCAGCACAGTGGTTTAACCTGCTGTGCTAACCCCAGCCCCATTATCTGTAATAATAGAAAAATATACAATCTGTATTTAAAAAGACAGAACAGACTCATTGGGTGTCTGATGCTCTTTAGACCATAAAGATTTAGTGGGAAACAAAAGTAAAAAGTGAAGATTTGGATTCACAGTCTTTAATATAGAGCAGGGCTGCCCAGGAAGTCCATCGCGATTGACAAGTCGATCCTGGGACCGAAGGAGGTCGATCCCAGCCAGATGGGGTGCTTCTCAGAGGGGGCGGAGCCAGGCTGCGCCAAGCCCTGCCCCCGCCCCCTCCCTTGGCTTCGGCACTCCCAGCAGCTGCTCCAGGTTTGAGGAGGGCAGGGCCAAGCCAGCCTTGTGCTAGCTATGTCACCACTGGCTTAGCATTGCCATCCTCAAGCCTGGAGAAGCTGCTGGGACCTCCAAAGCCAGAGGGGAGAGGGAGGGGCTTGGCGCGGCCTAGCTCTGCCCCTTCTGGCCAAGCCCTGCCCCACCCCCTCCCCTCTCCAGCCTTGAGGAGGTAGGTAGATCTTTCTGATTTGGCTTTAATATAAGTAGCTTGCATGCCAAAAAAGTGTGGGCACCCCTGATATAGAGGATACTGTGGAATATTTAGGATGCTTGCATCAAATATCCTTGTAATCAGTGTCAGAAAAACCTTTGGTCCTTTTTTTTCTCTCCTGACTACCTAAGTTGATACAAAATCACACAGTGATTTTAAGTCTCTAGTTCTCTATTATTAATTGTCCATTTCTTTGATGAGGGTATTTTACATCTTCAGAAATCTCTGTGTTAATATACATGTGTGCACTGTGTTGAGTAGAATAATGTAATCTTTAGGCTTTTTAGAGAATATAACTATTTTTGTTGATAATGTACTAATCAGATTTATATTTGTATTTTTAGCGTAACCTCTGATAGTAGTCAAAACATTAGAAAATTAGAGAAGAAACATCAACAGTTTATTAATGCTAATGACAGTATAATGACAGAAAATATCAACTGATAGCAATTATAATGAGGGCTACCAAATTGAAACTTAATCCAGACAAGACAGAGGTCCTCCTGGTAAGTCGAAAGGCTGAACAGGGCATAGGGTTACAGCCTGTGTTGGATGGGGTTACACTCCCCCTGAAGACACAGGTTTGCAGCTTGGGAGTCATCCTGGATTCATCGCTGAGCCTGGAACCCCAGGTCTCGGTGGTGGCCAGGGGAGCTTTTGCACAGTTAAGACTCATGTGCCAGCTGTGCCCGTACCTTGGGAAGTCTGATCTGGCTATGGTCGTCCAGGCTCTGGTTACATCCCAAATAGATTACTGCAACACACTCTACGTGGGGCTGCCTTTGAAGACAGTTCGGAAATTACAGCTAGTCCAACGGGGGGCAGCCAGATTGTTAGCCGGTGCTACATTCAGGAAGCATACCACCCCCTGTTGTGTGAGCTCCACTGGCTGCCTGTCCACTTCCGAGCTCAATTCAAAGTGCTGGTTTTGATCTTTAAAGCTCTATACGGTTCTGGCCCAGCTTACTTGTCCGAACACATGTGCCGCTACGTCCCACCTCGTAATTTAAGATCAGCCAGGGAGGCCCTGCTCTCACTCCCGCCAACTTCTCAAATGTGGTTGGTGGGGATGGGAGAGAGGGCCTTCTCGGTGGTGGCTCCCTGTCTGTGGAATGCGCTTCCAAGCGACATACAATCAACCCCATGCCTTCTGGCATTCAGGAAAAAAGTGAAATCGTGGCTCTCGGACCAGGCTTTTGCACATTAGCACAATGCAGCACTTTGGATTGTAATTGTAATTGGTAAGTTGATGGTTATGGCTCAATGTTTATGTGGTGGATGGAACTCTGTTTTTAACTTATGTGTATGTGTATTATGTGTCAATGCTAATTGTATTTTAATTCTGAATGTCTATGGTTTTATATTGTATTTATAGAGTGTTTTGGCATCGAATTGTTGCCTTTTGTTAGGCCGCTCTGAGTCCCCCTGGGGGGGTTGAGAAGAGCGGGGAAGAAATTATGTAAGTAAATAAATAAATAAATAAAAGAAAGTAAAAGTTTAGGAAAGCTGGATGGTGGAGCTGACAAAAAAAGAGAAAATAATCTCTTTTGAAAAAAAGGTTGCTGGAGCAGAGTTCTACATATACCACGGACTGCCAAAGCAAACACGGCTGAGAACAAGTCAAACTCTAACCTTGAAGCCAAAATCATTAAACTGAAGCTGTTGTACTTTGGACACATCATGAAATGGCATATTCATTTGAAAATATAATTTTTTTGTTAAAAAATAGTGCTGTAGGAAAAGAATAAAACGACATTGCAGACACAATAAGCAAAGCGTGATATTACACAATCTAGACAGGGTTGTTGATGACCAAGGCTTTTAGAAATCTCTCCTTCATACGAGATACTTCCAAAATATAGAAGCTGACTAGAGGGTAAACAACAACAAAACAAATGAATTTATTTGTGAGGACTAACTTGAAGCTAATTATTTTCTCCTAGCACTTGCAGCAATGTTTGCTTTATGTTGTCATGACTATAAATTTTGAAACTGAATGTACTTCTGGGAACAAAAACAGACAAGTGGATCCCCTTGTCTTGTATTTATTGCTGGCTGTTCTAATAGAGATTGTGGGGAAGAGATTAAACGATTAAGTGCAATTTGGGAAAGAAAACCTGAATGCACAAACAAAAGATTCTAGTTAATCTTGTTTCTGACATTTTACACTACTTTCAACATAATCAATTTAAAAAAACCCAGTAGCATATCATACGTATATGTAGGACAAACATGTAAGTATATATACAGATAGCCACACACAGAGAGAAACAAAGATAGCACCGGGGAAAAGAAATATGCAGCTTTTAACTACAGATCCATTCAGAGCCTCTAACTACAAAAAAAGGACAGACAGTAAATAACTGATGTCATAAGCAATTGAATGCCTGAATTCTAACACTCGTTTGCTCATATGTATTACTCAAGAAAACTAGAGTCAAACTTTTGCAAAATGATTGAGTGCATTTAAGTGTTCCATTATGTTATAAACAATTGTAGATTATTTATTCCTCATGAGGATGCCCTTCATCTCCATTTTTATGCAAGCAATCTGGCAGATCAGTTGTCTTCATTGATTTCCAATTATATGCAATAAGCATTCTGGCTGCTAAGCTCATACTGAATATTAGTTTACTCTTCTTGTTATTAAGCAGCCCATCCACTTGGCAGAATGACCTTGCATGTGTTGGGTGAATTTACCTGCGGAAGTTAAAGGGGAATAATTCTCCATTATTATCAATGTATGCATTATCAGTGTATGGAAAAAAGCAAGAGCATTTTAAAAAGCCGAGGCAAAATATATAGATGAATTATTGTCATTAGTAGAGATATTGCTACAAAAAAGCAACATAATTTTAGTAAGTTTATTAATTTATGTCACATCCCCAGATTTGCAGAACACTTTTATTCTGGTCTTCAGTCCAACCTCAGCAAATATACATTTCTCATAAAGAATGGAAGCTTTACAGTAAACATTGCAGTAAAATATAAACTAAGTAGATGACAATATAAATGTACCACAACTCTATGCTCTAGAAATAGGTAAGTCATTCCCTTCTTTTTTTGCAAATTATTTTTTATTCATGAAAACAAACACACCACAACAGTAATCGACATACCTATATACATAATTTATTTATTTATTTCCACCATTTCTACCCCGCTTCTTCTCAACCCCCGAGGGGGGACTCAGAGCAGCCTAACAACAGCAACAATTTAATGCCAAAAACACAGTATACATATAATAGAAAACAAAAAACAGTCAAAATTAAAATACACTAAAATACAGTTAGCATTAAAATACATTGAAATAAAATTAGCATTAAAATACATCATATACATTCACATAAGTTAAAAACAGTATTCCGTACATAATAGAAGCATTGGGTCATGTCCAGCAGTTTGCCATTTCAAGCCAATCTAAAGTGTCGTATCATGCTAATGTGCAAATGCCTGGTCCCATAACCAGGATTTCACTTTTTTTCCTGAATGCCAGGAGGGATGGGGTTGATCGTATATCAATTGGGAGTGCGTTCCACAGTCGGGGAGCCACCACCGAGAAGGCCCTATCTCTCGTCCCCACCAACCGCATTTGAAAAGTAGGCGGGAGCGAGAGCAGGGCCTCCCCAGATGATCTTAAATTACAAAGTGGGACGTAGCGGCTGATGCATTCGGACAAGTAAGCTGGGCCAGAACCGTATAGAGCTTTAAAGGCCAAAACCAGCACTTTGAATTGAGCTCGGAATTGGACAGGCAGCCAGTGGAGCTGACACAACAGGGGGTTGGTATGCTCCCTGTATGTAGCTCCCGTTAGTAGTCTGACTGCTGCCCGCTGGACTAATTGGGGTTCCAGACTCAGCGATGAGTCCAGGATCACTCCCAAGCTGCGAACAGTTGCACAGTTACTGAAATAAACACCAAATAATACTTAAACATCCTCACCACAACTAACATATATTTTCCTTTTACTTCCAGATTTCTTTGTGATAGTAATTAGTGTTCTTTAAACATATCTTAGTTCATTTCTCCAATATGGTTTATGTTTGGTCCTTTGGGTTTTCTATTCTGTTTTTATAAATATTTGTAATTATTGTTTTTTAAGAAATCAATGAAGTTATCCCAATTTGTTTTATTTGAGGATGACCTGTTCTGGGCAATATTTTGTGTCAATAAATCCATATTCATAATGTCCAGAGCTTTATCTATCCATCTGTGTACTGTTGCAGTTTCTTTCGCTTTCCACAAGCGTGCTATGTTTATTCTTGCAGCCGTAGCAAGGTAAAATAAAAGTAGTTATTTTTATCTATTTGGAAATCTAGGATTCCCAATAAAAAGTATTCTGGTTTGAAATGAAAGTTTAGTTGGAGAATTTCTTTCATCTTTTTGTACACTCTCCACCAATTTTTTAAAAAATATTTTACATTCCCACCACATATGAAGGAAGGTGCCTGTATTCTCCCCACATTTCTAAGACTTACTATTTATCGTTCCCTTGCTATATTTGGCTAGCTTTTCTGGTGTAAGATACCACATATAAAATACCTTGAACCAGTTTTCTTTGATCTCTGTAGCATAGGCATACTTAAGTTTTTTTGTCCATATTTCTTTCCATTTAACTAGACTAATTGTATGTCCTACTCCTTTCGCCCATTTCGTCATCGCTTCTTTTATTTGCTCTTCTTCCGTTGCCCAAGTTATTAATTGTTCACAGTCATTCCCTTCTATTATATCTGTCTTTTCCATTACCAAACAAACATTCTGTTCAAAGGAAAAAAACATTTTGAGCGGGGAAATCTCCTATCTACTGTTTTCCCTGATTGAACTAATATTTCTACTAATGAATACTAAATATTTATGAGTGGGCTACCATAGTGTAGTGGTTTAAGCATTAGACTATTACTTTGAAGATGGAGCTTCAAAGGAAGCACACAGGTTGATCTTGGGCAAGTCACATTCTTTCAGCCTCAGCGGAAGGCAGAGATAACCCTCCTCTAAGCAAATCTTGCCAAGGAACACCCTGGAAGGCTTGTCTTAAGGTCAACATGATTCAGAAAGAACTTGAAATCACACTAACAAGAAGATATATTGCTTCACAATCTGAATCCGATGCCATACATAATATTTGTGCCACAATTACAACAGAAACACACATGCACAAATATATACATAGAGATACACATATATTTGTGTGTGTGTTTGTGTGTGTAACTCTTAAACATCTCTCCTTCCATTGATGTTTATGAGAGTATACTAAGAGTTGCTGCACTACCTGAATAAGAAAATAAACTACTTGATTATGGCACTATATTTAAACTTACTATATCTATTAGAACGAACATGGATAAGGAATAATCTAATAACACCATTTAAAACTGGATTACATCAATTAAGTCTTGCCAAAACAAGAGTAATGATTTAATGATTATGGGCCATGTTTAATTATTGATATTCATGCTTTACACAAACAGACTTCTTACTGCTCATTGTATTTGATGCTGTGTCATAAAGTGCTATAATCTGTTAAATAAAGTCATGCTGATTAAATTAGAAAAGAAATATTAGAGGCAGGCCTCAACATTTGAGTGTTTCTCTTTCACAGATTTGATTATTCAAACGTTTGTAATTGCTGTTCATCTAGTTAACCATTCTTGCTCTACTCCTGGTTTGTGTTCTAATCCCTGAAGCAGGAGAAAACACATATGTTCCAGAACTTTCTTTCAAATACTTAAGTTGATATCAAACGTTCCTTCTTCCAGCTAAATATATTCAATTCCCCTAAGTCATTTCTCATATGACTTGTTATTCAGAACATTTAGCATCTCGTATTGCATCTACACTATAGAATTAATGAAGTTTTTCATCACATTAACTGCTGTTGCTCAATGCTATTGAGTTATGGAAGTTGTAGCTCTACAAGGTCTTTTGCCTTCTCTGGCAAATAGTGCTGGTGCTTGACCAAACTATAAATGCTAGGATTCCATAGCATTGAGTCATGGCGGGTAAAATGGTGTCAAATTCAATTAATTTTACAGTTTCACTATATTTTGGATATATTCTAGCCTGTAAATAACTTTGAGTTGCAGTGCACCAAATTTCTTTATGAGGCAAGTGATATGAGTCACCAATTCGCTCATCTTGCTTTCTCTTGCTGTAGTATCTTGTTTATATATTTTTTCAAAGAGCATACAAAAGAAAGAAGTAACCACCATGTGCTTCTCTGGGCTGGGTATGGACTGGCCTTAAGTATTTAAGCAAATAATGTTTGTCACAATGAAACGGGGAATGGTGCAAGCCTGGCAAAGGGGCAGCACAGGCTTCTTGAGGTTCATCAGGCTCACACCATTTCCATGAGAATGGTGCGATTTTGGCCACAGCCTCAGTTTCCCTTTCATGGGTCAGCCCTTTCCCTTCCTGCCTGACCAGGAAGGCTGGCAGGGGAAAGCCCAAACAGCCAGTTTAGTCCTTTCCACAGGCTGCAGAGAAGTCCTTTGTGGGCCACAGCTGGCCAGTGGGTTGCTTGTGGTGGAGGCCTGATCTACTGAAAAGAAATGGATCCCCTAAGACCAACAAGACACATCGGTCCACGATTACCAAAGTAGAACAACACCAAGCATATATTTCACAGCTTCTACAAGATACAATAAACAAAAATCTACAATAAACGTAAGTATGTTGTGTTCACAATACTGATTTTAGTCTTTCAAAGAAGTAATGATATCAATCATGATATCATTATAATTATAATTATAAGCTTCTGTTTCCTTATTGAGATCTTCTACAGGATAAACCAATAATGAGACATGGGTTCCTTGGATTCACAGTACCAGATGATAAATCTTCCTTGTAGGAGAGAGCTCACATGTTCTTTGAAACAGATTCCTCCTTCAAGCTAATAGTTTCATTTACTCTCTTATAAGACAGAATTTATAAAGACAAGGAAACAGAAGCTCTTCATAATTGATATCATTTCTTTTTCAAAAGACTAAAATCAGTATTGTGAACACAATATAGTTACGTTTATTGTAGATTTTTGCTTATTATATTTTTTACAAGCTGTGAATTATATGCTTGGTATTGTTCTACTTTGGTAATAGTGGACCTATGTGCCTTCTTGGAGACCTGATCTAGACATTGCAAATGTGCTCTTCAAGCAGAGAGAGAAATGAAAATTATAAACTGGAGGATAATCTTAGACTAACTAAAGCAGGAAGAGAGCCAGATGTCACTAAGGCCAAAAAACAAAAAAAATAACGGATATCTGTGCATGTAGACTCCTAGGCTGACAGGCAAACAAGCATCTATAGAAATATATGTATGCTAAGGTTGGCAATAGTAAATTCTTTTGAAAATACACAATAAGAAAACAAATTGCTTAACTGAAATTGTATTTATAGATCTGAAAGTCCTAACAAATATTTTTTTCTTTCCCTTAAATAGAAAGAAGTAGCATATATGTGGACTGGAATTAGCTGAATGGAATATCAGTTTTAAGCTGAGACTGGATCATTGCCAGGTTATCTGAATTACTTGGCGTATGACAGATTTCAAAATCCTTATGAAATGAATGGCTATTAAAGATGACAAACAAGTATTCTAAAGTATGCTTTCTTCAGGATCAGAAGCCAAATTATATTCAGAGAATCAATATAGCATTTCCACTCTACCTTGAGTTTAAATATCTTGTTCCAAGTCCTCTTAGTATTTGACTGCAGTTATTTGCATCGTCTATTCAACAATTTGTTTCCAAGAAAATTGCTGTAATCTAATTTTAACTGAGTTGGTAAACTTGTGTCTGTGTCATCCATATAGAGTTTTCCCTCCACACAGAAGAAAAAATAAAATGCTTAAACAAGGATTCCTCATTTCTGACATGACATTTAGTTATTTGTGGACCAAACCTACATGTTAAACTTAAAGGTCTTACAGACTCACTCCCTTGCCCTATTACAATGTGCCTGTTGTTTTGCCAGACAGAGGATCATGACATTTTCTGCCTAGCTTGAATATAAAGACACAAAAATGTGAATTTTTTAACAGTTGACTTCAGAACTATGAGTTTTCAAGTGGAAAGAATTATCAGATTGAAAAATCAAAAGGATTCGTTTTCCCTTAATAGTTGCATAAGGGTCTATTGCTTTATTGTGTGAGAAGGAAGACCAACTGAAATTCATTTTTTACACAACTATTAAAGGTGTAGATTTCATTCTGGAAACCCTATGCAATGGATGACATTACTAGAGATATAGACATTAAGCCAATGTTTATTGCTAAAAGGAACAAATTGAATCAATGGGACTTACATATATATTGACTTATCTACTTAATCAAGACCTCTCCGCTGGCGTCCCCTTGTTGTGGGGGAGAGGCTTGTGTACCCTAATGAAGTTGTGAGCTATGCTGGCAGTGGCATAGCACTGGTAGGGCCTCTCATGCCAGACAGGTCACAACCGAAGGGTCTGACAAAAAGCGTCAAAGGGCTCTCTAGCCTTTTGGCAACCATCCTAGGAGAAGGAAAACTCAGATTTCAAACCCGGGCAGATGGTGCTCGTTTAACCCTGTAAGGTCAATCATCTAGAGAAGGAAACTTGAACCAAACCTATGACCTGAGGACCTCGCTGCTACTGTCCCAGCTTGCTAGGCCCCGGCAGATGAACCTTTGGTTTAAAGGGTGAGGCCAGTTCTGTGCAAGCTGCACTACACCAGAAAAATCAATTGCACAGGCTCGAAGGACACATCCAACCTCCGAATCATCAACGCGCTTGTCGAAAGCGTGGGATGAGTCCTTCCTGAATCTTCGTTCGCGAAGAAAAGCCAAGAAGACTTAATCTAGAATCAGTGACTAGAGTGGGTCTTTTGGAAACTTCATGCCTTTTTGATCCACTGCAGGCCACAAGGACTGCCAAAATATAAATCAAAGTCAGTTCAAGGTCATAATTTGCTCGCTCCTGTTTTTAATGATCCTATGGATAGGCCTGTTTTCAAACGTAAAAATGCATTTCGGAAGTCGATTCGGATGTTGGTTTTGCTCTGGCTTCAGATGTGTATCACTTTCGATTTTTAAGTGATTTTATCAAAATGGATTTCAGATGTATTCCAATATTCAGAAGTATTCGGAAATAGCGTCCGCGATTGCGCAATGCGTGAAAATCAGCAGAAGGGAGAGTCAAAACTATGGAGAATCCCTTTTCCATCCATTTTTGACCGCTACTAATGACAAAACTAGCCACTGGTACAAATCTGGTGATTTCACACAAACCACCTGATAGCCATCAGCCAATGAAGAGAGGCAGCAAGAAAGGGCGGAAATGACATCCGAGCCCTTTCTGAGAATGGTGACAGAGCTTTCAGAATGGTGAATCCACTTCCTGTTTTGGGTGCTATGCTCAATATCACTTCAATTATCAGAAGTCTGAAAAAAACATCCGAAAATCAGATGTATCTGATTATCGGAAACAGGCCTACCCATGGATGTAGTTGGAGCCAAAAAAGTAAGAATTTTGTTTCTTATTGTAGATTCAAATTGGCAGATTACCATGTAAAAATAGCTATAGGTCAACAGTTTGAAAACATAAAGGTTTTTCCTACAACAGAATTTTCAGAATTTATGTTTCTTACATCTTACTGTGGATATAGATATTTACTAGGCATGCTAAAATTGAAACGGAAATCTAATTGATTCGTTAGAAATCCGTAATTAATGGGACTTTTGTTGTTTTACGGATCGCTGCCCCGAACCAGGAAGTAGACTTCCTTTTACGGTCCGTGAGGCCAACAATTTGCGTTAGGATCGTTAGAAATTCTTAATTATTAATTAATTAATTATTGTACTACTCACTTCTCCCTGTCTTCTCCCCCTCATTTCCTTCCCGCCTTCATTCAGCTTCTTCTTTTTCCCGCATTTCTATGGGGAACTGGAAGTGACGCTGCTGCTAGGTAGAGGCAATGCATTCTGGAAAGTGATTCACACACACACACACGCGCACGCTTCTCCTCCTCTCTCTCCAGGCTTCCCCTCCTTCTTCTTCCCCGTTGCTCTGCTGCCATGCATGCCCCATCGCAGGGGCCTGATTCACACACACACACGCGCAAGACGCTTCTCCTCTCTCTCCAGGCGTCCCCCCCCCTCCTTCTCTTCCCCGTTGCTCTGCTGCCATGCATGCCCCATCGCAGGGGCCTGATTCACACACACATGCGCGCACGCTTCTCCTCTCTCTCCAGGCTTCCCCCTCCTTCTGTTCCCCGTTGCTCTGCTGCCATGCATGCCCCATCGCAGGGGCCTGACTCACCCACACCCCCCCGCGCGCGTCTCCTCTCTCTCCCGGCGCGCTCTCAGATGCTTCTCTTCCCCGTTGCTCTGCCTTGCCCCATCGCAGGGACCAGCTTCAGCCCTCCAGGTACGTGTTTTGGACTTCAACTCCCACCAGTCCTCACAGCCTCAGGCCTCTTCCTTTTCCTCTCAGCCTGGGCAAACTTGGGCCCCCCCTCCCTCAGGATCGGGGTGAGAGAGAGGCAGCGAGGAGCGAGGGGGGCTCCTCCTCCTTTTCTTTTGCTGCTTCCAAGAATAGAAAACCCCTCCCTCCCTTCCTCCTTCCCCTCCCTCCTTCCTATTTGGAGAGTCCCATCTAGAATTCAGTGTGGTTTATTCAAGTTTTGGCCTACAACTCCCAGAAATCCCAGCCAATTTACCAGCTGTTAGGATTTCTGGGAGTTGTAGGCCAAAACCATCTGGAAAGCGCATGCTCTGGCATACGAATTTCTAACGAATTTCGTTAGTACTTAAGTTACATTTCCGAAAATTTTGGGAATTTTTTTGTAAGTCTTTGATATACTAATCAAAAAAAAAATCCCCCCCCCCATTTGATTTTAGAATCGCCATTTTTCGATTTGTTATCATGCCTAATATTTACTCTTGTCTGAAAATTGACATTCAACTTCATGTAAACCTTGTTTGTGGAGAGAGAGGAAATCTCAACAGAAATCATCTTTCCAGTCCATATCAACCAAAGTACTGCTTTATATCTGTTGTCAGAATCTCTGTATTGTGGTGTACCATATTCAATGAGAAACTTTTTTACTTATGTTGTGATGTCCACCATAAACAACCCCCTTCCTAGTCTTACTGAAACATGGAAGTGACACTGTGGTGGTGTTGTTGTTGTTGGTTTGGTTTTTTTTTTTTTTTTGCTAAATTTCTCTTTTGGCAAATGTTCAGATTATCACAGGTCTCTATCCTAACTTGCTCTCTCTCTCTCTCTCTCTCTCTCTCTCTCTCTCTCTATATATATATATATATATATATTTATATATAGTATAGTATATATATATATACTGTGTATATATATATATATATGTGTGTGTGTGTGTGTGTGTGTGTAAGATGCCTAAGGACATATGAGAAGAAAAGTTTTACTGCTTGCACCAGTGCGTCAATTATGAAACGGCTATAGATTTTGTGAAGAGAGAGAAAGAGCAGCTACCACCCTGGGATTCACTGAGAAAGACAAGGTCACAAACTGGGTTGCTATCACTTGCACCATCTGTCATCCCGTAAAGGGACTACCAGCTTGAAAGAGAAAGACATGTTTCCATGTGATGTTTTCTCCAGCTGGCTGGATGAAAAGATCAGTGTTCAGAGGTTGCCCTTTCTTTCAAAGTTGTGTGATAGTCTCAGAATACTTCCCTATTTCTCCTGCTCCCCTTCAAAGCACATATAAATAAGAGCATGTGCACTCAGTTTGCTTAAAGTTTAAGTTCATCACTAGGTGTCTCAAAAGGCTGGGCAGTAAACTGAATTGGTGAAAATGCTGCCATTCATCTTCTTTGAAGGACATTTTTTCTTTGAAGAAATCATTGAAAGTAAAGGTGCAAATGACAGCATACTTTGCAAGTTCTTGGATTAATTGACAGTGATAATTATATTTATGCCTAATTGATGGTGACATACTTTGTTCAACAATTGCAATCCATGGGCAAATATTGTGGGGTGGAGAGGTGTTGAGAGGATACAGTGATATAACAGTAATAGTTTGTAATAAGGACATTTCTGAACTGTATATTGATCAAAATATATTGAATAAGGATAGGTTCTTAATGTGGCTTTTGGACTGGGGGAAAGGAAAACAATATTTGTAAGATGGTGGGAGTTGTAAAAATGGCCTCTCTCCAATGTTCGCATCATGTTGTCATGGCTAGCCATCACCACTATGAATGTTTCAAGCTGTGGCTGGAGCTGACTCAGGACGAAGTTTTGAGAGTGAGAATAGGCATGATATCCTCACCAGATCTAGAGATGACTTCCCATTGGTCTGCAAGTCCTATGAGACTGTATGCAAGTGGAACAGGCTTAGAAGGGCTACCTACCTTGCTCACTCAATGTTCCATTAGTGTTATTCAACAGGCTTGATAACAGCAGTGGGGACTGCTCATTGTCTGAAGTAATGATATCCAGAGCACTGACTGGTCACAGGGTGTGGGGCATGGGGCGAGATAGGAAATGCTTCCTTTTCTCCTTCCTTTCCCCTCCTACTTTACCTTGGTGCTCTGGATATTGTAACTTCAGACACCAAACAGTATCTACCACAATTTTTGTACTTCATAGCCAGTACGAAGGGATGCTTAAGGCAAGCAAGTTAAGGGTTGCAGGAGAGAGATACCAATTCAGTTTTGGCCCTGCTCACCCATACAGTCACTACCAGAGCAGGACTGTAGCCTCAATGCAACTCCCAGCTGGCTTGGGGGAAGACACTATAGCACCTGGCAATGTTGTAGTGGAGTATCCCACTCCAGATCAGAATGGTACATCTGCTTTGCCAAGGTGCGTCCTGAGAGTCTACACTGTTAGAATATTTTGAAACAATTGTGCTAACTGGTCAACAAAACTTGCCATTGCATAGCAAGACTAGATGCCCAACACAATCACAACTTCTTGCTTTTGGAATATCTTAGCAGCATTTAGAAACACAACTAATGTCATGCCCCCCACCACCACCATTTCAATGTACCATTCAACCAAAGGAGAACATCAAATATAATGATGATGATGGTCTAGCACAATCATGTTTATGGCCAATTAAGTCCTTGGCTGGTCTAGTCAGTGTAGCTTTAGTATGGATTTTCTCTAGCATTCTGTTTGACACCAGCCAGTTTAGTCAGTAATATTATTAGGCAGCAGGGTGAGAGATTGTTGCACCTCAGATTGTGGCCGTACCCCCCTAGATAACACACACAAGCAGTCTCTGTATAAGTACTTTTATTTAGAATAAAGAATAGTCCAAAGGTTGAAAGGAGTAAGCAAAATAGCAAATCCAACGATAGTCCGGTAACGTGCTCAAACTGGATTAAATCCTAGAGAAAGCAAACATCCGTAGGCAAGGCAAACCACTCCTGCGGTCAACATGAACTTAGAGTCTTCAGCATGAGTCCTTCCAAGCTAAACGTAGCTTCAGGTCTGGGGAAACCCTTCCCAGCCTGGTCTAATAAAGGAATCTAACTTCTATGTGTCCACCGCACCCCCCTCTTCAAATTCCAAACCCTTCGGTTGGATCTGATGCTCGCCCTTCTGTCAAAGCTTTGCTCATTGGGGCTCCCAGGCTGGGAAAGCTCATCCTCCCCATCTCTGGAATTCTCACTTGAAATCGAGGAAGTGAAACCACTTCCTTGAGAACCAAGGCCATCTTGGCTCTCACTGCTGAACTCTGAATCAACATCCATATCTTCCTCATTATCCACCTGCTCATTAACAGCAGGCTCACCAGGCAACCCCTCATCCCTGGCTATCTTATCTGGTAACCCATCACCCCTGGCTAACTCAGATGAACCAGGCTGGAACACCACAGAGATGTGTCAACAACAGCTGAATTACTTTGGCCGAGTTGAAGGTGAAGGGACTGAAAGCTCTCCTGCCACAAGGGAGAAGATATTTTCCGACAGTGAATACAACATTCCTATGGATCACAGTAATTCCCACCTTCTTTGACCCACATTAACACATCAGTTCAACAGATTGTATTTACAGTGTTCAATGTAAAAGTAATAAGTCTTTACATACAGTATTTTGGGAAATATCTGTTTCTATATAGTTTGAATTGTATTTGTTATAGTGTTAGCCTAACAATTTAAATTTTATGAGCTCTTTGTGCTCTTTTTTCCCCTTATAGTACATGAAAACATTATCAACAGTGTGAAGGCTTGTAGTACTGGATAGATAGGACTATGTTTGGTGAAAATGCTATAACATTTTGTCATCTGTCCTCAGGGATTTTTTAATTGTGTGTTAAGTAAAATGAATTAACGTAAACTGTGATTCTCAAGATACAATACACTGGGGGAGCCACATGACATAACATCTTATGTACCAGTTCTTTGTTGTGACCAAAGCTTTGCTTCCTTTTATTATTATTATTGTTTTGCTTTTAAAGTGTGAATTGCTTTAGGTCTCAATTCTGAAATAAGTGGAATAATAATAATAATAATTTTCATTCCAAACATTTATTATTTGTGTTAGCAGTTTCTCCATGACTCCAGCAGAGCACTTGGATTATGATTATATTGTTGGTTTTCTTTTAAAAATTATTCATATTATCTGGTCATAATCCTTCAACTGCTTTTGTCGCATCTCTCCTCACTATCAATGCCACCCCATATCTATTTTTGAGTAAAATACTAATCTTGCTGAAAATGTCTAATCTCTTAATATTTTAATTTGCTCACCCTAGGCATTACAATGTTTATATGTTTTATCACAATCTCTAACTTCCCATGATTCATGCTTTTCACATTCTATATTCCCACAGTATATATTGTGCAACTTCAGACTTTCATTTTTCTCTCTGAGCCTTTCAAAAGCTGAATGTTCTTTTGGCTTGAGTCCAGTTGTGTAATTAGCCACAGCATTACTCATAGTGTCTTATAGACTACTAGCTCATTGAATGCAATCCAGCCTGGGAGTGTCATTTTATGGAACTATATTCTGTTTCATTTTGGATTGTCTTGTGGTCACATTTTGAAGATTAAAGATAATCAAATATGTTTTACTGATGCTTCCCTTTGCATATGTGTTAGCCAAGGTGCAAGGTGTTGTTGCTGAGAGATCTTGTATTAACCTCATTCTTATTACTTCTATGCTCATGACATTGTTTGGCTCATTTAATCTTGATTTCTCAGTAATAGCCTAACACAGAGTTTCCCAACCAGTGTGCCGTGGCGATCATCAGGTGTGCCATTGGAAATTGGAACCTCCTATACCCTTTCTTCCTCCTCCTGCCAAACACTTTTTCTTCTCCACTTGGGCTCCCTTCTTCCCAGCCTTGCTCTGTTCGCTTTGCCTCGCTTTGCTCTGGAGTGAGTCTGCGCAGTAGCGCACGCACGGGTCACGTCTACCTCCCTCCCCTCCTGAGCACGCTCACGCTGCCCCCTCGGATCTAATTGGCGGCAGAAGTGGAAGTGTAGAAGAAAAAGTAAGTGTTCGGCAGGAGGGGGAAGAAAGGCGCGAAGGGGGAGGAAGAGGTCTCTGTCGAGTGCTGGCATGGGCAAACTTGGACCTTCCAGATGTTTTGGACTCCAACTCCCACCATTCCTAGAAGCCTCAGGCTCTTTTCCTTTCCCCACCTCAGCCATTTAAGCAGGAAAGGACCTCAGGCTGCTCAGGAATGGTGGGAGTTGAAGTCCAAAGTACCCAGAGGGCCGATGTTTTCCCATGCCTGTTTTAGGGACCTTAAAGTGGTGAGCCTCCTTCCAACATTGTGATTCTAGATAGAAAACAAACAACAACATAACATAACATTGTTTGAGTCCACAGTGCTCTCTGGGTGTAGGTGAACTACAACTTCCAAACTCAATGTCAATTCCCAAGCAAACCCTTTCAGTACTTTCTGTTGGTAAAGAGAGTTCAATATGCCAAGTTTGGTTCAATTCCATTGTTGCAAGAGTTCAGGATGCTCTTTGATCGTGTGTTAACTATAAATCCCAGGAACTGTAACTCCCAAATGTCAAGGTCCATTTTCCCCAAACTCCATCTGTGTTCACATTTGGGCATATTGAGTATTCATGCCAAGTTTGGTCCTGATCCAACTTTGTTTGAGTCCACAGTGCTCTCTGGATTTAGGTGAACTACAACTCCAAAACTCAAGGTTAATGCTCAACAAACTCTTATAGTATTTTCTCTTGATTATGGGAGTTCTGTGTGGGAAGTTTGTGACTTTCTGCCATTCCTGCCAGGATATCTATGTTGTTTTCATTGAAACAGGCCCAGGTTTCACACTGAGTATATAAATACATTTAAAAACATATTAACTATATGTATTACTGTGTTAGAGTGTCATTTTGTGTCATTTTGGTTGGTGGTGTGCCCCAGGATTTTGTAAATGTAAAAAGTGTGCCGCAGCTCAAAAAGGTTGAAAAACACTGGCCTAACAGATATGGAAAATCCTACATAAGGCACTTTTACTACCTGCAAACGAGTGATACTTTCAATTGGTCTACTAAAATGCACAATACATATCATGTAAGCGTTCAAACTAACATTTCCACTTTTATTATCCTCTGTAACTTTAACATATTTACCTGATGAAGATGCTAGTGAAGTTTTGAAAGCTAGTGCGATGTATTTTGTTCAGTTTGGTTGCTCAATAAAGTATCACTGTTTTATGGATTAAATATATCAGTTGTAATAAATGACTTTAGGAGAATAACACAACTGCTCCAAACTATTATAATTAGTTGAAATGAAATATGGAACAGATGGAGTAAGGAACCTTTCTTGGCTCCTTTTTAACATTGTTTACAGGATTTACGTGATTCTCTTGCAGGGTGAATGAAAGGAGTAAGAAAGAAGAGATGCATCAAAGGAGTAGCCTAACTGAACAACACACATTATTAGATATTCTTCTTTAGGATACTGTTTCCGAATTCTACATTTTCAAGATTTGTTAGACTACTAATCCTTCCAAGCTAATTTGTGGAATTTGTCCTGAGGATGTAAAGTTTGCTTATGTGCAAGAATGATTTTTTTAAAAGAAAAGAAATAATCTCCCTCTTGTCCTAAATTATAATTTTTTAAAAAATCTAAAGGATTTCCCCATTTATGGACTTCTTCTTTTTTTACACTAGTGTTTTGTTTTGGGGTTCCTTTCCCTTAGGGCAGGGGTGCTCACACTTTTCCAGCATGTGAGCTACTTGAAAAGTAACCAAGTCAAAAAGATCACCTATCTACCTTATGCGCGCGTGCTTTGCATGCGCATGCGGTTTTCTCCGCAGGCCCAGCCTTCCTCTTAACCTGCCCCTCTCTGGCCCAGCTCCATGGCAGATCCTGGTGAGAGAGAGGTGGGAGGAGCGCAGGTGGGAAGGAGGGAGCGGGAGGCGGGGCCTCCGATGGCGCCCTGCCTCCCTCTTGCCGGCAGCTGCTTCCGGACGAGAGAGAGGCAGGGCACCACCGGAAGCCCCGCCTCCTGCTCCCTCCTTCTCGTGGAAGCAGCTGTCGGCAAGAGAGAGACATTGTGCTGCCTGAGGCCCTGCCTGCCTCTCTGCCCTGCCTCTCTCTTGCTAGCAGCTGCTTCTGGACGAGAGAGAGGCAGTGCTCCTGCTGCTGCCTTCTGCCCGGGTGGCGCTTCTTCCGGGAAGGAGGGAGTGCGGGGCGGGGCCTTTGGAGGGAGCGCCCTGCCTCTCTCTCCTCCAGGGGCAGCTGCGCAGCCTCCGCTACCGCTTGCTCCTTCCTGCAGTGCCCCACAGGTGAAGGAGGTGCTGCACCGGCAGAGGGCGTAGGGTGGAGGCGGGAGCGCGCGGGAGCGTGCGCATGGCAGGTGAGACCCGAGGATCGACTGGATGAGGGCCGAAGATTGACCAGTCGATCACAAGCCACCTAATGAGCACCCCTGCCTTAGGGCAACAAAAATAATTGTATGGCTATTATTTAAATTCCTAATTTCTACACATCTGGAAAGCCACATGTTAGGGGAAGGAAACCAGAGATCTCCAAAGAGACCACAGAAGAAGGCATGTGAGAGCAATATTATCTTTTCAGTGTTTCCAGTATTGATGCTTGTGATCAACATATTCATTACTTGATATGTGCAGTAATTTACTTATGCAATGTGTGAAGTTTTTCTGCCATCCTGCTGAGACTTTCCTTCTACTATTTATTTTTTGATCATTTAATATCCCACTTTTTCCCAGCATGGAATTCAAGCAGGGTTCAATACAACTCTACACATGCTTCAGCTTTCGTCTCATATCTTCAATTCTTCTCAGAGTTGCTTCAGAATTACATCATTCTGTCCTGCATTGAACCTTTGAAACAACTTCTTACAGTCCCAAAGCTAAGGAAATTCAACTCACTCTTTAAAAAGGTGAAATTCCTTCTTAAAAAGTGCTATAAAAGAAAAGCCAACTGTTTAGGTTTTTAACGTATCAGTACAGAATTTTGTGTCTTAGTGCAAAATAATTTAACTTGTCTTTGTGATTATATAACTTGATAGGGAGGGAGGAAGTTTTGGATCTGGCAGCCACATATCTTGGACTAGCCATGCATAAGTAATTACTGTTTTGAGTGGGACAGCCTTTCCAATTGCTTAAATATCCCCAGATTCCTTAGAAATTTTGAGTGTATTGTGATGAAGATAACATTTGCATAAATGTCATTAATTTTTTTCCAGATTTTAAAACAACTACTGCTGATCTCTTGTTGATTAGCCAGAATTTCAGTAGACAGCTGATTATGCTCCCATTGTTCAATGAAATGCATTGAATTTTTCTTTGTAAGGAATCATCGTGCCTGAAAAATAAATAACATCTGCTTCTAATCTCCTTACATAAAGCAGCATTTAATGCTGGATTATCAGCTTCTGGTAGCAGTGTCTTCTAAGCAGTTTGTGAATACACATACTGAGCTAAATTTTTAAGTGTTAGTCACATAGGTCTTATCCTCCCATCACTATGGGTTGCCAGCTCTCTAATGTTTCATGTGGAAGGGCTTTTAGAAGCAAATATGCCTCTAGGTACTTGTAATACCAGAAGTGACCATACCATTAGGCATAGGGAGGGAGCCATCCCAGATACCAGGGCAGAACATTGCTATTTAATTAAAATATTTGTGTCGATAATCCATAGACTGACACTTCATTTCCAGGTCGTAATAGTGTAACTACTTTTCGTCTCCTGTCACAATTGAATGGAGAAAGGCGTCACCTTCATTCTTGTAACGCGAGAGGAGTTCCTGGAAAATTTCAAGTCTGTGCACTTTCATTTCAGGCATCAGCATCCTGGGTACCCATTGTGCACAGATCTTCCGATAGCTAAGCAAAGCAATAATGTGACCCACATGTTCTTGTGAAATGCCAGTTACGCTTGAAATCTCTCTCTGAGTGATACGACAATTGTCCTGAATCAATCTGTCAACCTTTTGCTTATGAAACTTGGTGGTTGCTGTCACAGGATGTTAAACTGTTTGTCATGCAAGTCAGATGTTCCCAACTCAACATCTTTAAACTTACTTGCCCAACAATGCACAGTACTCACATCAACGCAATCACCATAAACAGCTTGCATTCTCTGATGAATCTCATTTAGGGTGACACCTTCTGCTGTCCAGAATTCAGTGACTGCAAGTTGCTTAAGTCGCATTGACCGACTATCTGCGTAGGGTTCCATACTTTGCACTTTAACAACACAACCATTAAATGCTAAGACTTCCTGCCAAAATGGAACTGTAGAGGAGAGTCTACTGAACATGCCAGTACCTGACGCATACCAGCGCTGCAATCTGTTGAGGAGTTACGAAGGTGGAGGCATTACTTTTCATTCAACCCTCATAGTAGGAAGAGTACTTTGGTACTCTTGTCCTCAATCTTGGCTGTCACCCCTTGTTCAGACCTTGTTGTTGTAATGGTGTTCTGGACTCTGCTGTATCCTGAGCTCATGCTTTGGACCTTGTTTTACCTCGAAACCTTGAATCTGAACTCAGGACTGACTTCCTTACTTGATTTTTTTATTTATTGGATTGATTGATTGAATGATTGATTGCTTTTCCATACTGCTTTTCTCATCCCTAGGGGGACTCAAATGGACTTGAATGCAGGTTTGTGTCATTGACTTTGGACTTCAGTTTAATCTTGATAATCTGGCCTAACTTTAGAATTCTGATTATAGATTGTACTTGGCACTTTGATTTGTGTCACTCCCAGGTATGTGCTGTATTTCTGTTCTGTTAGCTAGACCTCAGAAAGACTCTTTTTTGTTTCATTAAATAAGGTCTTGACTCATCCTGGTTTTGTTTGGTTAAATTCTTCCCTTGTTATCATGTGAGCATCCTGGAACACAACAGCAAAAGAGCCGTGAAGGGGCAGTCAAGGCTCCTCCAGTATTCAACAGGCTTGTGAAGGGCTTTTTTAAAAAAGTGGGAATCACGCTGCCACCAATTTAATGTTGTGAGGAAACTTTTATTTTAAAACTGAAGAGGTTTCTCTTCTTTCCGCTGCCACCATTCACTCAAGGATTTCCCTGCTTATATAGGATTGAGACACCGGGAGGCAAGTGTAAACTTAACAAAGAGTAACAAAGTTTATTTGGACAACTTGTGAGAGGTCACAGGCGCATTTTCGTAATGGTTTCACTGATGCTTGGAGCTTGTGGTTACTTAAAACAATTGAACAATGCTTAAACAGTCTTCTTTGAACTTATTCCCCAGATAATACTTTGTTAGGGTATTATCTGTTTTTCTATTCTCCTAGTCCTAACTGACTCTCCACAATTACAGAGTCATAAACCCAGCACTAAGCTGCTAATCGTTTCTCTACCAGAGACCAACTCTCTCTGACCTCACTGGTTCAGAGTCCAACTCCCAACTGACTGTTGTTCCAGAGTTCCGCAGCCTCCCTAACTGCCTAACTGCCCACCAACTGTCAGTTTTCAAAATTCCAACTGACATTCTACTCTGTGCTTGGCCTAAGCTCCGCCCACTGGCTTTCAACCAATCAGCAGGTTTCTCTGCCCCTCCCCCCAGCCTGCTTCCAAGCTCAGCCTTTCTCTGGGAAATAGCCTACCTAAAAAAGAAAATGTCCATTCTTTTAAACAAAACACAAAATGACCTACAAAAAATAGTCAGTTCGTCAAACCATTCCCATGGGAATGCAAGATATATCTGGCAAAGGGGAAGTCCAACCCCTTCTACAGGCTACAGGGAAGTCCTCTGTGGGTCACATTCAGCCTGCAGGCCATATATTGTGAAGGGCTGTACTAAATTATTTCATATTTCACAGCATACTTCACTGATTAAATGAAGGTGGATAGTTTAATGATAAAGACACACCCTATTCATTATTCATCAGGTTTTGTTATAATAAATAGTTTGAGCAATAGATATTTTCTATATTTTATTAAAATTGGTACAGTAATTCATAAATATCAAAGTATGCTATTTGAATGTGTCAGGCCTGTCCTATTAGGTATGCAGCAAAAATGATCACTTTCACTTGGGATAAATTGCCTCAGAGTAGTTGCACTTCTCTGGAAATATGTGTATGGAGATGATGTCTTACTAGAAATAAAAAGCAACCTATTGATGCTGAGTAATGCTATTCATACTGTAAGTGTGGTTATCAGAAGGGTTGCATAAATTTTCTGGCTTGATGATAGACATACATTTCCTACATTCTTCACAGCAGTGCTGACCTGAAAAAATCATGCTTGGATAATTGAGAATAGAGATGCCATCAAGTTGCTCCGAAGCTAGGCTCAGGAAAGAAATATAAGGGCTTGTTAAATCCTCAAAGGAGAGGATTTAAAAACCTCAGCCACATCAAATGTAAGATAGCTAGGAATCGCAGAGGAACTCTTTTTTTAAAAAAAAATCCAGTTGGTGGCTTGAAATACCCTGAGCAAAACTTTGCATAGACTCTTTAGGTTTCCCATCATTGGAAAAAGAAATTTAAGTGGTGTTTTTTTTAAATGCATGAAAATAATATGCAAAATTCAAAATGTACATCTTTGAAAAATGTACAGAAATACTCTTGGGGAAATATCTAGAAAAATAAAGACATTCAGAAAAAAGTATAAAAATGGAATTCATTGTGAGCAAAACACACTAAATGTGAACAATTTCTGGTTTAGTTTTTCATATCAGCACTAAGTAAAAAGAGGAAGAAAGTGGCAGGTGGTATTTTGGGAAATGCAATGAAATCAAGAATGGGAGGTAATCCTGGGAGAGCTCCCTGGTCTCTAGTGTGATCATAGTTTTCTGTTGTGATAGCAGCCAGAGACAAATTGCTTGTTAATCTCATTGTGCAAAATGTAGTTACATCTCACAGCTTGTTGTCTTACTGATAAATTAATTATTGCTGTTACGCCACCGTGACATGATTCTTACTTTCACTAGCATGCAATGAAGGTGGTATTATACCTTCAATACAAGTCACATTCTGATTGGAACACCATCAATAGGCACCAGTGGGAATTTTCCTACTTATGTTCATAGGCACAGGGAAGCAACTCTGGACAGAAGAAGACTGAAATATTTTATTTATTTATTTATTTATTATTTCGATTTGTATACCTTCCTTTCCAACTGGCTCAGGACTGTTTACAGCATATCAAACTACATCAAAAAAAACATCTCAAGCAACCACAAGGAATACAATACAATAAAAACAGGTTAAACAATATTCCACTGTAACCAAGAGTGGTCAGAGACTGAATGCTCGCTGGAACAGTGCCGTTTTGCAAGCTTTCAGGAAAGCCGGTAGCTCGTTAACTGCACTAACTTCATGCGGCATACTGTTCAACAGGTAAGGTGCTGCCACAGAAAAAGCTCTCTGTCCAGTTGATGACAGGTGAATGGTTTGCAGGGAAGGGATCTGCAAAAGATTGAGGTCTTCAGAGCGAAGAGATCTCTGGGGAACAAATGGGAGTAGGCGGTCCCTCAAGTACACCGGCCCCTCAAGTACACCGGCCCCAGACCATGCAAGGCCTTAAAAGTCAGAACCAACACTTTGAAGATGATCCGGTGCTCAATTGGCAACCAGTGCAGTCGCTGCAGAGTTGGAGTGAAATGACCCCTGGCCGGCACCCAGCCAGGGGTTTCGCTGCTGCGTTCTGCACCAGTTTAAGCTTCCAGATGACCGACAAAGGAAGACCAATGTAAAGGGCATTACAGTAGTCTAGCCTCGAGATAACCGTCACTTGGACCACTGTGGCTAGGTCATTTTCGGTGAAGTAGGGTGCCAGCCGCCTAGCCTGTCGCAGGTGGAAAAAAGTGAATCTGCTGACAGCAGAGACCTGAGCCTCCATTGTCAGCAGTGGGTCCAACTGGACCCCCAGACTTTTTACTAAGTGCGATGGGTGTAATGCCTCGCCGTCCAGAGTAGGCAGCTGGAGCTCACACCCACCTGGATGACCCAGCCAGAAGATCTCCGTCTTAGATGGGTTCACTCTCAGCCGACTGGCTCATAGCTAACCAGTCACAGCTTCAAGACATTGTTGGAAACAATTGGGTACAGAGTCTGGCTGGCCATCCATCCTCAGCACAAGCTGGGTGTCATCCGCATACTGATGACACTCCAAACCAAAACTCCACACCAATTTGGCAAGTGGTCGCATGTAGATGTTAAACAATAAAGGGGAAAGAATGGCTCCCTGAGGCACCCCGCAACTTAAGGGGAGCCTCTCGGAAACCATACCTCCCCTCTCCACTCACTGTCCCCGATCAAGGAGAAAGGAGGATACCCATTTAAGAGCAGTCCCCCTAACCCCCGTCATGGCTAGGTGGTGGGTTAACAATGCGTGATCTATTGTATCAAAAGCTGCAATGAGGTCCAATAACACGAGCAGTGCTGATCCCCCTTGATCCAATTGGCAGCGGAGCCAATTGGATCAACAAAATAAGACTTGGTTCACATCATGGTGGCATCATAATAAGTATCACTTCCGCCATTTTCTCTCCCCAGAATACATTTGTCACCATAGTCATTTCCATGTATTCATTTTTTAATAAATGAGAATGCAATTTAGGAGAAAGGTGAACTATAGGAACTGGATTTGTTTCTAAAACAGTATAATTACAACCTGCTGTAATGAAGCTGAAGGTCTACATTTTCTCCTTTCCCAGTAGTTGGAAAGAAATTAGGTATGGGAGGGGGGCACATCTTGTTTTACATATTTACATCCTCCTTGATGTATTTGGAGAAAGATTCTCCCAAATTTTCATTCTCTCCCCCCTCTCCTCCCCCCCCCTAAATATAATGAAGGTTTTTGGGATCCCCAGGGAGTCTGAAGGGAGGCACACAAAAAGCAGTCATAGTCTCTATCTTCCCCATTTGTTAATTGGGTACATGTGGATGCTCCCTACAAATGCCATAAAATGCACATGGACAACCTAGAACCATGATGCCACATATAGCTCTGCAAGTTCCCAGATTTGCCACTTTCACCAAATCCCAGTAGCATACCTAAATATTGCTGTCCTCTTCCTTTCTAGATGATAGTTGGCTACTGGTATGATTTGAAAAACTATTTCAAAATATTTGGAAATAAATGGTCGATAAAATTATTTTTGAGTGTCAAGAAATCCTGATGAGAAGAATCCTATACTGCTGATGATGTTTGTGGTTCTAGACTCAGCACAAAATATGCATGGCATTGTTGTGTTCAGAAAGCAGCACTTTCTACACAAGAAGCAGCTTTTCTACATATTCTATATTTATATGCAGAACTATTGCAGGAAAAAAAACTGTTTCCTGCACAGAAATACAACAGCAGCAGCAATAACAACAGCAACTGCCTTGCTCGACTTATCGGGCAAGGGCCGTTGTGGCGGGGGTGCCCTCCCACCGGCCAGAAGACCCCTGTGAGGCAGGAAGTTTCCTGCTGTGCGGCCAACTGGCCCCTCAGCAGCCAGCCAGGGCTTGCTACTATCCTCACCAGCAGCCTTTTTAGGGCTGCCCTTGCCTTTGCAAGTACTGTGTCTGCTTCAGCTTGTCCATCCCACCCACCCTGCATGCTTGTTATGTGTTCAGTTTTTGCTTCTATGTTTTGGATTATTGTTAGGTTGTCACAACTTCTGGTTAGTATATGTCATGGGCCCTGGATCTGGCTTTCTTACCCCCCCCCCCCCGTGGAAGGGGGGGGGGAAGTCCGGTCATTACCAGAGGTGCTGAGCAACTTTGGCCCAGTATTGTGCCGGAGGCACCCTGGTGTGTATAATGGTATCAATCAGCAAGGGGCTGACTGATCATGATCTAGAACCCAACACTTGTTTCTGTAATCAATAAAAAGTTCTGGCCATTTTAAATTCCCAACTCTATGTTTTGTTTTTTTTTTAAATAAATCTTTATTGAGTTTCAAAAGTCGTAATAAAAACATATAGCAAAGTAGTAAGATAAAGTGAAACAGTGTTGGTGGGAGGTGGTTTAGAGTGACCATCCACGGCGTGAACAGAATAAGTCAGAATTAAAAGGGAAAGGGAAGAACAGATGTGCACTTGAAAATTCCCAACTCTATGTTTGTGTCATATTTGGTTCTGTTGGTGGGATGGGTGTCGTCCATGCACACACAACAACAACAACAACAACAACCCTCTTCTATTTCACCCAACATTGGAGAAAGCTATCTGAAAAGTCAGTCTGTCAGTCAAACGGGAAAGGATTTCAATGGAAATTATTGACATTATCTCACAAGGCAAGCAAATCAGCATTACAGTTGAACCTCATCTTTAATAATGGTCCCTAGCCATTAAACTCTATCCTTTCTGATGGCGAACTAGTTCTAAGGGCGATAAGTTTTGCAGCATTATTTCATTAATTTTATTGACATGATTTAACATATTAAATGACTTAAAACATTGATAATTAAATTATTCAATTTCTCACTGTTGTAACATTAATGCCTGTCATTGTAAGTTTTAGCCTTCCTCTAGCCATATGAATAATTTCTGGCCATGCCTTGCACTCTGATGTGTACTCCCTTTACTGGAGAACAGATTATTATCGCTAAAGACGTTCCCCCTCTCAAGCTTCTGTTCAGAGTACTACTTAAGAACATAACAATTGTCTGCAATAAAAAGGACTAACATAATGGTTGTCTCTGTTGCAAATGCTTTTCCAGCCCAAACTGGTGGCAGATCAGCACACTTACACTCTATTAATATGAAGCAGTACAGGACAGTCCCTTGCATTTTTCTGTGGTTTCAATCACACAGAAAGCATCATAAAACTATGTTCCACCTGGATGAGCAGCTGGCTTATAAGAATTTCAGCAAAGCATACAGCGATGTGGAAAATAAAAGACAAAGAAAAAGGCCCAGAATTTCTTTGTAAAACCCAAGGCTTTTCAGAGATTTGTTTTGCTCAGGCCTGTTTGTCACAAATCTCCAGAGTTTTTTCTTCCTGGAGATTGGTACATGATATGTGTTGTGTCACAGAAACAGATTTCAGCTGGTTTTCAGCAGATAACTTCAAAAAGATGAGCCTGGCTGATGGATATTCATTTTCAGCATGCCATAGAAGTCCGAAACTAATTGTTTCAGGAATAGTTTTGCTTGCTGTTTCGGTGGGGTGTGTATGCATTCAACTTTACCTTTTAAAAAAAAGATTGAACACCTTACAGTCTGAATGCACACTGGTATAATTGATAACAAATATTGCTCTTATCCAGGCTAGCATAAGAAAATATGAGTTTATGGACATTGCATGGGAGGAAATTCCTTTGATGGCCTCCAGGAATAGAGGCTGATAACATATGCAGGAAAAGAGCTGCGGCGGCACAATGGGTTAAACCAGGGGTGGGCAATTATTTTTTCCAAGGGGCCACACGAGAGCCAAAAAAAATTATGGAGGGCCGCACCTAAAGCCTGAACTACATTCTAATCTACATTATTTATTTATTTACTATATATTACAAATAATTAATATTGACATATTAATATATCAATAATTATTCATATATTATTAGTATTTATATCATAATTATTATATTATAGTATATATATAGACATTATAATATATTGAAATTATAATATAATATAACAATATTATATTATACTATTTATTATATTATTATTATAAAATTATTATAAAATAATAAAAACCACTAAAATTAAATTAAATTAAATTCAAGAAGACAAGGTGCGATCCAAGATGAAGGCTGACATCCTCAAGCGAGGAAGGATCCCAAGATGGAATGGCCCAATGGCCCCAGTCCAGAGGATGGCAAAGCGGACCCATCGCCGCTGCGGCAGAGGAGAGCAGAGCAGCAGGCTATCGGAGGCTGCAGGCCTCCACCCGCTCTTCCCCCAGCCGTTCCCCAGCTGATCACCCTGCTATGGAGTGCCTGCCATCCCTGGAAGCAATCCGGGCCAGCAGGGGGAGCAGTTGGCGATCTGAGGCGGCTGAACGCCCTGGCGACCCAGAAGACGATCAAGTCTTCTTCCGGGTCGCCAGGGTGATCAGCCCCCGCAGGTCTCGGAATGCTCCCACTGCAGGTCCGAATCACCTCCAGGGATGGCAGGCACTCCAAAGCTGCCGCTCCACTGGCCTGACTGCCGACACAGGCCTCACAGAGCCCGCGATGGGATGGCGGCAGAGGCACCCCTTTCTCTTGGCCCCGCCCTCGACACCCTTCTCCCAGGCTGGACAGAATAGGCTGCCGGGCCGGATTTGGGCCGCGGGCCATAGGTTACCCGCCCCTGGGTTAAACCCTTGTGCTGGCTGAACTACTGACCTGAAGGTCAGTGGTTCGAATCCACAAAATGGGGTGAGCTCCAATCTGTCAGCTCCAGCTTCCCATGTGGGTACATGAGAGAAGCCTCCCACAGTATGGTAGCACATCCAGGCATCCTTGGGTAACATTTCTGCAGGCATTCAATTCTCTCAACGCACACACACACACATACATATCAGCATCGGCTAAGCAAGTTAGGAATTTATGGAATACATATGAACTTTCATTGGAATTCTGGGCAAGACAACACTCACATAGAACTTCTGTTTTGTAAGGTACTCGTTTATACAAATGGTACTTTCATGCAGAATGGCTAGGAATAAAATGTCAATTTCCAGACTACGTTCCTATACAAATCCACATGAAAGTTAACAAACAGAAGCATACTTATAATGTATTTTCTCTGACTTAGAAAAAGGTTTGGTTTAGGACTGCAATTGGAACTTTCATGAACAGTGGCCATCAACCCTAGGATGAAATCATATCATGTCATTATGTAACATTAGGAATGCAAAAACTTTATGCATTAAACTTTAAAAAGAAAAGCATTTTGGTAAGATTTTTTTTCATTAAAAATGATTGGCACTGCTTATCTTCAGCCACTATTCATGATTAAATTGAAAAGATCAGCATATGATAAACAGTAAATATTTTAAACGAGTTGCCTTGGGCACCACATATCCTGTGCCAGAAATTGACAGGTCAGAATGCACAGATATCAAATGCAGTCATCATGGCTGTTTGTGCCAGGGATGGCAGGGTAGCAAGACAGATTGTATTGTATCTAGGTAATAACTATTGCTTCTGTCCTGCAAAGTTCACTGTGTACTATATTTTTCTAAGACATTGTCACATTCTGAAGTATTTTGACAATGTTGTTTTGCCTCCCTCACCTGTATCTCTTCTTTGCACCCGTATTTTTTTTAACAACAGCAGTTTTAAAAAATCCCTTTTCTTTAGGAGATAAATGATGTATTCTATTCAATGAAAAAACATGGGCACTCTCTTCTATATAATAACCTTGAGGAGGATTGCCCTGGGAGTAATCACAGAAGACTATTTTATATAATTGCATGTATCGCTCATCAAAGAGCTCTTAAGTATGTGAATAGTGATTGTCCCATTTTATCCTTACAGCAACTATATGTATAAGATGGATTAGGCTTTCAGAAAGGGACTGATGCATGATCAGCAAGTCAGTGTCATAACTATCCCCACCCCACTACATTTCCAAGAATTCTGCTTGCTTCCTGCATCAGTGCTTCAATCTGAGTGTGGTCTCTGTGTGAGTGTGGCAGTGATGAGGCAGTCATTACTCTCCATGGGGAGAATAGCATGAACTGTTTCATGCTATTGCCCACCCGGCTGGCTGCCATTTCCATTCCCTACTATAACAACTATATTATCACCAGACTCCCAGAAGAATAACTCTGGGGGAATTTTATCTTCCACCAGTATCAAAATGATCTTAGTCATTGTTTGATAAAGTCTACCATGATGAATAACCTTACTACTGATGTTCTGAATAATTTGCTTTCCAAAAAATGTTTTGTAGCTCATGATGACCAAAAAGGTTATCATGACCTCAGTAATGTTACGTAGTGATTAAGGTGAATGCTTTCCCCACTCTAAAACCAAAATTAACAAAAACAAGTCATTATGACACCATTCTTCTGCTTTTCAGAAGATTAGAAGCTCTATTGCTGGCTGGAGTGACACTAACATGCCACATCACACCAGTCCTCGAGCGTTTGCACTGGCTTCCCATCAAGTACCAGATTGCCTTCAAAGTGCTGGTGTTAACCTTTAAGGCCTTGCATGGTCTGGGGCCAGTGTATCCGAAGGACCGCCTCTCCCTGCACATTCCCCAGAGACCACTACGGTCCATGGACCAAAACCTATTGGAGGTTCCATCACTCATGATTTGCCGATTGTCATCGACTCGGCAGCTCACATTTTCTGTAGTAGCGCCTACCCTGTGGAACGCCCTCCCGGCAGAGGCACGAGCAATAATGGAGTTACAGGCCTTCAGGAGGGCCTGTAAGACCACCCTGTTCCACCAGGCGTTTAATCTCTAAGGTTGTGCTTTCCATTCTGGTCCTAATATGTTTTTATTGTGTTTTTAACTACATTGTGTTGTGTATTCATTGTTGTGAACCACCCTGAGCCTTTTTGGGAAGAGTGGTATATAAATCGAAATAATAAATAAATAAATGAATATTAATTAACTGTTTTGGCAAGTGGCTGTAATAATGGCTTTCCTTTCTTGGAGATATATATATATATATATATATATGTGTGTGTGTGTGTGTGTGTGTGTGTGTGTGTGTGTGTGTGTGTGGAAAATCGTCTGGAAAATCAACTCTTAAATGTTCACAAAAAATTACACTGACTTCACTATAAACGGATATTGGCATTTTCCCAAGACCAGTTTTGGCCTTTACAAAACAGAACTAAGCATTTGGAACATGGTTAGGTTAGGGTGATATGTCTTGCGTCTGACCAGAGATTACATCAGGCATGGGCAAACTTCGGCAGTCCAGGTGTTTTGGACTTCAACTCCCACCATTCTGTTAGGAGTTGTAGGAGTTGTAGGAGTTGAAGTCCAAAACACCTGGAGGGCCACAGTTTGCTCATGCCTGGATTACATCAATATATGCATTTTGGGATGTTGTGAAAAAGGCTCCCAATGCCCACACCCCCATGCATGGCAGCTTCTTACAATTAGCATGTGCCTGCATGGCCATTTAATGGTTGAGAGAGGCAAGGGGCATGTAAGACTCTTGTATTTCTCCATCTAGGAGAAAAGAGAAGATATCATTGGAGAGCACCAGGTGTTGCTATCCTATGATGCTTTCTCCTGGTGCAGAAATAATTTGGGACCACCTGTCCTTCTCCAACCACTAAAAGTCATGTGGTTTCATGCCAACAGGGAGATGAAAGATCCTGTATGTGGAGAACAGTAGCTTTTCATAAACATGATGTGCAGGTGCAATTTGACTCACTTTAATTGCCATAGTTCAATGGTATAGAATCATTGGAGTTGGATGAGGCACCAGCATACTTTGGCAGAGAAGGCTAAAGATCTTGTGAAATTAGAATTTCTATGATTCCATAGTATTGACTCATGGCAATTAAAGTCACATCAAACTGCATTACGTCTACAGTGTAGAGGAAATTTTAGATTCTGGAATACAATATTCACTGTGCCAGTTCACTACCCCAGGTGTTCTATCTCATTTTAAACACCTTTAGAGTGAGAAGGGTTAAATAATAAATAACCAGGTGCAGGCAATAGTTGAACTGGTTGGTCCTCTTCCCACAGAGTTGATGAGGCAGTATTTCCGCTTGCTTCAGCGTTTTGCTTCATTTTCCAAGGTTCATAACTTGATCATAGAAATTTACTCTGAGCTATATATCAAAGTCAAAAACACATTTTCAGATTTGCAGCTCTTGAAAGTCATAGTTGTAAACATGGTTTCTCCCAACAGTACTATTCACAACCTTCTGCTGTCTCTATAGGTTGCAGAAAGAAAATTTGGTTTAATGCTTTTCTCCAAAATTCTAAACTGATGTATATAATAAATGTAACTGGAGGGATTCATATATCTATTTCACACACACACACACACCCCGTATTATGCTAGCACTTTACTGGCTCTATCTTACTGTTCATGCAAATAGTAATGTTTAATGTTTTGCCTAGCAAAATGTTTGTTACTAGGGAATATCAATGAAATGCTTTATGTTCATGCAAGGTCTGTGCTGAATATATATGTTAGACAGGCAGATAGATAAATATACATAGATAGAGGCTGAAGAGATGCAACTGTTCTGACTATTACAATAGAAATTAATGCAGTTTGCACTTTTTATAAATGACTAGCCATGCCCTGCCATGTGTTGCTGTGGCTTATAGTAAGAATTTTCCAAGTAGAGGTATCTGGACTATTATGAAAGAGAGGTACCTACCTATTCCTTCCCCCTTTTCTTCCCCTTCCTCTCCTTTCTTCCTTCTCTACCTCTTTTTTATGCCTTCTTTCACTCTTTGGTTTCATCCTTCCTTCTCTCTTTCCTTACTCTCCCCCTTTCTCTACTTTTTCATCTCCTTTCTTCCCTCCCTGTTTCCTTCCTTCTTTCACTTTTTATTTCCTTTTCTCCTCCCTTCCTTCTTTACCTCTTTCCTGCCTTTCCTTTTTCTTTCTGCTTCCTCTTCTTCCTTCCTTTGGTACCTCTTTTCTTCCTTCCTTCTTTCCTGCCTTCCTTCTTTCCCTCCCTCCTCCTCTCTTTCCTTCCTTCCCCCTTTCCCTCTTGCATTCCTTTTCTTTTCCCTCCCTCCTTTCTTCTCTCCTTCCTTCCTGTCTGTTCTCCCCTAATACCATGGTGGAGTCCCTTCTAGCTCTATTCTATGAGTGTATTTAAAATACTAATATATAGTAGTAACATTATATTATGTATGTATGTGTGTGTGTGGAGTGCGGATATATGGCAGCTTTCTGATTGGTTCCCACTGTGGTATTATTTGCATTTGGCTTCTGATTGGCCAGCATCAACATTCTAAGACTCTGAAGTGGCTGAGAGGGGAAAGATAAGGGCCTGAGGCTGTTAGAAATGGTGATTGGTTGCCACTGTTTTGTATTTGCATATGGGTTCTGATTGGTCCACCTCAGCATTCTAACATTGCAAAGCAGCTGAGAGTGGGAAGGCAAGGGCCTTAGTGGCATCTTCTCCTTTTTTAGGTTTTAGGATTTGTAAGTTATTTTTAGGTTTATTTGTTTTTTTATTTTTGTTGATCACACCTTGCATTGTGAGAGGTTTTTCTGCCAAATTTGGTGTGATTCCGTTCAGTGGTTCTTTTGTTTACTTCAGCCACATTATGGACAGAGCATTTATATATAGATAGAGAGAGAGATAGTTGCCAAATTAATTGGCTGACAGGCATGAAGAATAGACTCTTTCTACTGAGAATGCCAAATCTGTGGAATTTATATAGCTGGGCATCAATATAACTCTTCAAGAGTAGTCTTGCCTATTTCAAATTAGTTTTTTTAAAAATAATAAGATGTAGTATTCTAACAAGCAAACAGTGAAATAATAATTCAAGGTAGCAGTCTTATACATTCTTTACTGCTTGCAAGACTAGTTGAATTCAATTGAAATTATATATGAACAGACATCCATAGGATTGTAATATAAACATTTAAGGTGGGTTTAATTATTATGCTGGTTTGATCATTGCTGTTTTTACTACCATAATTACTTGCATGGTTATCAGGTTTCAGTGTTGATCTAATATTTTTAATGTTAGTTCCATTTAAAAACCATGCATCAACTATAATAGATCTAACAGCAAATCCCAAATCAGAGGTGTAAATGTTTACTTTATGAACAACTTCAGAGATTTTCCCCACTTTGCGAAAATGCAAGGCTTTATGTACATTTTTCAGTACTATGTACATTCTTGGATTGCTATGGGGAAAGCCTACTTGTTTCCTCAGCAGAAAACATTTCTGGGTTGCACAGATATTGTTCTTTGCACAGAAAATGAATTGGGTTTTTCGGTATATAAAAATAGCTAAAACAGGTGTATAAATCAGCATATTTTGTACAAATAATTATTTCTCTGTCTTAAAGGATGTCTTCTGCAAGAAAAAACAAATAGTATTTTATTCAAAAAAAATCCCAATAAAGTGTGAAGAATCTCTGAGCTGGTGTAATTTCCCCAGATGGGTTTTCTCACATGTCATTCAGGATGTAAATATTAAATGGCTTGACCAGACTTACCTGACTGAGTGTGTTGCGGTGCAGGGTGTCCTCGTGGCCATCTTGGTCCAGGAGGGGGGCTTCTTTTTCACAGAAGCCTCCTGGGTGGCGGGAGAGTTTCCTGCCACCAGTGCCAACTGGCCAAGGGTGAGGCTGGCACCGCCTCTCTCTGCCCTGTCAGTGGGCTGGCCCTCCATTCCACCTGGGCAGTCTACTTAAGGCTGCCCAAGGCTCCTTAGCAGGCACTGGGCCTGTTCCTGTTTTTGTCCATCCCACCCAGCCTACTTGTATTCTTTGTTTGCATATTTTTACTTTTCATGCTGTGAAAAGTATCTTGCTAACTCTTCTTGTTGTTACTTGTGTTCATCGTCACAACTCTGTGTTTGGCGTGTGGCATGGGCCCTGGATCTGGCTGGCTTATTGCCCCTTGGTGGAAGGGAGGGGATAACACCCTGGCCTCTGGAGTGCTGAGTTTTTGTGGACCGGTAGTGGGCCGGTGGCACCCAGGCATGCAAGCGTCTTCGGACAACAGCGGGTTGTCTGGCCCCGGCTCCAATACCCATGCATGGCTGCCAACCCTTGTTCCTATTATCAATAAATGAGTTGCAGCCAATTTTATTCCAACCAATTGTGCCTGTGTCTTATTGGTTTTAGGTGGGAGGTGTATCACCCATGCACACGCAATGAGTGTTCCTCCTTCCCCAAAATATTATTTCCATATTTGCAAATGAAAACAATGTAAATTAAAATATAGTATAATATTTTAAAAAGTTAAATTTTTGTGTCTTTAAACTATTAAGCACAAAAATATTAACATACATTAAAAACTATACAGCCACCCCAAAATCACAATATCATCTTCACCAGCCCATCTCTGATCAATCCATAAATGCTTAACAATAGAAATACATTTTACCTACCTGCAAAAGGCAAGCAGGGATAGAGACTTCCTGGTCTTTACTGAGAGAGTTCTGGAGTCTGAGAGCAGACACCAAAAAGGCTCGCTCTCTCTTGTTCCCACCATACAAGCTTAAGAGGATGGTGGATCAGAGATAAGGCTCGCTCCAGATGGTCTTGGTATTCTAACAGTTTCATAAAGAGAGATATGGTCCTTCAAATAACTGGGAACCAAGTCATATACTGTAGTGCGTTGTTATATATTAATACCTGCATTTTGAATTATGTCTGGTAATGAGTTGACAGCCAATTGAGATGTTGCAATAACAGAGTTATGTGTTCCCTTTGGCTAGCTCTAATTAATAACTGGACCAACTGAACTTTCTGAGCCCTTTTCAAAGGCAACCCCACACAGAATACATTACAGTAATCTAAGTGGTTGTAACCCAAGGAATGTCACCCTGGCTAAATCCAACTTCTTGAAGAACAGGGATAATTGGCACACAAGTTTTAACTGTGCAAAAGCATTTCTGGTCACTGCTGAAACCTGGGTCTTCAGAATTAATTCATCTGATAAAGATAATGGTGGTTACAAATGTTGGCAATATGAAAGAGGTAGTTTGGAAATATGTGTACACAAGCATAGAAAGAGCATGTAAATTATTCTACTTCCCATGGTATATTGCATGGTGCAGTACTTGGGAAGGGGATTTATACCTCATGCCCCATGTAAAATAGTATATCATTCCAAAAACTTACAACCCACCTCTCAGGATTTCAGTTTTCTATGTGTAGATATTCTTAACTTAGAAAAACTGACTGTCTCATGATTCCAGCCCATGCATAGACAAAGTCATTCTGAGGTTTTGCTATTCTATCTGGCATTTCATGTGAACTGGACTAGTGTTATTTCAGTGATCCTTTCAAATCCACAGGACTGAAATGTGTGTGTGTGTGTGTGTGTGTGTGTATTACTCATGGAGTATGTCTCCAGTTCACCCTGTTTTCTTCACACAAAAAGCGTAGTAAAGCCCAGGTCTGTTTTACAGAAGTAGGAGAATTGAGGGATTTCTTACTTATCCTTTCTTAACTGTTTGATCTTCAGCCCAGATATTTGAACTAAGCACATTTAGGCTTCCTGACTCGAACAGGACTAAATTCTCTTAAGTTGAAATACTTCTGCTCCTCAGGGTTGTAGATCAGTGTGGGAAGGAATAGAGCATGTTGGTCTACAAAATGAACCTTGTGAGACTTCTAATGGCTCCAAACAACAACTCTTGTCAGGTAGGTTTAATAACTTTGACCCCCCCCCCCTGGTCACTTGTGATACTTCATGCAAACATTCTGACCATTAACCAGAAAAGTATATGACAAATAGAGTAATGGACAGGAGAACAACAACAGCTAACATTGAGAGTTTGTGGGTCTGAAAAGTATATGACAAATTGTTGCACTTCAGATCCGGGACGTATCCCCCCTAGATCACACACACAAGCAATCAATCAATGTAAAGTAGCTTTATTTAGAATAAAGGATAGTCCAAAAGATAAGAAGTAAAGCAAAAAGTAAGTCCCAAGGTAACTCTGTTAAAAGCTCTCAAACGGAGTAAATCCCATGGAAAACAATCCAAAGCGAAGGCCAACTGCTCCTGCAGTCAAACGTGAAACTTAGAGTCCAAAGCAACCATGACGATGGCCAAACAAGAAACGTGGAACAGCAGGGCAAAACCACCCGCTGCGGTAGACTTGATCTGGAACTCAGGAGCCAAGAAACGCTTAGTCCAAACGTATCTTCGGGTCTGTCAGACTTTTCCCAAAACCAGTCTTAAAAAGAGTCTATTTTCTGTGGGACCACTGAATCCCCCTTCGCAGATTCCAATCTCTCCTCAAAGAACGGATAGAAGCCTTTCTATCAAATTCCTTCTCATTACCAGGCCCAGCTGGACTCATATCTCCCCTCTTCCCTGGGCCCCAGCTGGAACGGGAGGCAAGTTCTCGTGGGACTCAAGGTTATCAGAAGACTCACTGGCCATTTCGAAACTGACTTCCATTGAATCGTCGTTAACCCATTCCTCCGGGTAATAACCATGCAGCCAGTCATTATCCCAAGACATATCTGCATTTGCAGGAGCGTCCACCTCTGGCCGCCCATCATCCTCATCTTGGGCCTGATCCCCTGGTACCACTGGTGCCTGTCTCTGACCACTCGGCGGGGAGGCCACCCTAGGCTGGGGGGAAGAGTAGGCTGGAACACCACACAAATAGAGTGATGGAGAGCGGAACAACAACAGTTAACACTGAGAGTTTGTGGGTCTGAAGCTATGAAATCTCACTTAATGAAGCAAAAATATTTGGAATATAGTAGAAGCTGGAAACTATTACAGTGATTTGTATTGTCAAATTTTGGTTGTTTTAAAAAATGCTGAGCTTGGAAAGAGTGCTATTTTAACAAAGAAAAACAATCAGACTACTAGCACTGGGTACTGAATATTGCATAAAGCTACCATTTTAAGATAATTTGAAGGTTTCTTTCTCCTCAGATGAAATGTCTAAGGAGCGTCTATCAAAATCAGAATGATTGAACGAGACTAAGGGGCTTTTTTTTTCTAGGGGATCAAAATGGTTTGTTTCCATTCCTTAGAATCTTGTCAGAGATCACACAAATTTATAGATGTTCAGGGAAGACTTAGTTTTATCTGACTGACATCTTTAAGACTAATGTACATATTAGCAATTTGCTTTCAAACAGATTTTTACACTTCTTCTAATGTTACAACACATTTCTGGCAGTCCAACTTTTGAAAAAGTGTTTAATTAAAGAGAAATTAGATGTCTAAATGCACATTCCGTGATAGGAAAATTCATTTATATGATTTTGAAATAACTTACATATTTTATATATACTTTTGGAGAAAATATTCACACATGCACTTGAATATGTATTTTGACATGAATTGGCTTTAAAAAATATCACACATTGATAGACAAAGGGTGAAAATGTGTGAGTGGTAGATACCAGAAACAGACACAAATGGCCATCTGAATCTAAAGTACGATTGTAAATGGAAGTTCATCCTAACTATTTGAAGTTTTATGGAAACTAGCTATTTTAATATAACAAAAATGAAATCTGTATGTTGGGTGTTCTCTTATATACTTAAAATATCACACCTACATAAAATAGAACTCAATATAGTGGGCCATTATTTCCTTCCGGGTATGCTTCAACTGTCAATATTTGAAGTGGCACACGTTAAGTAGGTTCTGATATGAAGCTATTCTTTCTGCACATAGATCTAATTTTCTGTGCCAAAAATTCTATTTCATTCCCAAAATGTGTGTGAATTTTACACAGAATAAATGGCAAATTTGCAAAAACTATCATCTGTCTTGCTTTCTTCACAACAGGATTTCCTGAACTTTGCCAAAAATATTTTTGAATAATTTTATTATTCTCTCCATCTCTAGTACTAAGTGGATGGAGGGTGTCTAACCAAGAATGAACATGGCAAGTGATCTTGAACTTATGACTGTTATTGAAATGAACATGAGAAAGAATAACTGGAATCCACTATCTCTCTCTCGGCATTACTTCGCGAACGATGATTCTTAGGAAGGACTCATCCCACGCTTTTAACAAGTGCGTTGATGACTAAAAAGGCCAATCTGAGATAGGCAAGTTTGGTTGCAAAAAGCACACCAGAAAATCTCCTTGGGTGATGTTGTTTCCAAGTTACGGTTCTTTCTGCGTTGTTGTTTCTCTTCGAGACCCATTCAGCATGTCTTCTCGAAAGAGGCCGCAGCATTGTGGAGATTGCGTCTCCATGCCTCCTGATGTGAGGCCAGGGTGGACCATTTTTGGTGATCAATCTGGCCAAGTCTGAGATGTTGATTCAGGGAGTCCTTATATCTCTTTTTGGGGGCGCCTCTCTTGCACTGACCCGTGGCGAGTTCACCATAGAGTAGTATCTTTGGGAGGCAGTGGTCCTCCATCCTAGCGACGTGCCCTGCCCAGCGCAGCTGTGTTTTCAATAGCATTCTGTAAAAACACAACTTTGTTGCAGGGCTATTTGTATTTGTTCTAACCACTCTTAGGTATATTCATTTGCACGGATCTTTCAAAAATAAAGATTTAACTGGATGCTTAACTCTCCAATCAATGGAACTTGAAATTAGTTGAGATTCTTGTTTGCCTAATGGGTAGCAGTAACTGGAGTGCAGTTCTGTTTTCACAAAGAACAGTATCATTATTAATTTCCTCGCTACTATGCTAATGACTGCACATTTTCATTTTGCAGCTCCAGCATTTTGTTGTTAAATATTTTTGTCATGTTCTGTACTTTCTCTCTCTCTTCTCCCTGTGAATTCTCATTGGGGGTGATATTCTTAAGTAAAACAAGCATAATTATGTATTTGTTTTCAGATGGGCAAACAGATGGATAGAGGGGTATTTTCAATTTATACCAAGAAACAAAAATATTCCATAAACAGAACATTATTACTTGTTTTGCTATTTCTTAGCAATCAGCAATGATGAACACAACTTAATAGTTAGGTAATAGCTATTTTTTCTTAATTGTAGACAGCAGGAGCTCTCCTTCTCCCATGATGCATAACACTGTACACACTGGAAGAATTTAAAATACCTAAATCCAAATCTTGACAGGTTATGTATCTAACACTAGGCAGAAGTCAGGTGTCCCTTCCAATGCTCCATGTTTAGAAAAGACACATAAAACAAGTGAGCCCCCCCAGCATCAAATGCCACTCTGGGGCCAGAGTAAAGAAGGGGAGCCAGGAAGGCAGTTCCATCTTGTCTCCTGTGACATCAGAGCCCCTCCTCCCAGCAACAATATATTATGACTTGTGTATTAGTATTACGCTAATAATGTAGTATTGTGGTATCCCAGCCTAGCATGGTGTTCGTGCCTAGTGGTTAGAGCCAGCCCCCGGAGGTCCCAGCTGCCCCGGAGCAAGGGTCAGATGGATGGCCTGATGGGTACGGGTCTGCAGAGGAAGATTTGGAATGGGACAATGGCTGGCTTCAGGGTTATGATGCTACAGGAGAGGAATTTGATGATTCCATGGAAGTCAGCTATGAACTGGATGATGAGAGCAATACTGACCTTGATTCCCAGGTGAGGTTTTTCACTCCTCTACCAGATGTGGAAGATGAAGATTGGGATGCAAGGGAGGTTCCCGCTTCCCAGCCATTGAGTTCTGCACCTGGCGAGGCTAATGAGAGGGAATTTGATAGAAGAGCTTCTATCCGGTCTTCACGGAGAGATTGGGGCCTGAACAGGGGAGTACGTTGGACACACAAGAATTAATTGCTTTATCAATTGGAGCCCAGACTGTCTCTGGTCAGATCCAAAGCTACGTTGGTAAAGGAAGGGCCTTTGCAAGTTCCATGCTCTCGGAGGCCGCAGGAGTGGCCGGTTTCAAGTTCAAGCCTCAAGCCCAAGCCGCAAGGGTGGTGTTCTTGTCCTTGGATATTTGGACTCTAATGGTTTCAAGCCTTTCTGGATTTTTATGCAAAGAACTCTTTGGACTATATTGATTGCTTTGATTTTTGCTTCTCTTTCATGGACTATTTCTTCTACCTCTTCTAAATAAGTATTATTCATTGCATCTGCCTGGTGTGTGTGATCTAGGGGGTGGACGGGGACGGTCAGCGTTCTGAGGTGCAACAAGTATGCTGTATTTACATATGACTTGTAAGCCGCTCTGAGTCCCTTTTGGGGTGAGAAGGGTGCATATAAATGTCGTAAACAAACAAACAAACAATAATCCTGGGAGACCTGCATGTTTAAAACCAGTAAGGTGTCTAATATCTGTAAAATGGACAGTGGGATAATAAAAAGAGAGGGATAAGTGATAGAAATGACCTTTCTTCAAACAACTGGCCCTATTGCTACCTTAAGCCTTTTTCATTCTTGCTTTTCTACAAATATGGTATATTTTTAGTCTCACAACCATTTGAGATAAAGTTGTTGGAGTAAAGAATTATAGGGGCAAAACTGGCACTATATCTACTTTATGGAAGTATATACTTAAAGGTACAGGTCTTCCCCTCCACTCCCCGCTGCCCTCCCCCCCACACACACACACTACCAGATATCTTTGAAAATAGTTTGTTAAAATTTCAAAGAGATCCCTAAAGAGAAAGATCTCCAAGAGAAGCATGGGGATCACACAGTCCTCCCTCAATCCCCTTATTTGTCCCCCATGCAAAATTTGAATGGGAAGTTAATAATAATAATAATAATTTATTTCTAACCCACATTCAGCTCCCCGGAGGGGACTCGGAGCGGCTTACATGGGGCCGAGCACATCACGAGGTATCCACAACATCATAACCTTCAATGATCCCCTTGGATCCCCTTCTCATTGTTGTAGGACAGTTGGGAAGGAGCCAAGCAAGGTCTTGGCAAGGTGAAGCCATCCACAGTCACCTTGGCTTCTATATTCCAATATCATGGGGTGTAGAGGATGACAACTGAGCAAGTAAGATAATTCTTGCTACGTGTGTTTTGATATGTGCTTTGTGGAGTTTTCTTTGCAAGATTGTATAGAGGCCTTTGCCCTCCCCTGAGGCTAAAAGCATGTTACTTGCCATGACTGAGCAAGCAGGTGAAGTCTGTTCTCCAATGCTCAAGCCACTATATCAGTAAAGTTTGTGGAAAGCCAATGTGACCAACTCACTCTGAGGAGTTACCCCACTCCAAGCCAAGCATCAAGTTTGCTATGATTTACTAGTTGCACATTTCTCTAGTAGTAGACTTAAATAGGATTTCATTTGTTTTGATTATTCTCATTATTTTCCAGCAGCCCCAAGAGATTATTTCTTGCTATTAATTTAATAAATGTGAAGTATTATTAATGTGTTTACTCCATATTGATGTAGATGATGTAAATAAGCTGGTTCTGGGAGCATGCTCCACCACCCCATTCAGTTCACAAGTCTGTTGCAATGCAAAAAGTGGATGTTAAGCAAGAGGTTTAGAAAATATAAACAGAGGGGAGCCCTGTGGGATCCAGATGAAGGGCAATGTTCCACAGCAAGAGGGGATGGAAAATTAAAAGTGGTGTATTGGGAGCAGAATAACCAAATCAATTGCTTCATGACAGGGCTGTCACAATTCAAGTAGATGGATGAGATTTTTTTTTTTGCTGTGGGTAGTGTTTACTTTAAGAAAAAAAGCATTCTGCTTAGTACAGAAGATGGGGAAATATATTTTACTTTATTTTTAGCTCCTTTTTCTCCTGATATAGGGTGAGTAAGAAAGGTAATGCAGGCAAGGAAAAGGATATTCTTACTGCTTAGATTATTAGCCCAGTGTTGGGAATGGAACCCTGTTGGAACTGATATAATGACAGGTTCAGAATCCTTTATCCAAAATGCATTAAATTAATTTTATTATTTTATTTAAAATTTTATCATAATGATAACCTCATACTCAATTCTGTAACAGTTCATGGTTTGTTTTTAAAAAATCAGATTAAGCATTTGAAAATTAAGAATTTATTTGAATAGGGGTTTTTTGAGGGGGGGGGATGTATGAAGATGAGGCAGAGTTTGGAAAAAAAGTTATGTTCTGGAAATGCAGATCCTAATATCCAGACATGGAATAGTGGCACATATACATATTCAAGAATATCCATGCTGGCTAGAGAATCTAAGAGGCTGTATCCTGAGAAAATATCCCCCCACCCCAAAGAAGGTACATCTACCGGATTGGCATATTCCATACTTCTCTGCAACAATCTATGTCCTTGAATGAGTTTAGTGCATTGGGGGAAAATACTAAAAGATAGGTCAAGTCAGTCTGTGCTACTTTTCCCTCTATTTCTGGATGTTCAGTCTGCATGTACAGGAATACAAATTTCATATACTGCTTCCTTTACTGTTAGCCCATAATAGTTTGCTGCTTCAAACTAAAGTAGGTTACTTGTTCCCACTACAAGGAGTCGTTTGAGGAGTCATATCACAGGCCCATGGAATCAGGAAATTTCCCCCAGTGAGGGATTTCATTACCTGGGGTCTAGATCCTTTTTGTAGCCCCCAAACCTTATTTAGTCTTTTTGTGAATCTCTATATATAATAAAGCGGAATGTTTGTATGTGTGTTTGTATGGATGCATGTATGTATGTGGCAGCATTCTGATTGGCTCCCGGCCTCTACATTCCGACAACAGGATTGGTTGCCAGTGATGGAGCATTTGCATAACGCCTCTAATTGGCCAGCCAACACAAACATTCCGACACTCTAAACTGCCAGAGGGGGATAAGGCAAAGGCCCGAGGCAGTCGCCAACATGAACATTCCGACACTCTAAACTGCCAGAGGGGGATAAGGCAAAGGCCTGAGGCAGTCAGCCATGGTAGGAATTTCAGACCAAAACACTTTGCGACCCTCCTCCAATGACTGATCAAGATCACACTTGACACACAGAGTCCCCAGGACCCACTCTACATCCTGGTGCAGTTTGAAGGAGGGCAGACCATGGATGATGGGACTTTAAGTACCTCCAATCACTTCTCTAGACTGCTGCAACCCTCATCCAATGACTGATCAAGTTCAAACTTGGCAAACAGGGCCCCTATGGCCCACTCTAAATCCTGGTGCTGTTTGGAGGAGGATGGATCATGGGTGATGGGACTTGAAGTACCTTCACTCACTTCCCAAGACCGCTGCAACCCTCATCCACTGACTGATCAAGACCAAACTTGGCACACATAAGCTCCATAACCCACTCTACAACCTGGTGCAGTTTGGAGAAGGATGGACCATGGACGATGGAACTCACAGTACCCTCACTAACTTCCTGACACCACTGTGAGCCACATAAATAACTGCTAAAGAAATACTTTTCTCAAATAACCCGGGCAGGGCCGGGTCCCCAAGCTAGTCAATAATAAATTCCATTGGCTGTACTTAGGCCACCAACAATATTGAAGGCAATGATTGCAATGAAAATGACTAAAACAATACCTGTTGAATGAGAAAACACTGCCAGTCATATTTATTCATTGACTGTTCAGTGCATTGTGAGTAAATCTCATTGTGATATTAATTCACACCTCAAAGTTTTAAAATCATTCCAAATGCTTCAAATATGTTCCTTAAGTGCATGAGCTTTTACTGTCAAGTAATACATCAAAAGAAAAATAAATAATGAAATCACTTACAAGCAACCACCTGATTCATATTTGCACAACAGCCTTTTTATAAACACGTCAATGACTATGGCAGTGTTTTTCACTCAGTATGCACCGAGGCATAATGAATTTAGGGCTTTAAACTGAAATATATTTTTCCCTAGCCATGCAGAATCATTTAAACAACCATTGATTTGTTACCTGGTGCGTTAACACTTTATGATGAGTTTCTTCAGGCCTGTCTTATCTTACTTTTTGGATAATAAATAATGCACGAGAGGAAGGAGGAGGAAATAGATTCTCGCAGGAAATTTTTTATTTTATTTTTCATTGTGGTTGCTTAGTTACAGAACAAAGAAATTGCTTTTGTTTTCTAACAAACTACCAATAATATTTATAGATCTAATGTTTAATCACATTTCTCCAGCAATATCCCAACAACAACAACTACTATTATTACTACTAATAATAATACCCTTAGCAATATAATTTGTACCAATACATGCAATCTTTGGACTGATAAGACTCCAGAATAGCAAGAGTAATTTGTTTGCTATTTCCAAATGGGTAAAGATTGCAACAGGATACAGAACATCCTTGACAACTTCTTTTCTATCCATCACCAGACAAATCACTTTTCAGGATCAAAGTTTTGTCTTGTGGAGCATGGGTCATTGTGGAAAAATTTCCGCTGATTGGGAAGGGCTAGGAGAAGTATCTATTTATCTAATGCCTGATCCGACTGCATCACCTGATCTTTCTGAAAACCTTCTGAGGAGAAAATCTGCCCCATCCCATGCCTTGAGGGGGCATTACTAAAACTAAGTTTACTCACTTCGCTTGTAATTTAGCCAATGAATCACTTTCTAAATAAACATGCATATTAAGCTGCAAGAGCAATGTCAAATCAGTTGAATTTCTTGAGGGAATATTAAACTAGCACAGTGTTTCCCAACCTTTTTTGAGCCGCAGCACACTTTTTACATTTGCAAAATTTTGGGGCACACCACCAACCAAAATGACACAAAATGACACTCTAACACAGTAATACATATAGTAAATAGATTTTTAAATGCATTTATACACTCAGTGTGAAACCTGGGCCTGTTTCAATGAACACAACATAGATATCCTGGCACGAATGGCAGAAAGACACAAACTTCCCACACAGAACTCCCATAACCAAGAGAAAATGCTATAAGACTTTGGTGGGCATTGACCTTGGGTTTTTGAGTTGTAGTTCACCTATATCCAGAGAGCACTGTGGACTGAAACAATGTTGGATCAGGACCAAACTTGGCATGAATACTCAATATGCCCAAATATTGATTGATTGATTGATTTTATTATTTATGAGTCACCCTCCACGTCAGTGCTCCGGGCCACTTACACATAAAACACATAAAAGAGTTCAATAGTTAAAAGCTAAAAGAATAGGAAAATTAATTAAAATAGTTCCAGTAACTCAGGCTAAGTCTGGAAGGTGTCCTTAGCCGTAAGCCTTTCGGAAGAGCCAGGTCTTCAGTGCGGTCAGGAACTGGGGCATGTCGATAGCTCTCTGATCCGCCGGCATCAAGTTCCAAGAACAGGCGCCACGATGTAAAAGGCTCTCCGTCACGTGGTGTCGAAGCGGGACTCACTCACACCTGGGAACCGGAGCCGGACCCTGTTTCCTGAACGCCGCGACCTTAAATGAGCTGGTTCGGACAAGCGGTCTTTTAAATAAGCTGGGCCGGCGCCATGGAGGGCCTTAAAGGTAAGCGACAAGATCTTGTGGATGGCTCTGAGCTCGACTGGCAGCCAGTGCAGGCGCTGTAGAGATGGCGCGATATGGCATTTCAGTGGTGTCCCGGTGAGGAGTCTGGCGGCTGCATTCTGCACTAGCTGGATTTTACGAGTGGTTGACTGCGGCAACCCCACGTACAAGGCATTACAGTAGTCCAGCCGTGATGTCACTGTGGCATGGACCACCGTAGCCAGCGCATCTGATGGAAGGTAAGGTGCCAGTTGACGTGCCTGGCGTAGGTGGAAAAAGCTCCCTTACTTGTCGCAGCAACCTGGGCCTCCAGTGAGAGTCTCGAGTCTAGTATCACACCGAGACTCTTCACCGACGGGGCCGGGATCAGCGGCTCTCCCTCAAAGAGAGGCAGCGGAATGGGTGGCTCTGGGCATCCCGGCCATAGAATCTCAGTCTTTGATGGATTGATCTTGAGTTTGTATGAGTGGAGCCATCTGGTCACTGCCTCTAGTCCTTGTCTGAAATTCTCAGGCACCGATGTTACACCTGGCTCAAGCTTCAGCAGAAGCAGATGGAGTTCAGGAGAAATAGACCTTGACATTTGGGTGTTGTAGTTGCTGGGATTTATAGTTCCCCTACAATCAAAGAGCATTCTGAACCCCACCAATGATAGAACTGAGCCAAACTTCCCACACAGAACCCCCAGGAGGCAAGAGGAGGTCTCTACTTGGGGAAAGGGAGGCGGGCCTTCCCAATGCATGGAGAGGGAGAGACCAAGTAGACAACTGGTGGGGTGGGGGGTGTTTGTAATTTTGTGCCTTTATCGAGGTAGGTTTCTTAGGGTTTTTATACTTCAACACACCAGACTCTCCCCCCCCCCCCTTCCTGGAGGTTCCAATTTCCCACGGCACACCTGATGATCGCTCACGGCACACTAGTGTGCCCCGGCACACTGGTTGGGAAACACTGAACTAGCAAACTAGTGAAATGCAAAATTTTGGTAGAAACTGGATTACTTATTCAGGATGCTCTTGTAAGGGGAAATAAGAAAATGCGCATTTATTGTCTCAGAAAAATCAATCTTAGGAAAGGAGATAGACCAAAAAAATGGCCTAGAGCTCATCTATATTGGGCAGTAGGCTTGTTTGAGCCAAAAAAATTGGTTCAAAACTCATTTCGGATATAGAAAGTTCTGGTGGTTCGATTCTAAAGTCAATTCCGATTTTCATAGAAAAAAAATGTTCAAAACTTTTCAAAACTTCCGAGACTTCCAAATCTTTCATTAATGGTTTGAAAGTGTTATTTCCTGTTTCATTGGGTGGCCTTTACTTTGAAAGTAGTTGTTTTACTCCAGGAATGGGGGAAAGCAAGTGGAGGAAATTCCTTCCTTCTCTGGTTTAAAACTGGATTCTCTGGCTTGAGCCAGAAAGGGGGGAAAGCAAAGGGACAGAATTCATCGTTCTCTGGCTTTAAAACTGGCTTGACCCAGAAGTGAGGGGAGAGCTAAGGGAGGAAATTCATTGTTCTCTGGCTTTAAAACTGGCCTCTTGAGTCAAGGCCAGGGACCATATGCAGGGGAAAAGCTTAATCATTTCCAACCCACTGATTCGTAACAAAAATAACGGGAAAAGCTTAAGAAGGGCAAAGGGATTTCCTTTCCTTAAAAACTTTGAAATCGCTTCAAAAAGCAAATCTTGCCAACTTTATTTTGAATAATGAAGATTCCGACTGGACCTAACCATGCCTATTGGGCAGGTTAGTGTGGTACAAATCTGGTCAACAACAATTCCATATCCAACATGTATGTGCTGAATTTGGGGCCATTGTCCAGTTGGCCCAAGACCACATCAGTTCAATTGGAGTGCCACTTCCATGTCACCGCCATGACTGCTCCTAGCTTGACCACAGAGCTCCATCTAATAGCCAGTCCTAGTCACCCACACAGTCAGCAAGAAAGAGTAAGACAATCTCCTTCCCTTCTTGCTGGTCATAAGTCACCCTATTCTGCTATCATAGACAGAAGGTGGCAGTGGCTCTGTGGCTCACTAGGAGTGGTAAAATATAAGCACTATCCATCCCCTTTCAGTGCAGGGAATGAGTAATGATAGTGTCTGTCTGGACTGTGGATTAGACTGAGGCCAGCAGTCCAAAAAACTCCCGAGTATCCGATTACTTTCAAGAAAATTCCAAAGTATACCCCCAACTTAGCTTTAAAAAGCAGGGTAAAGACGGTTTAAAGTGAAAACAAAACAAAACAACCTCCCTCACTCCACAAAACCCCAGAATGTTAATCATAAGCCAATGTGCTTTTTGAAGACTACAAATGGCCCATTCTCAGTGAGTATTGGTTCTGGATTCAATATACAGAAACTCCCAAACTTGACAAGAAGAATCCCTGACATCTTGCTCTAATGTGTGAATCTAAGTTAGCATTCATTATGGGAGTTGTAGTGCCAAAGAAGGTCCTTCCCAGACAAAGGGAACAAAAAACTAACATTTCAAAAAAGGAATGATATCTGCAAATACAGAGGAAGTTAAACATTTGCGTATATAAGACAAAAAAAAGATTCAGAGGTGAAAAAGGGCAGACATTATCTAAACTCCCCTCCCGTATTAATCTATTACATATAATAAAAGACAGTGTTTGCGGTGGAGCGACTGAGCGAGTGACGGGAGGAATATGTGCCAGCGTTTCGATTGGCTGCCATTGTGGGATTATTTGCTTAACGGGCTCTAACTGGCCAGCCTCAGAAATACAACATTCTACGGCCCCAGACAAAGGGGATATTGGTTGCCACTGAAATGGAATTTGCATAACTGCCTCCAAATGGCCAACCACATTCAAACATTCTAAAGTGACTCAGAGGGAAAGGGAAAGGCCTCAGGCAGTCAGCCACTGAGGCCCACAGCAATGACAAATCAGGACCAAACTGGGCAAACAGGCGACCAATGGCCCACACCTGCCTGGTGTGGTTTAGGGCAGGAGGGGGCATGAATGATGGGATTTGCAGTACCTTCACGTCATTCACTTCCCAAAGAACACTATAGCCCCTATAAATCACAAACCAGGCCCAAAATTGACAGAAAGGCTTCCTTAACTTGATTTTCCTGACTAGGCCTCAGCTCATGGGATATTGTTAGGTTTCCTTAACTTGATTTTCTTGACTAGGCCCCCGGGACTCGCAGTACCTTCACTAATTTCCTGAGACCACTGCAAGCCACATAAACATCTAATAGGAACCAACCTTGGCACACAATGCCTTCCTCAAATAACCCGGGCACCGCCGGGTCCTCAGCTAGTCACTTTATGCAGCCTCGGTTTGGCGAGATCTGGAAATAGCAGCAAAGGGAAATAATGCAACTATCTTTTGGAACTCAGTCTCACTTTATAAAAGTGTTGATGCCTTATTGGTTCCAATATAGTTAAAGTTCTGATCCCCTTCTTAAAACAATTGCTGCATGTCACTTTGCTTCAGACAAGACTATGTAAAGACTGAATTCTTTAAGCACGTATATACCTTCATTTGAATTGAATAAAAGAAATTTTATATTCTCATTTTCTCTTCTTTCTTCTTCATAATAGGAAGATAAATCTCACTTCTGTGAATAATTACTGACAAGTTAGGAGGCAAGGATTCTCAGTTTGAATGCTGGCAAGATTTATTTTCACCCTCCTCTGCCTGCTCCTACCTTGCTGACTTCCTGCTTTCGGGAAACCCTTTTGACATTAATTACTCAGCTGAGGACATCACAAACAGGGAACTGTTGCATTATAGTGTAAAATAAACAAAGACATTGAATCATCCTGGAAGTCCTAGGGATGCCAAGCGTTAATCAACTAAATTAAATCAGATCAACACAAGTAAACCCACAAATATGCGGGGGATGATGTTATATGGAATAGGAGATGTCTACAAACACAGAGAACAGAGCCTAAAGTGTGTATTTGATATCTAAAACCTTTACTATAAGAATTTAAAAGGTAAAAAGTTGATTTCTAAAGAAAAGATGGGGACGGATGCACACTGTCTCAATTGACTTCCATTGAGTTTTATTTTTATTTATTTATTTATTTCCAAAATTTCTACCCCGCTCTTCTCTATCCCCGAGGGGGAACTCAGAGCGGCCTAACAAAAGGCACAATTCGATGCCAACATAATAAATACAATATAAAACCAAAAACATACAGCATTAAAACACATTAAAATACAATTAACATTAACACATCATAAACATTCTCTTAAGTTAAAAACATTATTCCGTCCATAATAGAAACATTGGGCAATGTCCACCAGTTTGCCATTACAATCCAATCTAAAGTGCTGTATCGTGCTAATGTGCAAACGCCTGGTCCCATAGCCAGGATTTCACTTTTTTCCTGAATGCCAAGAGGGATGGGGTTGATCGTATATGAATTGGGAGTGCGTTCCACAGATGGGGAGCCACCACCGAGAAGGTCCCCTCTCTCATCCCCACCAACTGTGTTTGAGAAGTTGACGGGAGCGAGAGCAGGGCCTCCCCGAACGATCTTAAATTACGAGGTGGGACACAGAGGCTGATGTGTTCGGACAAGTAAGCTGGGCCAGAACCGTATAGAGCTTTAAAAGTCAAAACCAGCACTTTGAATTGAGCTCGGAAATGGACAGGCAGCCAGTGGAGCTGACACAACAGGGGGTGGTATGCTCCCTGTATATAGCTCCAGGTAGTAATCTGGCTGCCGCCCATTGGACTAATTGTAATTTCCGAACTGTCTTCAAAGGCAGCCCCACGTAGAGTGCATTGCAGTAATCTATTCGGGATGTGACCAAAGCGTGGACGACCGTAGCGAGATCAGACTTTCTGTGAAAGGATTACCGAAAGAAGCACAGAACATGTCCAGATGTTTTTCTGGCACATTTTAAGATTCAAATGGCTACCAATATGTATATTAATTCTATATCATTCAGCTTCCTGTCTTGGGTTATTCACATGAAGGAAAGTATGTGAGCCTCTGTACTTGTGAAAAGAAGTTCTCATGACATTTTGATTACAAATTTCTTCAAGCAGTGGGAAAATAGAAAGAAAAAAACCCCAGAAATTTGTTACTCAGAGAGTGATTTGTCATTGCCCCTGAAAATTAAAAATGCATCATATTCAATACTATTACACAGTTGTATATTGCAGAAGAAAATTGCTTGCAATAATAATAATAATAATAATAATCAACCACCTTTTGTGGATTTTCTCCCTTCCTCCTAAAAGTCCTCATTTTCTGAGTACCTCCAAAGAGACAACAGGGCTAAATTGTTGCCAAGGAGTCTCTTTCACCCCTCTGACTTTCCCCAGAGCTCTACAGAAGAAAGGAAATCTCACAAGCACATCAAGCAGTCAGGATACAACAAGGATTAAAAAGTGTAGACTTACATTTTGAAAGTCTTTATTTTAAATAGGTAGTTGTTTCACTTTTGGAAACATAATACACATGAAGGCAACCTTCCCCCAGGCATAGTACTAGAAGTTAGAGAAGTTAGTAAGCATTGTTCAGTCACATTCAGCCACATTTGAAAGAAGCATTCTAAACAACCTCTTAACATGACTCATCTATACATAGTTCCTTTTTAAAACTCTCCTTGAAGTTAACAATATAATTTTCTGATGTCCATTAGAGCTCTAACTTTAGTTGCCAGTGCTAGCTCTTGATACAAGAACTGGTGCTAGACATGCAGCCTGGTCCAGACATGACAGACTGATGTAGATAGATACCAGAGATGTGATAGAACCTTGCTACCAGGTCCTGTTATCAGTTAGATTATAAAGTCACATTACCACAAGGGACATGCTGAACCTCATGCATGTAGAGCAGTGTTTCCCAACCAGTGTGCCGTGGCACACTTAGTGTGCCGTGAACGATCATCAGGTGTGCCGTGGGCAATTGGAATCTCCAATACTCTTTCTTCTCCCTCCTGCCGAACACTTTTTCTTCTCCACTCAGGCTCATCTCATGTGTGAGATGGGCTTCTCTAGCTTGACTGCGATAAAAACTAAACACAGAGAGAGAGACTGACAGCTGTTGAGCAAGACCTTCATTTTCATCCCTTTGATTAGACCACCGGACAGGGTGACTGTCTTTACAGTTGCCTAATATACTGGCGTCTCGGGTTCAGGAAATGTATGCGTTTCTTGATACCTCGCGATGTGACTCGTATTGTTTTAATGTTTTAATATTTTACTGTTTTATTGTACGGCTGCATGGCCACCACATGCCGCCAGTTTTATATGTTGTGACCCGCCCCGAGCCTGCAGGGAGGAGCGGAATACAAAACCAAATAATAAATAAATATATAAATAAATAAATATAAATGTGTGTCTTTCTGCCATTCGTGCCAGGATATCTGTGTTGTGTTTCACACTGAGTGTATAAATACATTTTTAAAACATATTAACTATATGTATTACTGTGTTAGAGTGTCATTTTGTGTCATTTTGGTTGGTGGTGTGCCCCAGGATTTTGTAAATGTTAAAAACGTGCTGCGGCTCAAAAAAGGTTGAAAAACACTGATGTAGAGGAAACAAACATCACCATCTTGCCTGTTGAGGAAACCATGATCACATCATCCCAGTGGAGAGAAAGGTCCTTTGTGTATTTAGGAGCACCCAACCTGCTCCTGCCCCTTACACCAAGGCATCACCAGGGAGGGAGGAGTCTGGTTTCCTTTGAAATCAAAATGTAAAATTATTTTCATCCCAATTTATAAACTTTCCTTGTTAGGGTTGGCTTTAGTTGGTATATAAAATTGTTTATGTGGCAATTTTAGTTGCTTTTATATTTTTTTTGTGAATATTTTAATGGCTTTCTCTGGGAGCCACTTTGGAACCCATTCTGGGAGAAAGGCACCAAACAAACAAAGTAAATAAATAGGATGCATTAATTTCTGCTTCACCGCTTTTATTTTTACATTCCAAAAATGAAGAAATCTGAGAATGTAAACAATATTATCAAAAAGAATTGAACTGAAATTTGGTTTTATTTTTACAAGGAATGTAGTATGACAGCCACTTCCGGGGCAACTGGAAAACTTTTCAATGTATTTTAAAAATAAACTTCATAATACAGAATTTTCTTATAGTGTTACCACTAGAACAATGCTGTATTTTTGCTCTTCTTCTAATGCAATTGTATGTTTCTATTCATTTGTTCATTTGTTCATTACTTTTTAAAGGTATTTCCAAAAACTGCCTACTGCTGTATTGCCCAACTGTTGTTTTTTCCACAACTTTAATGCACACCTGGAGCCTGTGTTATTCCAGTCATAATTTAGAGATATTTATACATGTATTTAGCAATTTTTCCCTAGAAGAATTTAGGACCAAGCATTGCAATGTAGATCGTAAGCAGGAAGAAAGATATTCCTGGTAAAATTAAAACGTGGAACAGTTGAGTTGTTCCAATCTAATCCCTACAATTACAGGAAACACACATATATAGAATTTCAGCGAAATGTCCATCCAAGGTATTAAAAATAAAGGGAAGCTTTTCTTTCAACAAATGAATCCATTCTGAATATTTTATTTATTTATTTATTTATTTAGATTTGTTAGTCGCCACTCCCGTCTGGCTCGGGGCGACTTACATAAGGTAGAAACACAGTAAAATACAGACACAATAAAAACAGTTAAAACAATTAAAACAGTTAAAACATCAGAATTTTACACCAGTATTGAAACATACAATGGGACGTAGCACCTAGTAGATGCTCCCGGGTCTATGGCTAGAATTGTTAGCCAAATGCCTGTCCAAATAGGAAAGTTTTGCAGGCCTTCCTGAAGGCTAGTAGGTTGGTGAGTACGCGGACCTCAGGAGGAAGAGCATTCCAAAGAGTTGGAGCTATGGCACTAAAGGCTCTCCTCCGTGTCCAGGTCAGATGGAGGGTTCGGACGCTTGGAACCACAAGAAGGTTCAGGGACTCTGAACGCAGTGGTCTTGTGGGACAATATAGGGAGAGGCGGTCCCTTAAGTACACTGGCCCCAGACCATTCAAGGCCTTAAAGGTTAAAACCAGCACCTTGAAGGCAGGATTAGACAGATTCATGGGATACCAAGGGAATCAGTAGTTACTCAAATGGACATCCAAGTGCCACCTCTGTGTTGAGGGAGGCAGGCAGGATTTTCCCCGGGTACTGGTTGTGGGGGGTCGGGAGCAGGTGAGGGTTTTGCCCTCCTTTCTGCTAGAGATCCCTGTGTACAACTAGTGGGCCACTGTGTGACACAGAATGCTGGACTAGATGGGCTGAGGCCCGATTCAGCATGGCTCTTCTTATGTTCTTATGAAGGTGATCCGGTGCTCAATTGGAAGCCAGTGCAGTTCGCGCAGGACAGGTGTCACATGGCAGGAGGATGGTAAACCTGCCAGTAGGCAAGCTGGAGGGTTCTGCACCAGCTTCAGCTTCCGGATCACTGACAAGGGAAGGCCAATGTAGAGAGCATTACAGTAGTCCAATCTTGAGATGACCGTGGCTTGGACCACTGTGGCTAGGTCATGGCGGGACAGGTAGGGAGCCAGCCTCCTCGCCTGCCGAAGATGGTAAAAATCTATTCCACTGGCGATGGAGTATTTAAAAGTAAATATATAGCACACCTAACAGCAAAGAAAAGATGTTCTATACTATCCTGTTTCTATGTATGAGTATGAGTGATGGACTATGAACAAGTCTGACAGAAAGAGAATCCACTAATTTGAATGAGAGTTCTGTCGATACAGAAAGATAAATAAATGGGCACAAGAGCAAATCAAGCCTGAATTTATCCTAGCAACCAAAATGAACACACTTTGTACTTTTAACATTACATGACTGGACATTAGTAAAGACAATAGTACTTGGTAAAGTGAAAGAAATCAGAGAAAGAGGAAGACCCTTTTACAGGTGGATTGATTCAATTAGCAAGCCATGGTCTTGAGTTAGTTAGACCTCAATAGAACTACTTATCATGGGATGCTTTGAAGGTCTGTTATTAATATGTTGAAGCAAACTTGGCAGCAATTAACAGCAACAACAAATCACTTCACATCTGAACAAGGTGGTTCTTTTTCCCCTCTCAGATATTAAAGTGACAACCAGCCTGTATTGACCTGCCAACTCTTTTCTTTAAGGAGACAACTGGTTTATTTCTCAGGATAAGTAAGTGATGTTTGTTCAGTAGGAGAGATCAAAAGATGTTTGAAAAACATGAGAGATATTTTAAGGCCCCTAGGGTGGATTTCTCATTGATTGAAAAATATATATAATAATAAATAATAATACTTTAATATTTGTGAGTCGCCCTCCACCACCGGTGCTCCGGGCGACTTACATCATTTAAAAACCCCAAAATACATCACTGTACATCAATTTAAAAACATAGATACAGACGGCAAGGAGAGGCTCAGTCATTCAAGGTACCGATCAGGCCCCAAATGCTAGGCGGAAGAGCCAGGTTTTCAGGTCTGACAGGAACCTAGTCCGGGTCGAGGGCGGGTGGCAGTGAGTTCCAGATCATGGGGGCCGCCACGGAGAAAGCTCTCCGCCGGGTCTCTACCAGCCGAGCCTCTCGCACCCCAGGGATGGTCATCCGATCACCGTTTATGGCACGTGCTGGCCTCTCGCTGCGTTGGACCGTCAGCCGGGCGCTCAGGTAGGCTGGCCCAATGTTATGCCGTGCTTTAAAAGTGAGCACCAAAAGTTTGTAGAGCACTCTGAACTCTAGGGGCAGCCAGTGGAGATCTTTTAAAATAGGGGAAATGTGGTCCCTCACTGATGACCCAGAGATGAGTCTGGCCGCTGCGTTGTGGATGAGTTTTAGCCTCTTGGTTGTGGACAGGGGGAGGCCCGCGTACAGGGCATTGCAGTAATCCAGGCGCGAGACAACGGTGGCATGTACCACGGTTCTCAGCGCCTCAGGTGGTGGTAGGGGGCCAGCCGTCGTGCCCTACGGAGATGGAAATAGGCGCCTTTGGCTGCAGCCTGGATCTGGGCCTCCATTGTTAGTTTTTCGTCCAGGATCACTCCCAGGCTTTTTCACCGCCGGAGCAGGGGATAGGGACTCGCCCTCAAAGAGTGGCAGCGGTGGGTGAGGGTCGGGTCGGCCAGGCCAGAGGATCTCCGTTTTTGCCGGGTTGATTTTGAGTCTATGTGCTCTGAGCCAGCTCGTCACCGCTCTCAACCCTTGGCTGAAGCTGTCCGGCACCGACGATGACCCTGGGTCAAGCTTCAGGAGCAGCTGTGTATCGTCTGCATATTGGTAGCAGGAGAACCCATGGCTCCTAGCAATGCTGGCCAGGGGCTGGACGTAGATGTTGAAGAGGGTGGGAGATAGAATAGCACCCTGGGGACTCCACACTCCAATTCACTTTTCCTAGAGACCTGACCCTGCCACTCAACCCGCTGCGAGCGGCCTCGCAGGAACGATTCCAGCCAGGTCAAAGCCATAGCAGTTTGAGGGAGAGAAAAAAATGCCCCAAAGGACTGGGAAGATCATGGGAATTCAAAGGACGCAACATGTAGATATACCTTTCTAAGGATCTAATGTGTTGACAATGAGTTAGTAAAATCATTAGATGCTCACAATGCTGACCATGGTCAATGCTGTATTTATCTATATCTATTAGGCATGCTAAAATTGAAACGGAAATCTAATTGATTCGTTAGAAATCCGTAATTAATGGGACTTTTGTTGTTTTACGGATCGCTGCCCCGAACCAGGAAGTAGACTTCCTTTTACGGTCCGTGAGGCCAACAATTTGCGTTAGGATCGTTAGAAATTCTTAATTATTAATTAATTAATTATTGTACTACTCACTTCTCCCCCTCATTTCCTTCCCGCCTTCATTCAGCTTCTTCTTTTTCCCGCATTTCTATGGGGAACTGGAAGTGACGCTGCTGCTAGGTAGAGGCAATGCATTCTGGAAAGTGATTCACACACACACGCGCGCGCGCACAAGCCTCTCTCTCCAGGCTTCCCCCCCCCCTCCTTCTCTTCCCCGTTGCTCTGCTGCCATGCATGCCCCATTGCAGGGGCCTGCTTCACACACACACGCGCACGCTTCTCTCTCTCCCGGCGCTCTCTCAGATGCTTCTCTTCCCCGTTGCTCTGCCTTGCCCCATCGCAGGGACCAGCTTCAGCCCTCCAGGTACGTGTTTTGGACTTCAACTCCCACCATTCCTCACAGCCTCAGGCCTCTTCCTTTTCCTCTCAGCCTGGGCAAACTTGGGCCCTCGCTCCCTGGGGATCGGGGTGAGAGAGAGGCAGCGAGGAGCGAGGGGGGCGCTCCTCCTCCTTTTCTTTTGCTGCTTCCAAGAATAGAATGCCCGCTCCCTCCCTCCCTTCCTCTTTCCCTCCCTCCTTCCTATTTGGAGAGTCCCATCTAGAATTCAGTGTGGTTTATTCAAGTTTTGGCCTACAACTCCCAGAAATCCCAGCCAATTTACCAGCTGTTAGGATTTCTGGGAGTTGTAGGCCAAAACCATCTGGAAAGCGCATGCTCTGGCATACGAATTTCTAACGAATTTCGTTAGTACTTAAGTTACATTTCGAAAATTTTGGGAATTTTTTTTGTAAGTCTTTGATATACTAATCAAAAAAAAAATCCCCCCCCCCCCATTTGATTTTAGAATCGCCATTTTTCGATTTGTTATCATGCCTAATATCTATCTATATCTATATCTATATATATAATAAAAGAGAATGTTTGTATGTATGTATGCATGCATGCGGATATGTGCCAGCTTTCTGATTGGTTGCCACTGTGGGATTATTTGCATAACACCTCTGATTGGCCAGCACCACCAACATTCCGACACTCTAAAGTGGCAGAGGGGGGTAAGGAAAAGCCCTGAGGCAGTCAGACATGGTAGGAGTTTAAGGCCAAAACGCTTTGCGGCCCCCAACAATGAGAGAACAACAGCAAACTTGGCACACAGAACCCCCAAGAACCACTCTACATCCTGGTGCAGTTTGAGGGAGGATAGACCATGGATGATGGGATTTGCAGTACTTAAACTCACTTCCTTACAGCACTGCAGCCCACACCAATGACGGATCAGAACCAAACTTGGCACACAAAGCCCCCATGACCCACTTTACATCCTGGTGCAGTTTAGGGCAGGATGAGTCACAAATGATGGGATTTGCAGTACCTTCACCCGATTCACTTCCCACAGACCACTGCAGCCCCTACAAATCACAGAACAGGCCCAAACTTGCCACACAGAGTACTCATGACACAATCTACATCCTGCTGCAGTTCTAAGGGGGGTGGGCCATGGATGATGGGTCTTGCAGTACCTTCACTCACTTACTGAAACCACTGCGACCCTCATCCAATGACCAATGAAGACCAAACTTGGCACACAGAGCCCCCATGACCCACGCTACATCCTGGTCCAGTTTGGAGGAGGATGGACCATGGATGATAGGACTTTAAGTACCTCCACTCACTCCACAAGACTGCTGTCAACCTCATCCAATGACTTATCAAGACCAAACTTGGGACACAGAGCCCCCATGACTCATTCTACATCCTGGTGCAGTATCGAGGAGCATGCACCACAGATGATGGGACTTGAAGTACATCCACTCACTTCCCAAGACTGCTGCGACCCTCATCCAATAACTGATCAAGACCAAATTTGACACACAGAACCCCCATGACCCACTCTACATCCTGGTGCAATTTGGAGGAGGATGGACCATGGATTATGGGACTTGAAGTACCTTCACTCACTTCCTGAGACCACTGCGAGCCAAATAAACAACTGTTAAGGACCAATCTTGGCACACAATGCCTTTCTCAAATAACCCCGCCAGGGCCGGGTCCCCAAGCTAGTATGTAAATAAGCCACTTAGAATGCCTGTCTAGACTTAGAGTTGTAGGGTAAGAAAGATAATTTTCTATTGCCTATTTTCTTATGACAAGAAATACCAAGAATGTTATATGAATTTTGTATGAGAAGTGCTTAAGGATGAAGGTGTGGCCATTTGCCAATTTTTAAACCATAGAGGGAATCCTATACTGCAGGCATAATGTTTGATTTAGCACCACGTGTGTGTATGTATGTGCTCTCTCATACACAAACTGAAAAAGAACAATCTCTATACACAGCTTCACATGCTGCTTCTGCAATTACATTGAATAATTGCAACTTTCACTAAGTATAATTTCAAATGGAAGCAATGAAAAAGTATTAAACCAAGGGTTTGCCATATATATCCATAAAGCTTTTTATAGTCATTCTAGTACACCATAGGATCTCTTCCAAATCTGACTTCTCTGAGATAGAATACTGTTCCGTTGCTCTCTAAGGTGCTGGACCTAGTTAGGGGTCCTTTGGATATAGCTGTTATGGATAGACTACCCCATTCAGTTTAAAGTTACCAGTGTGTGGAGAATCCTTTCTACATGAGGTTTTTCTTTTGCTTTGGGGCCCTGGGTTTTGAGGCTACATAATCCCATGGAGAGCTTTTATGTGTGGAAGAGACTCTCTACTATCCACTAAGAATGGAAAGATATGCAAAAATATTCAGAAAAAAACACTCAAAAGACATGTTTTGAGGGTGTTAAGAAATTGTTACAAGACGAATCCTGGACCGACAGGAATCTTGGCAGTTCTAAACTTATTCTGTGCCAGAAAAAAAAGCATATGGCTATTTCATGTAGAAAAGTCATCTACTCAAAATTATCATATGAAAATTTTACACAAAAATGGCATAATCTTCAAATATTTCCTCACACAAGGAAGAAATCCTTTGATTTTGTCAATACTTTGGAGAAGAAGCTGAGGACAGTTCTACACGGACCACTTATCTCAGGGCCAATCCAGTGTTGTGAAGGTAATTAGCCAACAGATGGCCACTTTTTCCGCCACCACCCCTCATTCTTCTTGTCATGTCAGCCAATGAGCATGACATTGGTCATTCTGGTTCTTCATCACCTGCCACTTCATCCCATGAACATGTCAAGTGGGTTTACCATACAGCCCAGGCATACTCCGTTTTGGATATTTTTCCTACCTTCCTCACATACTAGCAAACTATCCATTTTATTCAAGACTTCTCAGATGATTTGCCATCACATTGTAGAGAGTTTTTCCTGCCCTTTGTCCCTCCTCCATTTTCTTTGTGAAAATATACACCTCTTCTCCTGGACTATGATTTTTGTTCCTGAGTTAAAAATGTCATTTCCTAATTGGTTCTATTATAAACACATAGGAAAAGTTTATTAAACTGTAAAAACTTTGTCTTTGCAGGAAGAACATTCTGCTATAGCACATTTGGTCTAGATTCTCAATGAAAGAAGGAGAGGAGGGGGAGGTAACACATGGCACAAAACCACAGAGAAAGAAAGAAGGAAAGCCCCCCAAAAGTTCATGAGTCTAAATGCAGCTTTTGGCCCAGTTCACTGGTGGAAGTAAGAGATCCTTGCCAAACTGGGTCTTTTACACCCAGTTTGGTGAGGATCTCTTACCTCTGCCCGAGAACTGGGCCAAAAGCCGCATTTAAGGTGGTTTTTGACCCAGATCTCTGGCGGAGGTAAGAGATCCGTGTCAAACTGGGTTCAAAATCCCAGGTCTTCCCCTGCTTCTGAACAGCTCCAAGACGGGCTGAAGGCAGGGAGATGGGCTGGCGGAGCAAGCCCTAGCATTGGTGGGAGTGGAAGAGGGACCTCCCTGGCTCTGAGGGCTGGCGGACCAGGAGGCGCTCCATGAGCGGGACAAGCCACGAGGAAGCGGGCCAAGAGGAGAAGGAGGCTGAGCAGGACATGGCCATGGCTTCCCTAGCAGCAGCAGCCCCTGCGCCTCAACTCTCAACCTGCAAGGTCCCACTCCATGCCACTCCAACCCCATTTGATAAGTGGCCGCATTACCAAAAGTGAAGGGAAGGCCAGGGAAGCAAAAACCCTTTCCTAAAATGGTGATTTCCCTTCCAAAAAATGGCGACGGGGGTCATTCGATTTTGGTAATTTACTTCTGGGTTGCTTGCTGCGGGTCAATTACGGTTCAATTTTAATTTTAAAATGAATTAATAACTACTTTCAGAGGGTTACGACGAACCTAACCAGGCCTAGAAATTAGCCAGGGTGCTAGAGCTAGGGGAGAGGAGAAAGCACCCATTTCTCTCCCATCCGTTTTTCAATCACCTCATTCTGGTCAGCGTCACTCCAGGTGACAATCACCTGGAAGGACTCATGGTGTGCTCAGAGACTGCTGCACCTAAGAGAATGGGAGAGAACAGTAAAGGGCCAGCTCATTCCCCAGTCTGCCTGACCCCAGGAAACATGGGACAACTATGTAAACAGTTGTAGCTGATTCTGTCTCAGAGGTGACCACCCTGTTTACACAGGGCCAAAATTGTGGTTTGATCTAGATTCTCTGGAGAATTCAGAGCCACTAGAAACTTTGGTTAAGACAGTTCAAGGCCACATTGAGCAGCTTTGGTCTGTATTATACATAAAATTAAGGGATGCTCCAGAGTTTCGGTGAGAAACTGAAGCAATCCCACATATTGGTATGAGTGTGGACAGTTGGACCCGAACTCTAGACAAGATTTAGTGTCGTGTAGATGTATCCCCCTCCCCTATATGTTGGAATTATTTCCTCACTTAAATCAGGCTGATATTTGAGATGGTAGAATGATATTAGCAGCACACATCAGTATGCATTTATGATTGCAGAATACTGTTCGCCATCTATTCCTCTTGCTTCTTCTTTTCTTGGCACACACACACACACACACACACACACACACACACACAGAGAGAGAGAGAGAGAGAGAGAGAGAGAGAGAGAGAGAGAGAGAGTTTAATTCCTTGATTCCATTTTAAGAGAGAAAAGTCAACAAAATAAGGTGAACCATTTCAAGAAAGTATCTACAAAGTCTTTCTAGCAGGGTATGAAATGGCTCCCCGTGTTAAGGTGCTATATTTAAGATCCAAGAACTGTTTGCACAGCCTACATGGAAAGAAGGTCAATCTATATTTTGTTAGGTCCTAAAAGTCATCAATGAAACCATGTCCTCTGTGCCCTTCCTGTACAGAAAATTGATTAAGATCCCTCTTCAACTGATTTATACTATTTTGCTTTTATTATTGCCATGGTACAGTGTGTGATTCGTTTTGACTATTCTGAGTAAGTGTGTTCAGCTTTCATCGCCTATAGGACTAATGCTATACTTAAAATCAGTGTACATTTCTATGTTTCAAATGAATTACAATTTAAGATAGGATCTTAGTATAGTTCTCTGCCTTTTTATTATTTGGACCGACCTTTCCTATGATAAAAGGTTGGGTTTTCTTTCTAAGTGTGTTTTTTATTGGATAACAATGAAGGAAAAAAGCTAGAAAATGCAAAAAAAGAGAGAAAGAAATGAGTCTTAGGAAGTATATATCATATGCATGGGTACATAGCAGCACTATCAGCCATCTTCAACATTTTGGAATTATTTCTACAACCACACTAAAAAGAACATTTAGCACTTTATTATTATAGTGATAAAAATGATTTATTCCAGTAGAGGAAATGATTTATTATAATTGTATTATGCTGTATATAAAAATCAAATGTGGTAATATTTACTTCATTATGCAGAAAGTTTGCAAGGTTGGTTTCCTAAATACAGTTACATCTGACACCTCAACCACCACTTCCTTTGAAATATTGAATTTTCCCTCAAAGTGGTCAGGGATGTTGTATCTAAGGAGAAAATACATGTTTCAATTTATATATGTAGCACCCATGGGTCCGCCCGGGCCACGGGGGAGGGGTGACGCACCGGGGGTCCCGTTGGCATTGGGACCCGCACAGGCTGAAAGGGACTCTGAGGATGAGTTGGAAGGCCCAGAGCAAGATTGGTCAGCCGTGCCTTTGCCCAGTTCACCTGTAGAGAGTTTAGCCTGGGACCTTGAATGGGAGCATTCTCCCGGGGAAGGAGCGGACCAGGTGGAGATGGGAGGCAGCGAAGCAGATAGCGGAGATAGTTATGAATTCCCAAATGGCCGAGGTTCCCAGGAGCTGGCCGAGCAGCAGATGGAGGCTAGCGGATGGGAAACTTCGGGGGAGGCTGCTTCTCAGGAAGATAGCGATACTAGGCTGGAAGAGCGGGGCCGTTCTCATAACAGGCGCAGGGACATAGAGGAGGGCAGGAGGAGCTGGCATCTGTCCCTAGACCGTCACCGTTCGGAAAGTAGAGACTGAGGCGCCAGGCCCTAGATCGTCGGGGTCCCGGCCGAGGGATTAGCACGGCCCGTGGGAACTGATCCTCAGTTCTCCGGCCACGTCTATACTGAATAGGCGCGAAGCGAGAGTGGGACCACAAGCCAACAGTGGTCATCAAGCCTTGCCTTGCCTTTTGCCTTGTTTCCTGAGCCGCAGTGGTTTGCGGCACTCGCCCTGTTCCTGATTCGCATTGGATTGCGAAACCTTGCCCTGTTTCCTGATCCGCATTGGTTTATGGAGCCTTGCCACGCTTCAAGCTATTTGCTACGATACTTTGGACTATTTGCTTTATACTTTGAACACTTGCATATTATTGGACTATTTACCCTTTTGAACTGTTTTATATACTCAATAAAGTAGTTAGCCTTTGCTACGTCTCCGTGTGTGTGTTAAAGGGGCAGTTCTAAGTCGGCGATCGTGACAATATATCACATCGATCAAGTGCAAAATGTTTTGAAAGATATCCAAAACTGGATATAATTTCAGGTTCATTGGCTGTTGGTTTGATAGTTGTTTTTATATTTTCTTGGTTTTGGTTTTGGTTTTCTTTTCCTCTGAATGTTGTTTTTCTTGTTGAGGTCGTTGTTGCTGTTCTTGTTGTGGTGATTGTTTTGTTAGGTCTGTCCTCATTGTCTTGAGGGTTACTTGTGACAAGGATTCCGTCTTTATTAAAGATTCAGTTAAAGTTGTAAGTAGACCATGACATTCTGACAAGTAGGTCTTAACCGCCTGTATGTCCTTCCTCATGTCTGTGGCATAGGTTACTAGGTGTTCTAACGGTGTAAGATCCTTTGCACTATTTGTTGCTCTGCATGTTCTAAATGCACTGTTGGCTTCTGTCCTGTGAGCAGAGTTAGGTTCATTCGCTGTTGTTTTGAGTTTTCTCGGGAAAAATGAATTCCTCTGCTAAGCATATTCCATTTATTTCATTTGTTTCATAGGGGTTAACCAGTATATTTCTGTGATCAAATGTCCAGTCAAGTCCTATTTCAGAGGGTAATTCTGGTTCAGGGTCTCTTATTTCAACCACTGGTGAAAAGTATGTCTCAATTTCAGTTTGCTTGGCTGTATTTTTCTTCTTCTTTTAAACAGGAGATGACTCAAGTTGTATTTCTGGTAGACCAAGGTTTTTATGTGTTTTTCTTGTTATTATTACCATTATTATAGTTAAAGGAAAACCTACAGCTGGCTATGAGTTTTGTTTATCAATCTCTCATTAGTGTTGTTGGTCAGGTTGTTTGCTTAGAGGGAGTTGTGTAGAAAACTTAGGGAGAGGCTTTCTTCAATTTCTCCAAATAGTGATTAAAACCTCATCCAGATAGCAATTACAACCTTCTCCAGATGGCAATTGAGAGCTGAAAGAAAACTAACTGCTGTTTGCAAGCAAGGAGTACAGAATAATATAAATATAATATAAATATAATCTGAGTCCTTGAACCTCCTGGCGGTGCGGAGCAATATAGCCCTCCGCTTGACCTCAACACAGAGGAGAGCCTTTAGCGCCATCGCTCCGTATTGTGGAATGCTCTCCCTCCTACAGTCCATGCACTGCCCAATTTACTAGCCTTTTGAAAGGCTTGTAAAACCTTCCTGTTCACACAGGCATTTGGTTAGGAACAACTCTGGGCTCCCACTTCATGGTCATGGGCCACTGCTTATGTAGCGAGTGTGCGTTTCTATATGGTTTTAACAATGAATGCTACTCCTGGCATTCTGCTGTGTTTTAATGTTATTGTACTATGTGCTTTGTTGTGCTTTTTATTGTGTTTTTAACTATGTGTGAGTTGCCCCGAGCCAATCGGGAGGGGCGACCAAGAAATCAAAACAATAAATAAATAAATAATATAAAACAGTACGTCACAGGATTTACTTCAGTAGGTTGAAGTGGGTTGCAGAGTAGTCTGTTATGGCAATATTATCTTCACTGTTTAAACTCAAAAAATAATAAAAACCCTCCTGTTCCGGCAGCCTTCGGGTGTTAATGATAAGATTGGTAGGCACTTGCCTTCCATGCTCTTCCATGCTATGGAATGCCCTCCCGGCGGAAACACGCGCTATTCAGGACTTGCTCCCCTTTAGACGGGCCTACAAAACCTACCTTTTTCAGCAGGCTTTTAACCTATAGGTCTTGCCCGCGAGCAACCCACCATGCCTTTATCCGCCACCTGTTGTGTCGTATTTGTACACTAGTTTTTTAATCCATTATGTGATATTGTGTTTTAATCTGCCATTGTTTTTAATTGTTACTGTGTTTTTACTGTGTTTGTACGGTGCTTGTGAGCCGTCCGAGCCCCGGAGTGGCAGCATAGAAGCCTAAGTAATAAATAAATAAATAAATATTGATGTACTTATTGTGTTTTATTGCGTTGAGTGTTTTTAGTGCGCTGAATGTTTTTATGGTGTTTTAATGTTTTAGTCTTGAATTCTGTGTAAGTTGCCCCAAGCCACCCGGGAGTGGCGACTCACAAGTTTAAATAATAAATAAATAAATAAATAAGAATAAATAGCAGGAAGAGTGTAAGATTGTGGAAGTTTGAGGTCAGAGCACACACAGCTACTCACGCCAGCTTCAGCTAGTTACAAGTAATAGGAACTTCTTTCTCTTTACCGAGAGAATGTTGTTTAAAAGTAGATTAAACTAAGCACAGTCCTTCTGATAAAATCCCAGTAAGATGAGAGCAGTTCTTCCGATAAAGTCTCAAAATGTTACAGAAAGAGAACGAATAAGCAAAGTTAACAAAACAGAAGAACTTGCCTTGGAGCGACAGAGGAAAGTGTCTTGCTTTTTATATTTTGCTTTTTATATTTTGTTATAATAATGATGTGCTGTTTTATGCTATTGTTTATATATTTTAATTTGTTTATTTTAACTATGTTGATTGGGCTTGTCCCCATGGAAGCTGCCCCGAGTCCCCTCCTCCTCCTTCTTTCTTAAAAGTGGTTCTTTAATATTAGGTGAAATCCGTCTATTACTTTACATACAAGGTCATGTTGTACCACGTTATCTTGGTCATCTCTCTATAAATATGTAAAATAACCATGCTGAGACTAGATTTCAATTAAACAGTGGAAGACATGTTGATTTTACCAATTAAAAAGTGGAATACATGTTGGGAAAATAGCCCCAAATTGTCTCTCTTCAAGATTAGCTCCCTCCTGTAGGTTTTAAAATATTAGCTACACAGATCTTTTCCTTCACTTAAAATGGATCAAAGGTGCATAGATGCAACCAAGTTTCTTTGGAAAGCACTTTTCAGTTCACTGGGCATTTCCACTACCTTTCAGGGGTTTTGAAAATCTGGAGATTGTAACAGATTAAGAGTGTAACACATTGACAGTTCATCCAATATTAGATGATGTCTTCAGAAGACTGATGAAATTATTCTACGAATGATTTATTTTCTTGCAGCATCTGTTCAAAGGAGAAGATATAAGCCTATAAATAAGAAATAAACAATACATACATTTACACAATACCATTACAGGGGAGGTCATCTGGAGTTTCGGGGTGCTGTGTTATCTGTATGCAGATGACGTCCAACTCTGTTACTCCTTTCCACCTACTACTAAGGAGGGTGTTTTGGTCCTGAACCGGTGCTTGGCTGCTGTGTCAGACTAGATGAGGGCGAACAAATTGAAATTGAATCCAGACAAGACAGAGGCCCTCCCGGTCAGTCGAAAGGCCGAAGAGGGCATAGGGTTACAGCCTGTGTTGGATGGGGTTACACTCCCCCTGAAGACACAGGTCCACAGTCTGGGTGTGATCCTGGAATTCATCGCTGAGCCTGGAACCCCAGGTTTCGGCGGTGACCAGGGGAGCATTCGCACAATTAAAACTTGTGCGCCAGCTGCGCCCGTACTTTCGGAAGTCTGACTTGGCCACAGTAGTCCATGCTCTGGTTACATCCCGTATAGATTACTGCAACGCTCTCTACGTGGGGCTGCCTTTGAAGACTGCTCAGAAGCTTCAATTGGTCCAACAGACAGCAGCCAGGTTGATAACAGGAGCGGCACTCAGGGAGCGTACAACTCCTCTGTTGTGCCAGCTCCACTAGCTACCAGTTGGCTACCGGGCACAATTCAAAGTGCTGGTTTTAGCCTTTAAAGCTCTAAACGGTTCTGGTCCAACTTACCTGTCTGAACGCATCTCTCCCTATGAACCATCAAGATGCTTAAGATCATCCGGAGAGGCCCTGCTTTTGGTTGGCGGGGACGAGAGACAGGGCCTTCTCAGTAGTGGCTCCTCAGCTTTGGAACTCCCTTCCTAGTGACATCAGATCAGCCCCCTCCCTCCTGACATTTCATAAGAAAGTCAAGACTTGGCTTTTCAAGCAAGCATTCGCAGACCAACTTTAATCGAGATCAAGGATTAGTATGACGCCGAAACGGAAACCGATTTTAAGATTGTGGAGCTGAGATTTGTATTTTGTAGTTTTTAACTCTTAATTTTATATGTTTTATATGACTGTTTTTATCTTGTGATGTATTGTATATGGGCACTTGTTGCCGCTTGTTCACCGCCTCGAGTCGCCTTCGGGCTGAGAGAGGTGGCAAATAAATACATACAGCAGTTTGACAGTGATTCCACTGTAACTATCATGAATCCACCCTCCAAAATCTTGGGATGCCTTGATTTAAACACACATGCTTTCACACAAACATTTAGATTTTATTTCATCAAGAATTTCTTATCTGGCAGAAGAACCTACCATGTGGTGGAATGAGATGAGAGGAAAAGTTCAGTGTTCATAAAGCAGAAAATTGTATGTTGCTGTTATATGTAAAGCTTAACTGCTGGTCTACTAGGAATGTAGCTCACTGAAACTTGTTTCATTGACAGCCTTCAGGCATCTGATCAGGATAAGATGTTCCAGTAAAGGATGCAGTTGACTCTGTCCCCAGAAATGAAAGGCCAATGACTAATTTTCCAAGTTCATTGCCTGAGTATGTTCTCTTAGACATTAAGAGAGAAACTACACAACATAAAAGTAATCTCAGGAATGTAGGTCAGTTGGAATATTGCTGTACCGACACTTGTAAAGAAAAGGGCTGCAATGTATTTTAAAAATTCAAAGGGGCTTTTATATAGCTACTAATAAAAGATGCCAAAATGCTGTTAGCAGCAGATTTAAAGTGACTTATTGCTCGGGGTGATTAAACCCAGCAGGCTTCCTTGTTTTCACAAGCAACATCTAGCCCTCTCTGTTTATAATTTGCCAATGTACAGAATGCATTTGTTGTTCAGAAATGTAGAGAATCTTAGAAGCAAGACATATTGAACTCTTTGGGCATTGCTTTTGAATAAACAAAATGAGAATTATATGGTTCAAATTATTTCCCCAATGAAGCTTGGCTGCCTTTTCAAGCCTCACCTAAGTTTACAGCTAAAGGTTTCATTTAACAAAGGAAACAAAACCTAGAAAGATCCTTATTCCATAATCAACTGTTGTCTATGTTGTGACACTTTGGGATATGGAGCAAAATTCTCTTCTGGGACCTCTTCACCCCTTAAGTTGTGGGGTGCCTCAGGGAGCCATTCTCCCCCCTTTATTGTTTAACATCTACATGCGACCCCTTGCCAAGTTGGTGCAGAGTTTTGGTCTGGAGTACCATCAGTACGCTGATGACACCCAGCTGGTGCTGAGGATGGATGGCCGACCATACTCTATACCTGATTATTTCCAACAATGCCTCAAAGCTGTGGCTAGTTGGCTACGAGCCAGTCAGTTGAGAGTGAACCCCTCGAAGACTGAGATACTTTGGCTGGGTCACCCGGGCGGTTGTGAGCTTTAGCTGCCTGCTCTAGACAGCGAGACACTACGCCAGTCGCCTTTAGTGAAGAGCCTGGGGGTCCAGTTGGACCCACTGCTGACAATGGAGGCTCAGGTCTCCACTGTCAGCAGATCTGCCTTCTACCACCTGCGGCAAGCGAGGCGGTTGGTGCCCTACCTCTCCGGAAATGACCTTGCCACGGTACTCCAGGCAACGGTCATCTCGAGGATAGACTATTGTAACGCCCTTTACATTGGCCTTCCTTTGTCAGTTATCCGGAAGCTCAAACTGGTGCAGAACGCTGCAGAGAGACTCCTGGCTGGAGTACTGGCCAGGGCTCATATCACACCAACCCTGCAGCAACTGCGCAGTGGTTACCAATTGAGCACTGGGTCATCTTCAAAGTGTTGGTTTTGACCTTTAAGGCCTTGCATGGTCTGGGGCCAGTGTACTTAAGGGACCGTCTACTTCCATATGCTCCTCAGAATCCCTTCGTTCAGAAGCCCTCAATCTTCTACAGATTCCGCCCTTACGAACTATTCGTCTGTCGTCAACTAGACAGAGAACCTTCTTTGTGGCTGCACCATGCTTGTGGAATAGTTTACCACCTGAAGTGCACAATCAGTGAGCTGCCGGCTTTCCGGAAAGCGTGCAAAACTGCTTTATTCCGGCAGGCATTCAACCTATAACTATCCTGGGTTGACGGATTACTGTGGAAACTGTCCTATAATTTTACTGTTTTTATGCTTTCTCTTGTAGTTCGATATACTGTAAACCGTCCTGAGCCAATTGGAAAGGACGGTATCCAAACCAAAATAATAAATAAATAAATAAATAAATGGTACTTTAGGGCCATGCTGTTGCGCTGGGAATTGCCGGCAAAAGGGAAGGCACAGGGCACATCATGGTGCACCACATGCCTTTCTTCTTTCCCTCAACACATGGAGGGGATGGGAGAGGGTGCTTTGGCATCCTTTCCCTCCCTCCATCAGGTGGCTAAAAGGGCAGTAACACATGTTGCCCCATCGCCCTTTCTGCCATCACATGGCAAAAAGGAGAGGAAAGTGTGGGTAGTTCCATCGGAGCTACTTAAACTACACTTTCCTCCACTTTGGGAGGAATGTAGGCAGGGCCTGCCATGCATTGTTTGATGGCACACAGAAGACCCCATCCTTGCTATGCGTAAAAGTGGAAAAACTGAGAAAAATGCCCCAAGTGAAGAGGTTGCTAGTCCTGAATGGAAAGATCATAGACTGAATCTGGCATATCCTTTTTTAAAAGAATGTGCACCATTACTGAAGTGTGACCTTTCTTGAAGGTTCTCTAAACATATCAGGTTTTCATCTTCCATTTTCATCTACTTTGTTCCTTTGACCCATTTGTTTTGTTCATTTGTTTCATATGTGTTGCATATTGTTGTCATTAGTGATGAATTAATGTGATGAATTAGGAAACTCCTATTGTTAGGAAGGTGATTTTGCTTATTCAGACCACAAACTATCTATCAAAAATTTGGTGATCGGGGGAGGGTCCTTAACCTCTATGTCAGCTTACCCACAACTATTGAAAGCTACTCCAATTAGGAAGATCTTCTGACAAGATTTGTGGAAGAAACATTTTAAAGAGACAGAGAAGGGCAATGAGAAAAGGAAAGTGTCCACCTACTCTCAGCCAGCCTTCCAATGTGTGGAAGGATACTGGAGCCAAACTCCCCCATAGAAGTCTTATGGGGGGGGGAGAGATGCAGTCTGGGATGATAACATCAGTCTGAAAAGTGAAAAAGGGTCCTTGTAGCCTTGAAATGCTACCCGACTATAAAAAGCAAACAAACCACAATGATCTGTGGAGAATGTGTCAACAAACAAATGTGAAGGACCAAAAAGCAATGCAATGTAAAGGCTGTGCATAAGCCTTCATTAGGACACGATGATAAATTGATCCTTGATGAGCATGTTGTTGTGGCTTGCATTATTAAAAACCTGTTTGGACGGGCTGAGGGAAGTGAATCTCACTCAGCTCTGTCCCCCAGGGTTCAGTGAGACCTGGGGACGGACGGACGGACTCGCGGTTTATTATTATTATTATTATTATTATTATTGCATGTTCCACCAGAAAATAGCAGTTTTCTATTATCATTAACAACACAATATGTAGTCCATTGCATTTTAATAACTGCTCTATTACTTTTCTGACTCCCCCCCCCACTTTTTTTAAAAAAATCAATCTAAAGGAGAGAAGAAGTTATTTATTTATTTATTTCCGGCATTTTACCCCGCTCTTCTCAACCCCCGAGGGGGGACTCAGAGCGGCTTCCAAAAAGGCACATTTTGATGCCAACACAGTAAAACACAGTAAAACACAGTATAAACCCCCCAAAAACATTACACATTAAAATACATTAAAATACAATTACATCAACATATCATACACATTCATTTAAGTTTTTTTTTAAAAAAGAGTCCTTGTAGCCCTGAAATGCAATTTCTTTTGCAGTGGGGAGAGAGAATCTAAAAAAATGACCTTAAAGCTAATGAGAAAAAGCGATTAGCAAATGTTCTTCATTACATAATAAAATATTCCCCATTATATATAATCATCTTAATTTATGCAAGGGATATTACTGGTTTGTCATTACCTGATAAGGTAACATATTACATTTACAGTTCTTGCTGATAATACTTACTTTTTCTCCAAGCTCTACTCAAATAAAATGCTAAAAGATGATATGATACAGCACCTACTGAGCTACCTTCATCTCTTCTCTATCTTACAAGTCTGGTGGCGGTAGTGGGAATGACAACAATGTTGTGTCCAGTAAAAGGGAGGAGAACAGACTGTGAATGTCATCTCTTTAGGGATGGAGTCCGCCCTCTGATTCATTTCGTACTTGTGCATAGGTTTCACAATCCATTGTAGACACCTGTTGAGAGTTGTATGCCAAGGTCCATAGTATGAAAACCAAGAAAGAATATAGCTTATTAAACATTATTTCACAGAGAGTGATAAACATGAAGATATAGCACATCTGATGCAGCCATGATACAAAGTAAATATAAATTGTATCTGTGTGGGATAGAGTCAAAGACACAAACCCCTCCCCATGGATAACTGAAACTGTGGATTATAATATCAATAGAAGTTTTCCTGGAACCTGAACTCAAAACAAAGACAAAGGGCCCCATCAGAAAGGCCAGGCAAAGCAGGACAAAAGAGAGGGGCAGCAGGATGAAACCATCACCCTGCTAGCAACTCCCTCTGAGCAACACTTTCCCCATCACAGGAAGTGTGACCCTCCCCAGAAGCCTCCTGTGTTCTGGAGAAGAATCCAATGACGCCTCCACTGGAAGTCACAAGACATCGAGTGATGATTGGAGTGAGGCTTCATCCTGAAGATAGTGTGGAAGCATCCTAGGACACTGATTTCAGTAAGTATGATGAGGTTAAAGGTCACCTTTGTCTTATGCAGAACTAACTCCATTACTTCATGATTGTGGCTGTTGGGAGGATTCTAGCTGTTACTTTTTTCTCTAGGCTTCATGCCTTGTTTCTAAAATAAATGGGAAAAGAACTGTAATATATATGTTAAAAGATAACACCTGTTTAGTGCCTCAAAATATTTGGTTTGCTAAATAGCTGCTTCTTTCCTTTACAATGGATAGTTCATTTCTCTTTTCATTGACAACTCTGTTTTGCCATATCTTCTCCTATTTGCAAATATGTATATAGATTTCAAACTGGCAAGAAACATTATATTTTTCTTCACAGTGGTTTCCTGCTGGGACTTACCATGCATGCATACACAGGCTCACACACATACGTTCTGCCTACAGTCTTCTCCACCTGTTATATTGACATATGTGCACACTCATTGGTACTTTGGGGGGAGACAACAGGGAAAGCAATGTTTACATTGACAGCCTGGAGAACAGACTGTGAATGTCATCTCTTTAGGGATGGAGTCCGCCCTCTGATTCATTTCGTACTTGTGCATAGGTTTCACAATCCATTGTAGACACCTGTTGAGAGTTGTATGCCAAGGTCTATAGTATGAAAACAAAGAAAGAATATAGCTTATTAAAAATTATTTCACAGAGAGTGATAAACATGAAGATATAGCACATCCGATGCAGCCATGATACAAAGTAAATATAAATTGTATCTGTGTGGGATAGATTCAAAGACACACACCCCTCCCCGTGGATAACTGAAACTGTGGATTATAATTTCAATATCCTCATTTCCTCAAGCAGAGGACTTTCAAAAGATCTAGATCAAGCCTTTGAAAACTTTTAAAAAATTAATTACCTCTTTTGTGGGAGAAATTTTGACATGACCTTGGAGATATAAGCGCGTTTTGTGGGAACGAGAGACAGGGCCTTCTCTGTGGTGGCCCCTTGGATATGGAACTCTCTCCCGAGCGAGATTAGATCTGCCCCCCTCCCTCTTGTCTTTTAGGAGGCTAGTAAAATCCTGGCTTTGGAAAGAAACATTTCAAGAAGAAGGCCAAGATGGTTTCTGGATAAAAAGGGATGACCACATAGATTAGACTGAGTTGAATTTGATTTTATCTGGTGATTTGAGAAGTCTGACTTGGCCACGGTGGTCCACGCTCTGGTTACATCCCGTATAGATTACTACAACGCTCTCTACGTGGGGTTGCCTTTGAAGATTGTTCAGAAGCTGCAACTAGTCCAACAGACAGCAGCCAGATTGATAACAGGAGCGGCATTCAGAGAGCGTACAACTCCCCTGTTGTGCCAGCTCCACTGGCTGCCAGTTTGCTACCGGGCACAATTCAAAGTGCTGGCTTTAGCCTTTAAAGCAGGGATGGGAATTTGGTGGCACGGGGGCCGGATGCGGCCCCTTGGGCGCTCCCATCTGGCCCGAGGGGCCTTGGGCAGCGCTGCTTTCCGGGGGAGAGAGGGAGCCGGTTGCAGCGCTGCTTACCGGGCGAAAAAGAGAGGCCCGGGCAGGTAGAAAGCCATGCATGGCTTTGTTTATGGCAAAAGCAAGCAAGGGAGGTGAACGAGGGGTCCCCTTCCTCTCACGCATGCTTGAAAACAAACTCCGGAGGACGCCCCGCCCCCTGAGCGTCTCCCGCAATGACGTCGCAGCCGGAATCGCCGAACACACTCAGGGGGCGGTGCTTCCTCCGCAGTTTGTTTGGCAACGTGAACGAGAGGAAGGGGACCTCGCGTTCGCCTCCTATGCTTGCTTTTTGCTTTGTATCTGGCGAAAAACAAGCATAGGAGGCGAACGCGGGGTCCCCTTCCTCTCACGCACGCTTGAAAACAAACTCCGGAGGATGCCCTGCCCCCTGAGCATCTCCCGCGATGACATCCAGCCGGCATCGCGGGAGACGCTCAGGGGGTGGCGCTTCCGCCGCAGTTTGTTTGGCAACGTGCGTGAGAGGAAGGGGACCCCGCGTTCGCCTCCTATGCTTGTTTTTCGCCAGATACAAAGCAAAAAGCAAGCATAGGAGGCGAACGCGGGGTCCCCTTCCTCTCGCGCACGCTTGAAAACAAACTCCGGAGGATGCCCCGCCCCCTGAGCGTCTCCCGCGATGACGTCCAGCCGGCATCGCCGAACACGCTCAGGGGGCGGCGCTTCCTCCGCAGTTTGTTTGGCAACGTGAACGAGAGGAAGGGGACCCCGCATTCGCCTCCTATGCTTGTTTTTTGCCAGATACAAAGCAAAAGCAAGCATAGGAGGCGAACAGCGAGGTCCCCTTCCTCTCGTTCACATTGCCAAACAAACTGCGGAGGAAGCGCTGCCCCCTGAGCGTGTTCGGCGTTTCCGGCTGCGACGTCATCGCGGGCGACGCTCAGGGGACGGGGCTTCCTCCGGAGTTTGTTTTCACGCGTGCGTGAGAGGAAGGGGACCCCGCATTCGCCTCCCTTGCTTGCTTTTGGAGGAAGGGGACCCCCGCTGCCTCGCCCCTGCTTGCTTTTGCCGTAAACAAAGCCACACATGGCTTTCTACCTGCCCGGGCCTCCCTTTTTCGCCCGGTAAGCAGCGCTGCCACCGGCTACCTGGCTTCGCCAGGGAAGGCGCGCTGCCCGGACCTCCTCTTCCAAAGGAGGAAAGAAGAGGTATGTTATTGTGTTCTGGGAGATATAATATTAAATTGATTGCTTCATTGATATAATTGTGTTCTGGGAGATATAATATTAAATTGATTGCTTCATTGATGTAATTTTGTTGTGGGAGATATAATATTAAATTGATTGCTTCATTGATATAATTGTGTTCTGGGAGATATAATATAAATTTAATTGCTTGATGGATATTATTGCCCACCCCTGTACTATAATATAATAATTATGATAATAATACTAATAATATATGAATATTTCTTGATATATTAATATGTTAATATTAATGATGTGTAATATATGGTAAATATAGTAAGTGAAATAAATAAATTATGTAGATTAGCATGTAGTTCCGCCTTTAGGTGCGGCCCTGCATAATATTTTTTTGCTCTCATGTGGCCCCTTGGAAAAAATAGTTGCCCACCCCTGCTTTAAAGCCCTAAATGGTTCTGGTCCAACTTACCTGTCTGAACGCATCTCTCCCTATGAACCATCGAGATGTTTAAGATCATCCAGAGAGGCCCTGCTCTTGGTCCCGCCTTCTTCGCAGGTGCGATTGGCAGGGACGAGAGACAGGGCCTTTTCAGTGGTGGCTCCTTGGCTTTGGAATGCCCTCCCTAGTGACATCAGATTGGCCCCCTCCCTCCTGACATTTCACAAAAAAGTCAAGACCTGGCTATTTGAGCAGGCATTTGCTGATGAAATATAATGATTTAATTAGATATATGGAATGACAACGATGTGACGGAAACTGATTTCAATGTGACGCTGAGACTGAAATTGTATGTTTTAAATGCTAATTGTTGTGTTATATGGTTATTGTTTGGTTTGTTTTGCTCGTGTTTTGATTGGAGGGCAGAGATTGCCTTGTGTAATCCGCCCCGAGTCGCCTTCGGGCTGAGAGGGGCAGTATAAAAATGTGATAAATAAATAAATAATTTGGTTTTAATGTATTGTTGTGTATTTTATGCTATTTATATGTGTTTTAACTTTGTTTAGTATATGATGTTTTAATATTGTATTAATCTGCATGGAATTTTGCCGTGAGGCCGGTCCGAGTCCCTCTTCGGAGGTGAGAGGGCCGGGATATAAAAGTTTTAAATAAATAAATATATAAATAAATAAAATAGGTATGTGAATCAATATGTGAAGACTTCAGCAATACATGGAGAGAGAGAGAGAGAGTTGCCAGATGTACAAGCTGGGTTTAGAAAAGGCAGAGGAACAAGGGACCAAATTGCCAATATCTGTTGGATAATGGAGAAAGGCAGGGAGTTTCAGAAAAACATCTATTTCTGCTTTATTGATTAATCTAAAGCCTTTGACTGTGTGGATCATGATAAACTGTGGCAAGTTCCTGGTGGTATGGGCACACCAAATCACTTTGTCTCTCTCCTGATGAATCTGTATAATAACCAAGTAGCAACAGTAAGAACTGACCATGGAACAACAGAATGGTTCAAGATTGGGAAAGGCTTACTACAGGGTTGTATACTCTCACCCAACCAAGGGCAAGATGGATGGATGGTATCTTTGATGTGACTGGCTTGACTCTGAAGGAGCTGGGGGAGGTGACGGCCAACAGGACACTCTGGCGTGGAATGGTCCATGAAGTCACAAAGAGAAGGATGCGACTGAATGAATGAACAACAACAGATGAATCAACATTTCATAATAAATACATTTCTTTTAATACATTTCTTTGGTGTAGAAGTGTTGGAGTCATAGTTTTGCATGTATGTATTGGTGAAATACATTGATATTACTTAAAAACAATATTTACTACCTTCAGTGCATGGCAATTATTTACTCAATGTCACATTCTATACTTCAAGAAACTGTTCTTATTACTATTTTTGTGCAAATATTTTAATATACAGTCTAATTTGGAAATTATAATAATTTGAGCCAATCGTATACTATAATACCAGTGAACACTTTGAGAATCCAGTTGTCTACATAAATTCTGTTTCTTAAAATTGTTTATTGTTTTTACACAATTCTGAAATACACCATCTTGCTGGATGGTTATCTCACATTTTGCATTACAAGAGAAATGCCCTTTTATTTTCATCTCACTTATGCTTTCTTATCTAGGTTGTGGTCCAAAGAAGAAAATAAAAATCAATGTAGCAGATGTTTTATATTTAGATTCTTCATTTTGAAACTTAATGACTTGCTACAAGAGCAAACATCTGGCTATGTGCAGAAGTAGATTAACATGCTTCCTTTGATTCCTTCAGGACAGGTGTAACAAGCTTAAGGGGGAAAATCATGCCAGATTCCTCTTGGTTCCTAGTTGACTGTAAAACAAAAAAATGCCAATAAAAGGACACAAGGTAGTTGCATATCCTAGCATAGATTTTTAGCCTCCCCCTTTCCCTGTTCCATAACTATTTGTGTGTCTGTGAACTGATCTGACCTGTTTCCCTTGCCAAAAAAACACAAACGAAGAAATAGTCTGATCCAGTGACTGCTCCTTATCACCACCCAGAGGTCTGCAAAATGAAGTTCCAAAGAGGGCCTGTGAAGGTTTGGCGAGGACTTGAATAGACTCCGTCTCTTCCCCTATCATGTACAGCATCTTGATGTACAGAGTCAGTTGCCTCAATCTCTGGCCTCTATTCCTGAAGGCTATCAAATACAAACTTTTTCCTCAAGTGCCATTCATCGCGCAGGTGCAGATCTATATCTTCCCATATCTTTGAGGTTGTAGCATGCCGGGATTACCCATAAGGCCAACGAGGCCATGGCCTAGGGGCGCAAGCGGGTGTGTGGTGTGTGTGTGTGTGTGTGTGTGCAGATCACGGACCAAAAAAAACCCTGGTCTGCGCCCCTCTTTCCCCCTTTCTCATGCCCCTCCTTGCTCCTTCTCCCAGCAAAGTCTCTGCTCCGTCCTCCTCTCTCTCTCTCTCTCTCTCTCTCTCTCTCGCTCTCGCTCTCGCTCTCTCTCGCTCTCTCGCTCTCTCGTGTGCTCTCTCTCTCGCTCTCTCACTTGCTCTCTCTCTCTCGCTTGCTCTCTCGCTTTCTCTCTCTCGCTCTCTCTTGCTCTCTCTCTCTCACACACACTCACACACACGCTGTCTCTCTCTCACACTCTCTCTCTCGTGCGTGCCTTTGGAGTGAGTTTGCACCCGCTGCGCTCTCCCCAAGCCTCCCGACTCCCGAGGAGATCTTCAGAGCACAGTGGAGCTTTCCAGCCGATGGGAATGGGGACCTTGGAGGTGGAGGAAGGTTGGCTTAAAGGGGATGTAATCCCAAAGTGTGGCCTAGGGCGCAAAAAAGTGTTAATCCGGGCCTGAATTAGTCAAATCTGTTTAAGGCTAAGTAGGTCTTTCTGAAGAGACTATTTGACTCATTTGTCTTTTATTTGAAATTAAGCCTTATAGTGCAGGCCAAGGCAAATATTAAATTTTAGAGTTCCTGGTGAACACCTTTGACAAATGGCATGATAAAGAATCACAAGGTGTCTTCTCATTCATCCAGCAGGGAATCCTCAATTGGAGGCCTTTCCTAGAAGCACTAACAAGAGATTGCTCACCCTACTGTTACTCACTGATCAATTTTGTTTACCAGATATGGGAATCTGGCTGAGATTATATATGATGTGACACTGACCCATCAATGTTTTGAGGTTGATGTGTCTCATCCTAAATTGGTTTAAGAATGGTTTTGGGGCAGCAGAGTTAGCTAATTGCAGATTGATTTCATTTAAATTAAGTCCATTGTTAAATCCAATTTTGTTCTCTCATCTTCATTTCCCCGTTGGGACGACAATGTCAATAGAAATGATAGCACATCACCATGATTCTTTTGGTCCAAGAGTCATTTGGAGCCTCATGAATAATGTTTGTCATGCCAACTATAATAGTAGGTTGGCTTCTTAGCTACTCAGAATATCTTTTTACCATTTTGTAGTAGTAGTAGTAGTAGTAGTAGTAGTAGTAGTAGTAGTTGCTGTTGTTTTAAAAGACTACATTTGGATTCTTCAAGTGAGAATTCCAAAAGAGAATCACATTCTGAGCTATACATTAGCCGGGGAGATACACATACATATACATTTGGAATTTGTTCTGAACACATTCCATAGTATTCTGATGTTCGCTGCTATATGCCTTAGTCTTTCACCCTGAATAGGCCAGTTCTGTCTTCCAAACTTCTTAATACTGAAAATCATGAGAATCATGTGGAAATGCAGATGGGCTATCACTTTCCACGTATCATTAATATAATGAGAAAAAGGCAGAGCACCCAAGGAGAAATCCCTTGCTGTTTCAGCACTGCCAAAATCCAGAAAAAATGCTAATAATAGTGGCCCATATTACCATTTCTTCTGCGGCATCAATGTGAGAGAGAATCTGGCTATGTCCCCATGTGAACACATGTTGTGCTTGGAGTCACTGTTTCTTCCTTCAGGAAGGAACAATGCCTAAGGATTACTACAGGCTGATGCAAAATGACAAGCCAAGTCACATGCTGCATCTCACCATCTGCCAAGGCAGTCTAAAAAGGCCTCACACCAGGAAAAGTGAAAACATTCACACTGTGATAATGAAACTAGTGGAAACTGACATCTGATTATTGAATTCCCCATATGATGCTTATGGAGGTATGCTATCGACATAGGTAGACAGGGATTTCAAAGGCATAACTGAGCACATGTTCATATCTTCACACCTGGAAAGAGTGCTAGCATGATGGATTTTTGCCAACCGTGTTATAAAGTGGGAAGGAGGAGGCCTTGTTTTCACTCATTTTTTTCTATTGCTAGGATTTTTTACATTTTTTAAAAAATAAGATATGGTAGATATCTTAAGACACAAACAGAAACAGCTCAAATGAATTATAACAAATGCCACTAACTGTGCTTTGAATTTGATTATGGTAGAAACAAGTTTCAGATTTTTTTTACTTGCATTTCTGATGTAGTTTTGTTCAACACATTCAGCATATTTTTATTATTATTAACTATATTTAGGCCCCTTGCTCTCTCACCCTGAAGGGGACTCATAGTGGCTGACAAATACCAACAATTCAATGCTGCATAAACAGACATACAAATAGAAAAAAAAATCTGCATTAAAAATAATAAAATTTAAAACATCTACACTTTGAAACCAATTATTAAAACCACACAATCCAAAATCATAGTTCAGGAGCCATTCTGGTCATAATTGCACTTATAAAGGATGGTATTTAAGGACTTTACATAATCCATTACATCATGTATGCCACTTAAATTAATATTTGTTGTCTGGCCCACTTTCTTCTCCTTTGACTCATTATCTGGAATATTGTTTGCAGTGTTCAGTATAAAAACACTGCTTTGTTTTTAAAGTGGTGCTTATTAAATTAACAAAGTGCTTGAATTCTGAGGTGTTCATCCTAAATTTTCAAATTTTGTTCTCAAAGAAAGGAATGAATAATCAACTCTTGTTTTCCCAATGCAAGAAAATATTTGAAAACTGTGCAGGATTGAGATTAATCTAGGGCGGTGTTTCCCAACCAGAGTGCCGTGGCACACTAGTGTGCTGTGAGCAATCATCAGGTGTGCCATGGGAAATTGGCACTCTCCCCTATCCTAGCAACTCTTTCTCCCTCTTTCCCTCCCCAAAGATCCTCCCCGAGGCAAACAAAGGGCTCCGTTGAATGCCAGGGCCAGGCCTGCCTTGAGGAAGTCTTCAGGAGCATCGACTCATCTTGGCTCCAGCTCCCGCTCAGGGCTGCTTCAGTCTCCCGATGCTCCCAGGTTCCGCCCAGTGCTCTGCTTTTGCGGAGGGAGGAGGGAGGCAGCGAAAGAGGCCACACAGATCTATGAAACTCTATACGTTGAGCGAACCTGGAAGTGATTGAGTGGGTGTTTTCGCGTTGGCTTGGATTTTTCACGAGAACAGCCAAAGCCGGAAGATCCACATCAGTGAATTGGGCAGTGAGCGAATCTGGGAGCATCGGGAGGCTGAAGCATTCACAGGCTTCCAAGAAACAAATTGAGCCTCTCCACTTGGAAATGGGTTTTTTTTACTGTTTTACTGGATTTTTTTTACCCCCCTCCCCAAGGAACTGTTTATAACAGCTTCATGACATCCATAGTTAACTGGAAGCAAGTTTCACTCAGGGTGAAATTTCACAAGGGTCTGGAGAACAAGCCCTATGAGGAGTACGGAAAACATTGAAGAGCTGGGCATGTTTAGCCTGAAGAAGAGAAGGCTGAGAGAAGACATGATAGCCATGTATAAGTATGTGAGAGGAAGTCATATATATGTTGTGAACTTTATGAAACAGGCCCAGGTTTCACACTGAGTGTATAAATACATTTTAAAACATATTAACTTTTATATGTATTTCCATGTTAGAGTGTCATTTTGTGTCATTTTGGTTGGTGGTGTGCACCAGGATTTTGTAAATGCAAAAAATGTACCGCAGCTCAAAAAAGGTTGAAAAACACTGTTCTAGGGCAGGGCTGTCCAACTGCTGGCCCTGCAGGTGTTTTGGACTTCAACTCCCAGAAATCCTAGCCAGTTTACCAGCTGTTAGGATTTCTGGGATTTGAAGGCCAAAACACCTGCAGGGCCGGCAGTTGGACAGCCCTGTTCTAGGGCAAAAGTATCAGACAGTATTTTCATCCAGGAAAAAACATAATCTGTTCAGGATATCCTTTTTACATAACCTTCCTTCTTTCCCTGCATAAAGTGTTGTAGTACACTTTCTGCATGGGTACATATGCTGTATGAAATGTATATATGAATTATCTTTTCAGAGAAAACAATTTTCTGTGCAGCTTAAAACATTTCCTGTAAAGAAGTATCATTTTATGAACAAAATGCTCCTTTCTGTCAAAGAAAATGCAAAAACAGACATTTACAAATTGTGCATACAAATATGTTCATAATTGGGAAGGTTGTAAACACTCCAGAATTCTCCCTATCAAGGTGACTTATAAAATATTTTCGCCACTATTCAAATATCATTTAAAATTATTTTACTCAGGGGAGCCCCTGGTGGCACAGTGGGTCAAACCACTGAGCTGCTGAACTTGCTAACTGAAAGGTCACAGGTTTGAATCCGGGGAGCAGCCTGAGCTCCCTCTATTAGTACCAGCTTCTGCCAACCTAGTGGTTCCAAAAACATGCAGATATGAATAAATCAATAGGTACCACTCAGGTGGGAAGGTAATGGCACTCCATGTAGTCATGCTGGCCACATGACCTCGGAGGTGTTTATGAACAATGCTGGCTTTTTGGCTTAAAAATGAAGATGAGCACCAACTCCCAGATTCAAACAAGACTGGACTTAATGTCAGGGGAAAACCTTTATTTTTACTTATTCTTCTACTCTGTGGTTTATTCACTATTCTGCACTACAGAGCATGTTTTCTTCTTTTTTTCAAAATGTAAGGTAACAAAAGTGGACAATTTCAAAAAGATGTATGCAGAACGTTATGTAGGAGTTATTAATTTATCTCTCTCTAAAATGCACCCAAGGACATCACAGGGATTTTCCAGGATAAGAAAAAGTTTTAGTAGAAAAAGATCTGGAAGGTTTGTTATGATGATGTCTGTGCTACTAAGGATTCTAGGAAATAGTGCCATTCCTCTGTGAGAAAGCCTAGCTGTACTTGTATTATATGCTCATATATATGTCATACAATGGAGATGGGAATTGCTAATTAATACAAGCAGATTCCGAATGTAATGGACATGGACATGGCTTTGCTACAGTCTTGCATGCGATCTTAAATGGATACATATGCAAGATTACTACTCAGGCTGTCTTTGACTGATTAAATTTGCAATAGGTTTGTGTGGATTTAGGGTAATAGAGACATCTTACAAAACTGTGGGAACACTTTTTCTCTATTTCCAATAAGTGTTGAAGAATAGTCTCCTAATCCAGATTTAGTAGAGTGGAGTAGTAAGTAAAGACTAGCTTGTCAAACTAGTGATCACTCTGGAAACTAATTAACCATAGTTAATAGGGAACTGGGAACAGTCTAGGAAGGCTTTGCCAAGCACTCTACAATTTATTCTTCCTTCTCCATTTTGACACTATGTGGTGTGTGTGTGTTTGTGTGTAATTGAAGACACATTTAAGTGATTTGAAATAGCAAAGTTTGGTAGCACTGGAATAATGCCACAGTTCAGTTTTAGGCTCACCCTGATTTCATAACTAATTTCATTTGTGAGCTACCTTGGGCCACACTCCTGGAGAAAGGTACCATATAAACAAACCAAAAAACCTTTTGTAAAATGGCCTCTTGAGGAAGCACAGGCCAGATTCTAAGTTCTTCCTCCTATACTGCACATGTTTTACATGCAAGGTTCATGGGCTGAATCTGGCCTGCCACATCACTTTATGTTTTTAATGCCAGAGCAACATAGCTACATTTAACATTCTACAATTACAAACAACGCATAAGGCTGATGTGCACCTCAGTGAAATATGGTTGACCCCCCTGCTATAATGCCTTTACAATGATGTCTATGGACAGTCAAGCATTGAAAATAAAATGGGTCACTTGGATAGTGCCGGTCTTTGGTTAGAAACATGTAGAGTGTGACAGTTTCTTTTTCAGCAAAAGGTGTGAGAATGCAGAAAATAACCAGTAGGCATGGTTAGGTTCATTCAGAATCTTTGTAATTTGGAATAAAATTGGAAAGATTTGCTTTTTGAAGCAATTTCAAAGTTTTTAAAGAAATCGGAAGTCCCCTTGCCCTTCCAAAGCTTTTTCCGTCATTTCGAAGCAGTGAGTAAGTCGGAAATGATTCAGTGTTTTCCCCACTTCTGGTCCCTGGCTTTGGCTCAAGCCTGGGAAGCGGTTTAAAACACAATGGATGGCCTTCCTCCCTCCCGTCTCTCCGCATGAGCTTGGGAAGCGATTTGAAACCCAGTGGATCGCTTTCTTCCCTCTCGTCTCCCCTCGTGAGCCTGGGAAGCAGTTTAAAACCTAGTAGATGAATTTCCCCCCTTTGCTTCCCCCCATTTCTGGAGTAATACAATCACTTTCAAAGTAAAGACCACCCAATGAAACAGGAAATAACACTTTGAAACCATTAACAAAGGATTCAGAAGTCTCAGAAGTTTGGAAAACTTTTGAACTTTTTTCCTGTGAAAATCGAAATTGACTTTATATCCGAACCACCAGCACTCCCTACATCCAAAATGAGTTTTGAGCCATTTTTTAAAATCAAGCAAGCCCAATAACCAGGGTTACCCACATCTCTTTAATGTCACTTCTGCTCTGTGCATACAAGGGAAAACCCTCCCTATGTGAAGGGGGAAAACCCGTGAAACTGTTGAAAGTTGTATTTTATGCAAATATTTTTAATATTAAAGCAACCTGGACATAATGTATAAAATGTCCTGGTTGTATCAACTTCGTACCTTCCTGGGTCAACTATTAATTTATTGCAAAGATCTAGTTGAGACCAGTGGGAGATCTCTAGTGTGCATAGTCTTCACCCTAGTTAAAAATACTTTGTAAGCACGAATATACTAAGAATTTGTTAGGTAGCTTTAGGCAGCAAAAGACTTACAAAAGTTAATAATGTCCCCCTCTTAAACTATATATGGAATAATAAATTATAAAGTAATAAAACCTGTAGAGAAGAACTCTGTCTTGGAAATCATTGATGGACTTATGACAAACATAAATGGTGCTCACTAAATAAGGCATCATTAAAATCAAATTAGCTACATGTTTTGGTTTAATAAGGTCTTAAATCTGGTAGGCTATTGCAGATGCTGTAATGTTAAAGATTTTATGATGGAGAAGTTTCCCTGTTTTGTATTGTTTCCCCTTTGGTTAGTTTCTTTTAAGAAGAATTTATTTGTATTTCAAGTCTTGGATCTACAGTGACATCTTATGGAGTTACTTTGTCTGTAAATTATCTTATAGAATATTGCAGGTATAATTCATGATAACAATGAAGAATTTCTAAATATAAAAAGAATTAAAATAATGCTACAAGACCTCTGAATTCATCCACTTTGATTAATGGAACAAGTTTCTGAGAACAAAGCTCCTCTATATTCAATATGGTATGCTTTTCTATTAAATATTTTTTGGGAATACAGTTAACATATTCTTTGGGAATACAGTTAACATATTCTTCAAGTAAAGGTATTCTGTTTGTGTTACTAAGAATTCTCTTTTTCCCCTCTCCCCCACTCCACTTTTTTACCCCTTTAAGCTTCTTAGAAAATACTGTTAGTAAAAGAACTTTTGCTTAGTCCATTTATTCAGAATAACTTCCCTGGATTAAGAATTATGATCAACAATGCTGAGTGGAACATTCACAAGAGCATTAGCAAGATGGTAGCGACAACCATTTACCTTCCAACCCCCGAAATAATGAGACAGACAACAGTAATTGGATCAAATTTGAGCAACCTTTATTTAAAAGTTACCTATTTAAGTTCAACTTCACTAAACTCAGGTGTCAAGGGAACAAGGTGTGGCCTAGCCGAAGTAGCGTCTACGAGCGAACGACCCCTTGGCTACACTGGGAAACCCCCCTGAGTCCTCTATAACACAAAACTTGGCAACCTCTCAAGGAAACACAAGAAAACCTCTCAGAAAATACTTAACCGGACTCTCAAAATTTCTGGACCAATGGTATTCCCCTCACCCTCCAACAACCGTCCTGGTAAGTATATTTGTGCACTGGCCAAACCAACTTTGAGGAGTGCATGAGTGCATATGGGTCTATGGATTAACATGAATCTTCATGTTAATGCACACCAGCACTAGGCAGCATGTTAGATGGGGATTTTAATGGAATGGATGAAGAGGGTCAATGTTTTTATGGATTGAATATTGTTATAACTTGGAATGACTGTGTATGATGCTGTTGAAACTGTATTTTAATGTATCTTAATGTATTTTAATTGTTGTGGGGTTTTGGGGTTTTATGCTGTTGTGATGTGGGCATCGAATTGTGCCGTACTGTAAGCCGCTCTGAGTCCCCCCCTCGGGGGTTGAGAAGAGCGGGGTAACATCCTGAAATAAATAAATAAATAAATATGGATTACCCTAAACTATTTACGCTGTCCTATTTATAGAACCGCCATCCCAGCTATCCCTTTGTAACAGTATAGGGTAGGCAAAAAACAAAACCCCTAAAAGGTAGAAGGGGAAGAAATTCCTACCCGGCCCCCTCATGGCGACCACTATACTGTCTACTGGGCGGGAGTGGTGTCTCAATACCTCAAATGCGAATGAAGCAGGAGGTTGCCCCAATACCATAGGCAGCCTCCCCTCACTCCCCAGAAAGTTCCATTCAGGGAACCAATCGCCTCCCTTCGTGGAAGGAGGTAATAACCTTTCCCTGCCCACTGCGTAGGCAGGGAAAGGGCAATGTTTCCACTACCATCTAAAGAAAGTGATGATGCCATTTGGGCTTGGGTCCAAATCAGTTTGAACTAAATTATTTGTAGTATTCAGTGGACTATTTTATATAATCTCTGAAAACAGAATGGGGACAAGGGATCCAAAAAGCCAGGCAAAACAGATTCAGGGAGCAGGATTTTATTAGGTTCCTAAAGAGGTTAAATTTGCAATATATCAGAGGCAGGGATCTGCCATGTCTTTTCTCCCTCCATGGCAGCAGCAGTGTTCTGTTCCGAAAGTTTCCTAGGCTTCTCGCTCAGAGAAGGCCCTGCTGGGAACTCACTGGCCCTGCTGGGAACTCACTTCCCCAGCAGCACTCGCATAGTATGGACATTGAAAAGTCTCCTCTCGGAGCATGATGAGAGTTGGGGTCTCTCTCTCTCTCTCTCTCTCTCTCTCTCTCTCTCTCTCTCTCTCTCTCTCTCTCTCTGTTTCTCAGCTAATAAAAAGCCTGTTTGTGTCTATGCTTTGATTGGCTGAGAATGGACACAACTGGTGACTACAATTCCCGGAAGCCTCTCTTGCGGTTTGCCCTTTTTTAAAAAAAATGTTATGGTTAAAACATGAAATAATTCTAAAAAATCACTCGATTTGTGAATTGTTTTGAAACTTGACATGCCTGCAGTTGTAAATGGGGTGTAAAGCTGAGGTAGGTTTCATGCAGATAGGCCTTAAAATGACTGAAGATAGAGCTTTAAAATTTCCCATTGTAGCAATGGGCTGAACTTTTGCTGAATGAAAATGGAAACACCCCTCTCCTTTCAAGTAACTTCCCAGTAAACAAAATGAGGTATCAGCTACTAATGGACCCTAAAACAGGATGCCTTTTTGCTGAATTGCACACTTCTAATGCCATCTTGATACCACTCTCATTTATTAGCCCCCAAATGACAATGAAATAGTATGAGCCCAGAGTCCGTTGGCTGATACAGAGGTGCCAATGAGCCATTGATCAGGAGAATGAGTTATAGCCAACAGCCAGAAGAAGTGACCAGTAAGGGATTCTTCCATCTCACTCTATGTTAAGCCTCTTTAAGTCTCCTCCAGGAGATGTAAAGTGGGGTATAATAGCAATACCAACAACAACAACAACATCACAATCTGTCAATTGCAGAAGGCCACCTTACTTGGATCTGCGTGCATCATTTGAAAATATACCACACAATCCTAGACGCTTGTGAAGTGTTCGACTTTTTTTGATACGAAGTCCAGCATATAGATCTCGTTTGCTGTGACATACTGTGGTTTTGTGTCAGTAAATAATAATACAAATATATTTTTTCTTCTCATTTACAAACTTTCTATTTATTCTTTAATATATAATAAGTGAAACAAGTCTATGAGTGTATGTTATGAGAGCATACATTGTATTCTGTAAGTCTGTTCAGTAAGTCTCAGATGTGTCACCTCCCCCAATACCAGTACATGAAACTTTTTTATCATTAGGAGCTCATTTGGGGAACTTATGCAGACAATACATGTGTTCTAATACTGAGCTCTGTCCCATTCAAATAAACAAGAGTGAATGTTCCAAAGCAGGGATGAGCAATAGCTATGGTAGCATGAAGTCCCCACGTATTTGACTCAAATCTTTTAAAATCAAGTATTCCTGCGGAAATGACATACAAGCCCTACCCGAATATGGCGACTGAGACTTCAAAATAGTGAATCCACTTCCTGTTTCCTTAACTCACTTCGGAATCCCTTCAAAAGTCAAAAACATCTGAATTACATCCGAATTTCAGATGTATCCAACATTCGAAAACAGGCCTAGTGTTTAGGGTCCTAAACTGGGGGTGGAGATTTGTCAACCAGTTCTGAATGGGATTACACTCCCCCTGAAAGACTGTGTTTGCAGCTTGGGAATTCCCCTGGATCCGACTCTCCAAATGTCAGCCCAGGTAGATGTGATAGCCAGGAGTGCTTACTGTCAGCTTTGGCTGATACGGCTTCCTAGAATTGGAGGACCTAAATATGGTGGTCCACACAGTGGACTTCTGAAATGCACTGTGCATTAGGCAAACTCTGTACCAAATTCGGAATCTCCAGTTAATTGAAAACATAGCAGCCAGGTTGGTTACAGAAACTTCTAAAAGTGAACATATCACACCCATACTAAAATTACTCCACTAATTGCCAGTTACTTTGCAGGCAAATTATACTTTATAATTTAAAGTCCTATGCAGTTAGGGTCCATGCTACCTACAGGACTGCCTTCTCCCACACAATCTGCCCTTTAGGACACTAAAATCCTCTTGAAGATGCCTACTCCATCCAGCCATAACCCAACTGGCAACCATCACCCAGAGGGCCTTTTCATCAGCCACTCCAAGACTCTGGAATTACCTACAGAAGAGATGCAACAGCTAAACGAGCTATCAGAATTTAAGACACAACTGAAGACCATTCTCTTGTGGCAGGCCTACCCTATCAACTTTGAATCATGAGCTTTGAATTTGCATTCTATTACCATATGTTGGGCTTTGTATCATGTGTTTGGTTCATTTTGAGGCATGTAACTGAACTGAAACCCTGGAAAGCAAGCACTGAGAAACCTATTCCAAATAAAGACTATTGTATCAAGGGAGTGGAAATGCAATATTCCCCATCACTACTTATTTCCTGATATTTTCTTCCACTTGCAGACAGATTATAAAAGGTGCCAAAGGTCTCTACTAATATTAGAAAATATTATTGTTGCTTTGCTATTCTTTTATTATAGTTTTTATTGCAAAACACCATGTGTGGAAGATTTGGGAGAAGGAAGCAGGGAACTTAGTTAAATCTTTACGTCTTGTGTATGATAGTCCCAGATAAAATTGTGGACTCACATGCTTATCTTCAAGTGAAAAACCCAACCAATCAACCAACAAAAGTTTTACTCTTAAGTAGCACGGCTGGGGAAAAACTGCTTGAGTCCTTAGAGAACTACTTCTTGTCAGACTTGATAATGTTGAGCTAGATAGACCAATGATCACTATAAAGCAACTTCATGCATTTGTATATTTTCTTTGATGCACACCAGGGATGTTTACTTTCTATCAGTAGAACTTTATCGATTGAAAACTCCTGTAGCTGTTTGATATATTCTTTAGAAAGTTTCTCCTCTTTTCTTGTTTCTTACTCATATTTTTGTCACATAAATTTTACTGAATTCAAAGCAAATTTTAAGATTGCTTCATATGGTAAACATCTGAGGAATTTGGGGAAAAACTAAAATAATAATAATTCTTTCCCCACTGTGTGTCCTCATATTGGTAGTCCATCACTAATTTCACATATAACATATTCAAAGAAAACAAACAGATGAGGCACTTCAGTGATTGAGTCTATAGTTTATCTTCAGATTGAAAAGTTTGTACTTCACTCTCAGACTAGCATAATGTCTGATTGTACTTTATGCTCAATCTAGAAGAAAGCTGGAACCTAGAAGAAGCAGTCCATTTTTATACTTTCTGTCTTATAACAGTAACTCTGAGTGCTTTGTAGAGCTGCCCAAAGAGGGAGAAAGGTTGGCTAATGGCTATACCATCTGAGGCTGCTGAGAAGGCAAAGTAATACAACTTCTGCTTCTAGTCATTAGCAATGCTTTTTTTGGCAGTCATAGCAATATTGCAGCCTTTCTCACAACCTTTCCTCTGAACTTTCCACTCGGCTTATCTGTCCTACCTTGCTAGTACATCCCCAAATAAATCAAATGTCACTCTTGCAAGGGCAGAATTGGCTGCAAGAATAACACTTGCCCAATGCATATCTCTATATCAGCAATTCACAGAGTGTGCTCTGTGGAGTCCTTGGGGCTCTGTGAAGCATACTGAGAGGCTCCACTTTTCCCTCCTCCTCCCCACTCACCCTCCAAGTATTTCCTCCTCTTTCTTGCTCCTCCCATTTCCCAACTCTCACACCCAAAAGTCTTTTTACATCTCCTCCCTCAACCCCCAAAGTCTTTTGCTTCTCCCTCCCTTGCCATGTAAATCCTTTTCCCCTCACCTTCCTTGTTTCTAAAACCTATTTCCCTCTCACTGCTCAAAGCACAAGCTTTGATTGTACTTTTACTGCATGAAGGCAGAAAAGGGTTGGATTGGATGCCCCCTGGGATTTATGCTAATAATGATGATAATAATAATAATAATAAGGTTGAGTGGCCATCTATTCGGGGTGCTTTGATTGTGCTTTTCCTGCATGTCAGAAGGGGTTGAACTGGATGACCTTTGAGGATTTGGAAATTATTATTATTATAAAGCTGAAGGGTCTGACAAAGAGCGTCAATGGGCAGGATGGGCTCTCTAGCCTTTTGGCAACCATCCTAAGAGAAGGAAAAACTCTCATTTCAAACCCGGGCAGATGGTGCTCGTCTAACCCTGTAAGGTCAACCATCTAGAGAAGGAAACTCAAATCAAACCTATGACCTGAGGTTTGCTAGGCCCCAGCAGATGAACCTTTGGTTTAAAGGGTGAGGCCAGTTCTGTGCATGCTGCACTCCACCAGAAAAATCCATTGCACAGGCTCGAAGGACATTTCCAAATTCCTTAGTCATCAACGCGCTTGTAGAAAGTGTGGGATGAGTCCTTCCTAAGAATCTTCATTCACGAAGTAATGCCGGAGAGAGACATTACAAAGCCTGGGTAGCAATCAGTTGGAGGTGCTTTGCGTCAAAACATTTGCCCATGCCTGGTGTATATATACATTATATACATTATATACAATATATAATATAGAAATATTTCTTGGGGCTCCACAAATATTCCTCTTGAGTAGAAAGTTAAATTGTGGAGGAAAGAACAGTGGATGGGTTCTGAGTATGCTGCTATATGAGTAGGATGGTGAAGGGTGCTGAATATATTCTGGATTTTAGTCTAAATTTTAAAGCTTGAATTTCAAGGTAGCTGAATCCAGTTTGTAGACAGATTTCTCCACTCAACGAGCATCACTATTTGATATTTCCTATTTCTCCTCTCAGCAAGCTGTAATGAAGGAAAATAGTCTGGAAACCTTAAAATTCTTTTTATAGATCACAAATCTTCTCACTTTTTATTACTGTAGAAAAGGCTGACATGAGAGTTAGGCTTAGAGAAATTCCTCTATCCTATTTCCTAGTGAATTAGGGCATGAGAAAACCAGGAATAGGGCTAATTTAGTTAGTGTTAATTTGAGCTCTAACTAAACCAAGCTTAAATTTGGTTATTTTAATGCAGCTCATCCAAAACCAATACAAGACTAGCTTGCCTATTAGAGCTTGTAATTTTTTTTGGCAGAGATCAGTGCCACTTCATTGATATTCCTGGAGCCACAGTGGCCCAATGGATTAAACCCCTGTGCCAACTAAACTGCTGACCTGGTTCGATTCCACAAGATGAGGCAAGCTCCCATCTGTCAGCTCCAGCTTCCCATGTGGAGACATGAGAAAAACCTCCCATAGTGTCACATTAAGCCCCTTATTCTGCCGACCCAGCTCTGCAAGTTTTTCAACCAAAGCTCCTTATCTGCACCTTTTCACCTCTGATAAAGCTTTTCATGCTACCATTCAGTCAAGCAGTCTATCTGCCCCTCCGGAGGATTAGTTTTTATTACTGGACTTCTGGTTGTTTTTCTATGTGTTGTTGGAATCCCTTCTGAAAACATTGTCAGTCTAAACTGGCATGTTGTCATTACTAGATCTGAATTTATTGCTTGGAATTTGGAAGGTTTTTACTTTAGATAAGATTTTTGTGATTACAACTAGTATGAGTCCTCTCCTACTCTTATATCTTTTATTGTTATAACATTTCCTAAGATGCCATGTGTTTCAGGCATCTTTTCTCACTTTTCCAGTTGATTTTTAACCCTGGTAAATTTGTTTCATTCCAGAAAAAAGCAAGCATAAAAAAATACCTTGAGCACAAAATAAACAGTTTTCTTTATACATCTTCATCCCAGCAAACATCTTAATGTAGTAATGTTAAACTCCAAAACTGAATGAATCAAAGCATAGTAAGTATTTTGTTTTCAATGTAAACATAATTAATAGAGTTTTTAAAATTTTCTATTGTTGATTAAACAACAGGGAGGAGAAGCATTAATCAAAAGACAGTTGCACAGAGAGGAAAGTTGGAGGAAAGGAAGAAAACCTAGGAAGGGAGGAGGACAACAGAAAACAAGGAGGGAGAGATCCAAGAAGCTGAAGGCTGACACAACCCAAAAGAAAAGGGTAGAAAGGGGCCTGAAGCAGAGGCTGCCTAAACATCAGAATCAACGGGGGAGAGGCTGACAGGGAGACAAGGACAAGCAGCAAAACTAGCAAGGCAGGGGACTACCCCCCCCCCCCACTGTCAAAACAAAACCAGAAAGAGCCCACCCAGCCCCTCGGCGAATAGGGCAAGCTCATAAAAATCAAGCAAACCACAGAAGTTCTCCCTCCCACCTTGTCACCCAGGACACCCGAGAGAAAGGAGGCACCCACAAAAGCAGAGACACCAAAGCACCCTCCCTGATAGGCCGAAGCCTTACTCCGACACCCACGGCAAACGCCCAGGACCGTCGGACGAAGAGCAGAGAAGGATAGGAAGAAATCAAGGCGCAACCAAGCCATCCAGCCTATCCCAAAGGCAAGGGTCAAGCCCCCCCCCCCCGCTTGCTAGCTTACTACTGCCAAGTAGCTCAAATCACCCAAGCTACGAATCTTGCTGCCAAAGAGCAAAACAAATCCCTCCATTGAATAGAACAACTGACAATAAAGTATGTCAGCACTAAACAAAATGGACACAGAAGCAAAGGAACATGAGAAAATGCAAGGAAGACCAGAGGAGGAAAAAAATAACTTTAAAGGACATCGTTGAAGAACTACAAAAATTAGGAGAAGCACAAGATGGGTGTCTCCAGAAGATAGAAATAATGATGACCCGACAAGAAGAGCAAATTAAAATGATGCAGGAACAACCGCAATATGCAAGGTTAGAATCAACCAAAGAAGCGATTCCTAAAAAGCGAGAGCTGACAATCATCTATGAAGAAGGAAAAGAAATCCCTCAGCTCAAGGGAAAAAATGCAGCAATACAAGAAGGTCTAGAAAAGAGAGTGGAGGTGAATACGAAATTGCAAGAAACACCAGAAGAAAGAGAACCTTATTTTTAAAAAAGTGTGGATGCTACACTGGGAGCTATTCGAATGACTGATAGGAATGCCAAGGCTTCTATCCCCCAAAAAGAAGATGAGAAAAAGAATCAGGAGGTTGATACACCATCTAAAAGCCCCACTCTGTGCGCAAATAAGAATAAAGACAAGAGAAGTGGGGTGCAGCTCAATAGAGAGAGAAGCCGGATGAGGCCGACGCAACAAAGGAGAAAGAAAATTTCAAAGAAAAGCCATCCTTATCCTGCAGGGATGTGCACAATCTATAGTCTTCTGAGGCGTGAAGCCCGAGAGGTGGATGAAGGAGGTCTGGAATCCCCTAAAGAGAACGGTTAGGAAGGAGGCCAAGGAAAATGAAAGAAACGGATACAACTATACTACAAGACAAGGAACGGACAATGGACAGGGACACTCTTACCAAATAATTGAAGGATTTTAAAAGTTTTTTAAAAAGGCAATAGAGTGATTATACTGCAAGAGGTTACCTGATGGGCAAAATGATCCCTTCAACAACGTAAAACTGAGAGGGGCATAACATACTGTAGGTCTGGGAAGAATCTGCAACCGAGAAAGGAGAACACCCACCCAACTGCACCAGATCAGCACCAGAGGGGTAGGGACATCGGGAGTCCACCCGAGCCCTTCAAGTAATTCAGACTGGAAGGATTATCAGCGGCTAGTATCCAAGGATAGTACTTTAAGAGCAATACCCCTCCCACTTGAAGAGTGAAACAGCAGGAACTGGAGGAAGAAGTCGGAAGCCACCGAGACCCCTCCCCTTCTACCTGACACTTCCTGCCCCCCAACCCTCCCTGCCCCCACCACCCTGACACAACCCGCCCCTCCCTCTAACCCACCCCCTCTCCCCTCCCTCTCTCCACCCCTTCATACCCCCTCAGACTTCCCGCACTCCCCCTTCCCATTCCCCCATTCCTAACTCTTCCCCCCCCCTGGTATCTGTAAAAGCGCAATAAAAATTTATATAACCAAAAAAAATTCTATTGTTTTCCTTGGTGATTTTTTTTAAAATCCCATTAAAGTTATAGAGAACTAGTCAAGCATAAATTAGAGTTACAATTTAGAAAGTTTTAGACATTGTGTGGATTTAACTTATCCTTCATGTTCAGATTAAGTAAGGGGGGACCCAAACACCCTAATTTGAGCAAACATTTATTTTTTCATTGAATTCTATAATTTATTCATAAAATTAAGAATATAATGATTGTTTTTTTAAAAAAAATTGTTCTCAATTACTTTAATATTATTTTCCCCTCATTGCATTGTACCATAGATGTCTGATCTAGTCTGCTATTCACATTGCCACTAAGTACTAAAAGCAATAACATTTTATCTGTAACATAAAACCTTTATGAACAAGTACATTATTGCTCTATTCACTGTGCATTTCTTAAAAAACTAGTTTTGGATACTTGGACGAGTTCCCTTAAAACAGCATACTGGAGTAAAGAATAAATCCTTAAAGTCCATCAATGAATAGACTGCATATTTATAGAAGAAAGTGAACATAATACTGATCGTATGCAGTATTAACACATTAAGTAGGAGTCATTTCAGAAAGTATAACTGTATTTGGAGATTGCACTATAAGAATATGGCTTAAGTACTTATGTAGATACTGGTGTCATCTTAAATTACTATAATCAATAGTAATGTTGCCTATAAAAAGGCTACATCCAATAGTGTTCTTTTGCTATCCCCATGGATTATGGAGTTGCCTTCTTAATATATTCCTAATTTTCCCCAGTTTCTTGTTAGACTCTACACAGGAGATCTCATGAGTGTAAGGCTACAGAGAGAACATAGGGCAAGAAATATTCCACTGGAAAAACCCATAAGATTAAATGTTCACAGTTCTCAAGGTAGCACTTATCCTTATTGTCGAAGTTCGAGTCCAGTTTGAATAAACAAGGGTTTACAGAGCATCATCTGGACACCCCAGGCCAGAGCCGTAGCCAGGATTTTGATTCGGGGCTGAGTTTGGTTCAGGGGGGTGAGACTGGGTGGAAGAGGGTCTACCCTAGCAAACCTTTTGTATTGTTATCCCAATAACCCCATTAATGTGGGATATAATGAGCATGGTGATCAGATCATGATATGAATAAACATAACAGTTTAAATAATGTACTAGTAAGGCCTTCTCGCAGACCACCCTGAGAATGGGGGGGGGCTGAAGCCCCCTTAGCCCCCCCCCCCGGCTACATGCCTGCCCCAGGCTGATCTGTTTCCTATGCCATATTTTGTCACTGTGTAGATGAGGTCTCAGTCTGCATTTAGGGAGTAAGGTGAATCAGCCTATATGACTTATTAAGCACATTAAAAACAGTCTCTGCATACTGTAGGTAGCTGGAAATGATTGAAATTCATTTCTGATTTGGTAGAGGAGGAAAGTTCACCAAGCCTAAAATATCGGAATTGACAAATAGTTAACAAACTTTAGGCAGATACAGAAAAATATAATACAGATAGAAGTCACATATAAAAAAGCAATACAAGTTATCAAACGTATACATATTAAGATTGCTGGCCTTAAAATGTATATCTCTTATAAGCTAATAATACGTATCTAGGGCTGTGTAGTTTTCTACTACACAGTAGAACACAGTAGGAGACAAATAGGATAAATGAGGTACCACAAAGAGTGTGTAGTCTGTACAGGAGAATGTAAGTGACTAAGTGAATCCATTGATAAGTAAAACTGCACATTATTTGGATACTGGAGTTGTACTGTAGTTTGAGACTGAACTATATTTTTTAACTTTTTTACTTACAGCATATATAAAAATATACATGGTGAAATATGTTACTGATACTCTTTTGATTTGAATTGAAAGACAGTTTATGTGCTAACTCAGGCTCTCCCAACATATATAATTCATTACTGGTAACCACATACTCTGTAAATGTTTATGTGCAAATTCCCTTTCAAATAAGCCTTGAAGCTAGTCAGTTATATCATCTCCATTGAATCTCACAATTTTAAAGACTTTGGTGAACTGTTGTGATTTCTGAAATCTAATAAACATTATATTTGTTACTATCGAATTCAGTATGACTGTTTTAATGATTACAGCATGTTTAATTCCAATCAACATGACATGGTATCATTTTATTTAATGGCTATTGCTGGAATTTACAAAGAGAGAACAGGCTGAAAAAATAAGTGTTGAGATAAAGCTTGCAGGAAAGAGATTCTCTAGCCTATAAACCGAGGAATATCAAGAGAAAGATTGAGGCTTCTGAACCCAAAGCCCTTGAAGTACTTTTTCTAAGAAACTGTGTTAAGATCAGAAGCTCAAGGGGGAACATGCTGTTCTTGCTTCCAATAAGAACCTTCTCTATTACAACTGAAAGCTTTTCAAGGGGTTACCGATAAACATCGTACAAAGAAAAAAATGGCAGTTACCATGAAGACATAGATGGCTTCTAGCAACCTTCTCCTGAAGTACAATTCTTGTATATATAAATATTTTACTTAATATTTTTGAAGATTTAAAAGATGTAAGACACCGATATATATATATATATATATATATATAGAGAGAGAGAGAGAGAGAGAGAGAGAGAGAGAGAGAGAGAGAGAGAGTCATTCAGAATGGGAATCACAATACTTTCTACTAAAACAACACATTATTTCCCTTAATTATCTGCTAGCATTTTTAAGAACTAATAAAGTGGTCATAAGCAATAAATGCATACTGATTTCATATAAGAATCATACTGAACCAATTGGTTCTATTCTTGTTTGCTTTCCTAGATCATCAGACTTGTTCTAGAGTAAAATAATGGAATAAACTGGTATTATTCTTTGGTCACAAATATCACATTGTTCCCAGAAACAAAACAGCACCTGTGAGATTTATGTATATTCTGGTTAAGTTAAAGCAATTTCCCAACAAAACCAGCATCTACAAAATTCTATAGGGACCCATACTGAGAGGAAGCTGAAATTCTTAATTATTTGGTAATTATTATAGTATTATGCCATTGTTGAAATGGGCAGCCAATCCCAGAGGATGATAATTAACTCCTTACATGAAACAGTCTGAGCCCTATGTGGCTGCTATAACCAACTGTCCTGCCTTGCAATCTGCAACCATTAAGATTTCAATGCATGCATGTTCACAGTAAAGGTAAATCGTTTCAGGATCTTCTTCCTACGCACAGGGAAATGGTAGAGCATGCTGTTTTTGCCAGTAGTTGCCGGCTCTGCATACCAATGTAACAAATTGCTGGAGGATTATGGCCCTAGCATTAGTACAGGTACACTGGGTTTAGCCTATGATCACAATAAGTGATCTGTATACTCGCACCCGATCTATTCAACTTGTATGCAGAACCCATCATGTGATGTGTGAGGCTTGACGAATTCAAGGCTGGAGTTAAAATTGCTGGAAGAAACATTAACAACCTTAGATATTAAGATGATATGACTTTGGTGGCTGAAAGCAAGGAGGAGCTGCGGAACCTAATAACCAGGGTGAAAGAAGGAAGGTCAAAAGCTGGGTTGCAGTTAAACATTAAAAAAACAAAGATTTTGGCAAACGGACTGATTGATAACTGGAAACTAGAAGGAGAAAAAGTGGAGGCAGTGACAGGCTTTGTATTTCTAGGCATGAAGATTACTGCAGACACAGACTGCAACCAGGAAATCAGAAGACATTTACTTCTTGGGAAGAGAGCAATGACCAATCTCAATAAAGTAGTGTAGAGACATCACACTGGCAACAAAGATCCACATAGTTAAAGCAATGGTATTCTCCATAGTAACCTATGGATGTGAGAGCAGGACCGTAAGGAAGGCTGAGCAAGGGAAGATAGATGCTTTTGAATGTAGTATTGGAGGAAAATTCTGAGAGTGCCTTGGACCACAAGAAGATCCAACCAGTCCATCCTCCAGGAAATAAAACCCGACTGCTCACTGGAGGGAAGGATATTAGAGGCAAAGATGAAGTACTTTGGCCACATAATTAGAAGACAGGAAAGCTTGGTGAAGACAATGATGCTGGGGAAAATGGAAGGAAAAAGGAAGAGGGGCAGACCAAGGGCAAGGTGGATGGATGGTATCCTTGAAGTTACTGGCTTGACTTTGCTGGGGCTGGCCAGGGCCAACAAGAAGCTCTGGTGTGGGCCGGCCCATGAGGTCATGAAGAGTTGGAAGCAACTGAATGAATAAACAAGTAATAAAGAAAATATATTCCAACTTTGAAAGTGTTATTTCCTGTTTAATTGTGTGGTCTTGACTGATTGGTGCTTTCTGATGCAATAGTACATTTACACTGAAAAGCATGAGAATGAATAAGAAAAATGTGATAAGTTATCAGATTCTATAAATTTTTAAGTTTAGTACACAAAACTTTTTGAGTTTCATAACACAGTTTCCTTACCTCCGCTGTAGGCATGCACTATATAAATGGTTGCATTTTGTAATGATGAAATGATTTATATGCATACAGGTGACATACTGTAGAGTATTGATTCATTACTCTTATCCATCACTTTTGAGTTTAGTTTTGTGAAGTTCTCATACCATGTATTATGTTTTAGGAAGATACAGAACTGTTTCAATGTTCCCTCTTGACAGAATATATATTATCCAAGAGCTTATTAATCATTTATGGTGCCACAAGTGCTTACATCCAGGACTGAACATTTGATTTCTAGATGTAAAGAGGTTTTTTCCCCATACTTTAGTTGATCCTTAACAACTGATAGTATTTCCAATAGTCCAATCCGTCCTTGGGCCCTTTCACACTATACAATTAGGACTTTCTTCCTCCAACAGGGTTGGGGGAAGAGAGCAGTTTGCCTCCCGAAGGAGGGAATTGATGGTTCCAAATGGAACTATCCAGAGCAAGGGGTGTGGCCAGCGCTGGGCTGGCCAGCCCCATAGGTCCTCATTTGGACCTGAGCTTCGGCCCACCACACCTGCCCATTTAACTGTATAGTATTGGTTGCCACGGAACCGGTTGAGGAATTTCCCCTTCTCATGTTCTGGGAAGGTTTTTGCCTAGCCCTATACTGTTTAGGGGCTAGATAGTATGGTGGGTTTACATGAATAGGTTTAGCGGAAAATAGATAGGAAAATACAAAGTTTGTGTTCACACAAGGCCCCCCACCTTTTAGGGGGGTGGGTCATTTGCAAAAACACTCACCGGAAAGTTAGATAATCGGTGTGGTAAGATTTGATGGCCCAGGAATGGCAGGGTCTGATATCGACATGTTCGAAAAGACTTCTGTCCATTTTCCTTAACAGTTGCCCGGTTTTGGTTACCGGAGAAACTAGGTTTTCGCCCCAGTTAGCCGAGGGGTATAGCCGGCTGGGATACCTCCTTGGCTTTGTTCACCAGGTTCTTGACACCTATTAGTTTAGGTTAAGGCAAAAATTAAATAGGTAACAATTAAAAATAAAAGTTGCCCAAATTTGAACCCAAACTTACTTGTGTGGTCTCGTTATTTCGGGGATGGGAAGGCAAATAGCATTATGATTCTACTTTAACTGACATGATTTTCTTCTATGGAACCCTGGGAACTACACTTTTGGGAGAATCATTACAATTCTCAGCAAGAGAACTCCAGTAACTAACTAACTATAGCCTCCATGTCCCACAGGTTGTTGCCATGGCAGTCAAATTGGGATATAGTATTATAAATTGTGTAGTGTGATTTATAATACTATATCAAATTATAGTAGTGTGGACAGCCCCCTTCTCCCCCGATGAAAAGATGTCACACAGAGGTTGTTATTCATGACAGCATTCATTGTGTGAGAGAAAAAATCCTGCTGCAACTTCCTTGTTACTACTGGTATAATACATCCTTGGAACATTGGCATGTTAACCATTGAATTATTCATCGTATTGCAAATATTATTGCCAAGTGGGGCATGTGTATTGCTTCTTACTTTTATTGACAAGAGGCTGCACCTTTTCTACATAAAATTAAAAAAAAATTCTGCAGCTAACAACAGAATAGGATATTTTATTCTATTGCAGAGCTGCTCAAAGAAATTCCAATACTATCCTACTTCCCTATCAGCAGGAGACAAGACCACCAATAGGAAGGGTTGCTCTAGGGAAAGGAGGAAGTAATAAATACTCTATGGAGTGATACCACCCCTTGCTTTTTAGGAGGCTTTATAGAAAGAAATACGTAAGTATTTTAAAAGCAGCATGATAGAGGTTTCTCAGATGCAGGTTGGTTTGAAAAAAAAACCCGCTCTCACCCAGGATGCCATTAAAGAACCAATGGGAAGGATCCTTTTGGTAGAAGAAGAAAGAAATATTTCATGTCACTTTTTAGTATTCTGCATAGAAGTAAGATATATATATATATATATATATATATATATATATATAAATATAAATATGTGTGTGTGTGTGTTGTTTTGAGCAGGGCTACAGCAATACTTCTGCTGCAGTGTTATTTAACAATACATCTTTCTTTCCTTTACCAGTTCCCTCTTTTTTTAGCAGAGTCAGTAAAGCAGGCTGGGATTGTTCCAAGGGGAATAAGAAGTGAGACTCTTCATTTGGAAGGATGCCTCACTTTCCTCTCTAGTACTCTGCTGGGACAAAATATATAATTATATCACGAAGAAGAAGAAAAATCTGTGAGGTATATAGGGATTTTTTTTAAAAAAAGGATTATCTAGATATCACAAATGTGTTGGGAAGTGATGACACTTGTTACTATAAAATTCACTTTTTTAAAGATCCAAATAATGTTTTGATGATCATACATTATTTTAGACTATATCTCTCTATATTTTTCCTGTTCATCTGAAAGATGAACTTTTATAAACTGAAATGTTTGAGCATCATATAATCAAAATGGGAATACTTAGTCCCTTATCCCATTCTTATTTCTACCCCCTGCCTTATTTGCCTTTACTACCCCCTAAAGTGAATACTTTATTGTTTCTGTCCTACCACCATGACGTTTGAGGAAGTCCCTGTGCCTGTTGGGTTCAATCTGCTGTCCAGCATGCCAGATCATGCCTTTCATAGTCAATAAATGAAATTGCCAAAGGAAAAGACTGGAATTGAGTCCAAAAGCAAGATCCTAAGAGCAACTAAGGCATAGATAGAACATTGAGCACTTGAGGGGCTTTCTTCTTCTGGTTGGCTCAGTCAGGCAGCAGATCTGACCGCTTCACAGGGAAACCTGCCTCCCTCTCAGCACATAATCTGGATGACCAGTTACGCATTAGGCTTGTTTGAATTTAAAAATTGTTCAAAACTCGCTTCAGATGTAGGGGGCACTGGTGGTTTGATTCGGAATTAAATTCCATTTTTTGGGGGGAAGGGGATTGGAACTTTCCAAAATTTCCGAAACTTTGGAATACTTTGTTAATGGCAGGCGGAGGGGGAGGAGGTGACACGTCCATCTGGTGAGTGTATCACCTCCTCCGCATTCACAGTCAAAGATAGGTGAAAAGGCACCCAAAGCCTGGCCCCAGGCAGTCACCACTTTCTCTCTGCCTTTTCAGTCAAGTTTGTCTCCAACCTTGTTAAAGAGTTAGGCTGCCTTTTGGTTAGTCCTCCATGTATAATTTTGGGGCTGGAAATGCCTCCAGAAAACCCAATGGGGAAGATGTCTTGGGGGTCAAATGGGGCCAGATTTAAGGTGGATCACAAGGGGAGAAGCCTGTCCTTGTGTCGGCTCATTTTGCGGGGTTTCATTGACAGCCAAGGCAGGCCTGGAGTGGAAGAGCCCCTCGTCAGGCTGAAGCTCAGCAGTGGGAACCAAGCAGCTCTGGAGGGGCTTCAGCCTGACTGAGGGGCTCTTCCACTCCAGGCCTGACTTGGCTGTTACGGTGGAAGAGGAGGAGGAGAAGGCGACGGGCCCTCCAGTGAGTGTATCGCCATCTCTGCATTGACAGCCAAGGCAGGCCTGGAGGGGTGGTGGAAGGGCCCCCTCAATCAGGAGTGGCCTGAGTGGAAATTTCACCAGTGCCAGTGCAGTTTTTTTTCTCCTACTGCACATGCGTGCCTGCCATTAACAAAGTATTCCGAAATTTCAGAAATTTTGGAAAGTTCCCCCCATTGGAATTTAATTCTGAATCGAACCACCAGCGCCACCTACATCTGAAGCGAGTTTTGAGCCATTTTTTAAATCAAATAAGTCTAATGCATAACTGGTCATCCAGATTTTGTTCTGAGAAGGAGATAGGTTTCTCTGTGAAGCTGTGAGATCTGCTGCCTGCCTGAGCCAACCAGAAGAAGAAAGACCCTCAAGTGCTCAATGTTCTATCTATCTCAGTGCCTTAGTTGCTCTTAGGATCTTGCTTTTGGACTCAATTCCAGTCTTTTCCTTTGGCAATTTCATTTATTGACTATGAAAGGGCATCTGGGGGAGATGTGTTTGTTTAAATATTTGGGTGCTTTACTGCAGGGAGGGGATATTCTGGCTCTTTTGAGTCCCCACTGGGAGAATTGTGTTTTTAACTGTTGTGAATGTACATGATGTATTTTAATGCTAGCTGTATTTTAAGCAGGGTTTCTTAAGCCTGATTCTTTAACCCAGATCTAGCTGAAGGGGATCAAAGAGAAGGATCCCAAAAGCAGGGGTTTCTTAAGACTGATGCCCTAAAATGATGGAAAGGGGAGCCTCTAAGCTCTCCTTTGCCACCAATGGGCCAGATCTTCCTGGGTCTTTTGGCTGCCGAACCAAAAAATGGATTTTTCCTTCGGCTAATTTCAGAGGCTCCCAAAAAACTAGATCAGGGGGTACACCGAAATCCGGACATCAAAAATGGCATGGGGTTTAACCGAACTGCACACCCCTAACTAGTGATGAAGAATAACATTTGCACTCCAATAGCCTGCTCATTGTTATAGTAACAGTTTCAAGTTCACTCCAACTTGTTGTAGTCATTTCAGAGGGCTTTCTTGACAAGATTTATTCAGAAGTCTGTCATTGACTTTCCCTGCATATTGTTTACATCACCCACCATTCCCCAAGAGACTGCCTTCTAAGTACTAACCAGGCTTAGCAGCCACGATGTGATAATCTAGTAGCTTCAGGATATTTAGGATCTCACAGTTTTCATCCCAGTTATAAATCCTTTGCCTCAAAACTATCTTTGCAGTAAAAGAAACTTGCCTCTGCCTCCTTCTGCTCTCTTTTTCTAATTGCTGCCTTAGGTCTTCTTGACCTCTGTCAATCTTTGACCATGTATCTGCGTCTGGTTTCTCTATCTTCTGAAAATGTGGCTGTTTAAGCTTAAATGCCTTTCAAAATATATCACTCCTTCTCCTTCAGCAGCTTGTGATGTTTGCTTCTCTCTGTGTGTTCTCAATTTGCTGCCACCATTATTATTCCTCTTAAACTTTATCTTTTGCTGCCAACAATTCTTCATTCAGCTCCAATTTCATCTTTATATTAATTGTTCCTCTTTTCAAAAGTTTGTGATCTTCAAGCTGGAAGCAAAAATGAACAATATCTCCACAGCTCACTTTGAAGCATTATCCACCTTAATAATAATACATAATATTAAAGCTTTTTTGTACCTTGCCACCATCTCCCCAAAGGGACTCACAGAAAGCACTCAATGGTACAACAATCTACAGATACAACAGAATACAGAAAAGTAAAAAATAATAACAATACAATTGATCCAATTGTGCTTAAAACAGCAATAAAAACCTCTGAATTTAAAAAATACTATAAAACCCAGCAAGCTATGAAATAGTGGCTGAATACATATGACTCAGCTTGTGGACTCAGCCGAGTCATAATAATAATAATAATAATATAATAAACTTTATTTATACCGCGCTGCATCTCCCCAATCAAAACACCAGCAATGAACACAATAAAACGATACATACTAGGGGTGGATATCTCCAATTTAAATACTTTGAAACCCGTTAATAATTCGTATTTGAAATTATTTTGACCCTATATCGACCCTCGGTGTCTAACCCAGAAGTGAAGTTTCAAAACCGAACCTGGGATCGCCATTTTTTGTAAAGGGCACGTTATTAGGTCATTTTTTCCCCTCCTCAGTTCTCAACCCGCGAGATGAGACTGGAAGGCAGCAGCACCCTCCTTTCTCCTCTCGCCAGCTGAGAGCTGAGGCGGGCACTTTGGAAGGGAGGTGTGTGGATGCCTTGCATCCACACACACCCCTTCCTTTCCCGGCCGCCACCTCAGAGGCATCCCAGGTTAAATTTAATCCATGATGCTTCTGAGCTAGGGGGTAAGGGGGGAAGAGGGGAGGGCTTGCTCTCCATTCCTCCCTCCCTGCCCTGCCAGCTGAGAGGCATCACGGATTAAATTTAATCCACAATGCTTCTGAGCTGGGGGGGGGGGAGTGCAGGGCTTGCCCTCCATTCTTCCCTCCCAGCTGGTGTAACGAATAATAACAAAAATTCATTATTAATTACGTTTCAATTACGAAATTTACTTAAAATTTTTCGGAATAATTTCTATAACGACCCAGCAAAGGAACTTCCCACCATACGAGTTTAGAATCAATTTTTTATGGATCAACCACCCCTAATACATACATATAAATAAAAACAATATACAATTAGATATCTAAAATCACAAAGACAGGGCAGGCTGCAAGCACATATATAAAATGTTAAAATATTAAAACTCAGGGTGGGATACTCGAAGTAGCATTCTTTTCATGGGAAACATCCTTTATGGGGGGAGGGAGGATGGACTCCGAGAATGGGGACATTGTGGAGAGCATTGATAGAAATTAAATAACTACTCTCCGAAAGCACAGTGGAAAAGCCAGGTTTTCAGGTGTTTTTTTTAAAGGTCTCCAGAGTGGGGGCTTTCCTAATCTAATAGGACTCCAGCAGCAATTGATTAATCATCAGGGCAGCAATGGCAATGGTGGTAAAGCCACCCACCTACCCAGAGTGACAAGGCAGCAGTGGAAATCCTCTGGGTCTGCCAGCTGCCTCTTCTTCAGAAGGGCTGGCTGGAAATGTTCTTGCCTCTTCTGCAGTATCACTCAGACTCCTTAACCCTCCTGCCAGGCTTTTTGGACTCAACTTTTTTAGTTGTACCAAATTATTTTTAAAAGGTTTCCTCTGAAGACTACACACACACACACACACACACTCACACACACACACACACACACACACACACACACATATATATATATATAAGGCATGAGAAAAATGAAACAGAAATTAAAAGGATTCGTAAGAGATTCGTATGTAATGGGACTTTCTAGTTTATACGCATCACGGCAGCTAACCAGGAAGTAGACTTTCTTTTACGGTCCTTGAGGCCAACAATTTGCGTTATGATCGTAATAAATTCTTAATTATTGTACTACATACTCACTTCTCCCTGTCTTCTCCCCCTCATTTCCTTCCCGCCTTCATTCAGCTTTTTCTTTTTCCCGCATTTCTATGGGGAACTGGAAGTGACGCTGCTGCTAGGTAGGCAATGCATTCTGGAAAGTGTAGTCCTCCACGCTTCCCCCCTCCTTCTCTTCCCCGTTGCTCTGCTGCCATGCCCCATCGCAGGGGCCAGCTTCACACACACACACACACGCGCGCTTTTCCTCCTCTCTCTCCTTGCGCTCTCTCAGATGCTTCTCTTCCCCGTTGCTCTGCTGCCATGCCCCATCGCAGGGGCCAGCTTCACACACACACACGCGCGCGCTTTCTCCTCCCTCTCTCCCTGCGCTCTCTCAGATGCTTCTCTTCCCCATTGCTCTGCCATGCCCCATCGCAGGGGCCAACTTCAGCCCTCCAGGTACGTGTTTTGGACTTCAACTCCCACCATTCCTCACAGCCTCAGGCCTCTTCCTTTTCCTCTCAGCCTGGGCAAACTTGGGCCCTCGCTCCCTCAGGATCGGGGTGAGAGAGAGGCAGTGAGGAGCGGGGCTCCTCCTCCTTTTTTTGCTGCTTCCAAGAATAGAATACCCCCCTCCCTCCCTTCCTCCTTCCCTCCCTCCTTCCTATTTGGAGAGTCCCATCTAGAATTCAGTGTGGTTTATTCAAGTTTTGGCCTACAACTCCCATAAATCCCAGCCAATTTACCAGCTGTTAGGATTTCTGGGAGTTGTAGGCCAAAACCATCTGGAATGCGCATGCTCTGGCATACAATTACTAACAAATTTTGTTAGTACTTAAGTTACATTTTAGAAATTTTTGGAAAATTTTTGTAAGTCTTTCTTTTACTAATCAAAAAAATACCCCCTTTTGATTTTAGAATCGCCATTTTTGGATTCGAAACCATGCCTAATATATATATATATATATATATATATATATATATATATATATATATTAGGCATGAGAAAAAAGTTATGAAAATCAAAAGAAATCGTAAGTGATTCGTATGTAATGGGACTTTCTAGTTTATACGCATCACGGCAGCTAACCAGGAAGTAGACTTTCTTTACGGTCCTTGAGGCCAACAATTTGCGTTATGATCGTAATAAATTCTTAATTATTTTACTACGTACTCACTTCTCCCTGTCTTCTCCCCCTCATTTCCTTCCCGCCTTCATTCAGCTTCTTCTTTTTCCCGCATTTCTATGGGGAACTGGAAGTGACGCTGCTGCTAGGCAATGCATTCTGGAAAGTGTAGTCCTCCACGCTTCTCCCCCCCTCCCTTCTCTTCCCCGTTGCTCTGCCTTGCCCCATCGCAGGGGCCAACTTCTCACACACACACTTCTCCTCCTCTCTCTCCCTGCACTCTCTCAGATGCTTCTCCCCCTCCCTTCTCTTCCCCGTTGCTCTGCCTTGCCCCATCGCAGGGGCCAACTTCTCACACACACACACACACACACGCTTCTCCTCCTCCTCTCTCCCTGCGCTCTCTCAGATGCTTCTCCCCCCTCCCTTCTCTTCCCCGTTGCTCTGCCTTGCCCCATCGCAGGGGCCAACTTCTCTCTCACACACACACACACGCTTCTCCTCCTCTCTCTCCCTGCGCTCTCTCAGATGCTTCTCCCCCTCCCTTCTCTTCCCTGTTGCTCTGCCTTGCCCCATCGCAGGGGCCAACATCTCTCTCTCTCACACACACACTTCTCCTCCTCTCTCTCCCTGCGCTCTCTCAGATGCTTCTCCCCCTCCCTTCTCTTCCCCGTTGCTCTGCCTTGCCCCATCGCAGGGGCCAACTTCAGCCCTCCAGGTAGGTGTTTTGGACTTCAACTCCGCCATTCCTCACAGCCTCAGGCCTCTTCCTTTTCCTCTCAGCCTGGGCAAACTTGGGCCCCTCGCTCCTCAGGATCGGGGTGAGAGAGGCAGCGAGGAGCGAGGGGGGCTCCTCCTTTTGCTGCTTCCAAGAATAGAATACCCACTCCCTCCCTCCCTCCCTCCTTCCCTCCCTCCTTCCTATTTGGAGAGTCCCATCTAGAATTCAGTGTGTTTTATTCAAGTTTTGGCCTACAACTCCCAGAAATCCCAGCCAATTTACCAGCTGTTAGGATTTCTGGGAGTTGTAGGCCAAAACCATCTGGAATGCGCATGCTCTGGCATACGAACTACTAACGAATTTCGTTAGTAATTAAGTTACAATTTAGAAATGTTTGGAATTCTTTTGTAAGTCTTTCTTTTACTAATCAAAAAAATCCCCCCCCCCCATTTGATTTTAGAATCACCATTTTTGGCTTCGAAACCATGCCTAAATATATATATATATATATATATATATATATAGAGAGAGAGAGAGAGAGAGAGAGAGACCTCCATTGTCAAAATTGTAGTATCCTTTTACTCTAAAATGAGTTAATAGAAAAACCCATTAACATCATGTGTTTCTAAATGACTTTGGAGTTTGTTTCATCTCTCTATGGTCACATTATTTAAATCAGGACATGAAGAAGATATTTATTAGCATAACAAATGGTATACTGGCATTTTCTTTGGAAGAATATACTAATTTTCATGAAAATATTCCTGCCAATAGCCGTGTTTTATATTGTGTTTTAAGAAGACAGAAGTAGCATTTAAAGATAAAAAATGGATATGCATCCTGTTTGAAATGAGTAACTGCCGCTACAAGTTTAGCCTTCACATCTGCTGCAAACTTGAGAGGGTAGGAAATGTTGTCTATTTTATTTAATTTGCAAAATGTGATTTTCTTACACAATTACAATAAGTCACAGCTAGTAAGTTGCACACCTTATTCTGTTAAACTTAAGTGGAGAATTGTGAGTCCTACTGTTAAGATTACATCTCCTTCAACTCAGGAAGACATCTTGCATTTACTTGTGTAAAGCATTTGTTGATGTTTATTTGTTCAGTCCCTTCCAACTTTTTGTGACCTCATAGACCAGCTCACTCGAGAGCTCCCTGCACTCCTTCAAGGTCAAGCAAGTTATTTCAAGGTTACCATCCATCCATCCTGTCCTTGGTTGATCCCTCTTCCTTTTTCCTTCCTTTTTCTCCAGCATCACTATCTTCTCATTATATGTTGCACTTCAGACAAGGAGCACCCCACCTAGTCATACACACAACAGACAGTCTCTGAATAAATAGGCTTTCATTTAAACAAATATAGTGTCCAACAAAAGGGTTAAAAAAAGACCAACAGTAGAATATATCCAAGGTGAAACACACAGTTCAAATAGTCCCAAAATCCAAAGGCAAAGGTAAAATGCTTCATGAAAATCACAGGAATAATACAAGGCAGCTATGGAGATAAACGTGCACAAAGGCCTAGGCAAAATCAGGAGCTTGGAGACAAGACAAGCTCTGGCATGGTATTCTAAATGAAGCCTGGAAACTGAAGACAATTTCTCTAGCCATCTAATAAAAAGACAACTCAGTTTCGGTTAGCAAACCGACTGCTACGTCGCAGGCTGGCAGCCTGCCTAGATTGCCGAATGTTACCTCTGCGGTTAAAGGTAAGCTTGTTAAAATTCCCAGGTGTCCCGTTATCAGCATCAAGACCTTCAGAGTCCTTAACACAAGAATTCTCATCTAATGAAACCCTGGGAAGGGAACTGTTCCCAGGAAAGCAAGCCTCATCTGAAAGGTCACTTTGCATCTCAGAATTCTCACTAAGCATCCCATCATCAGCATTGGCAGGAACAATTCCATCATCAGCATTTTCAGAAACATTCCCATCATCCCTAGCATACACATGAGCACCAGGCTGAACCACCACATTATGTGACCAAAGTACTTCACCTTTGCCTCTAAAATCCTTCCCTCCAGTGAACAGAAAGGGAATTATTTCCTAGAGTATGGATTGGTTTGATCTTCTTGTGGTCCAATGCACTCTTAGAATTTTCCTCCAACACCACAGGTCAAAAGCGTCTATCTTCCTTTGCTTAGCCTGCCTTATGGTAGAAGACATAATATTTAACAAAATCATCTGAAATATGCTATAGAAAGGCTGATACCTTAGGATAATATGCTTTGCTTCTCTAAAACAGGATAGAGTTCTGAAAGTAGAGGCCTGCTGACAGGGCCGTAGCCAGGATTTTGATTGGGGGGCCGAGTTTGGTTCGGGAGGGGGCTGAGGCTGGGTGGAAGAGGGTCTACCCTAGCAAACCTTTTGTATTGTTATCCCAATAACCCCATTAATGTGGGATATAATGAGCATGGTGATCAGATCATGATTTAAATGCACATAACAGTTTAAATAATGTACCAGTAAGGCCTTTTCGCGGACCACCTTGAGAATTTCGGGGCTGAAGCCCCTTAGCCCCCGGCAACATGCCTGCCTGCTGAGGTATCATGGGATCTTGTAACACGTGCTGCCAAAGATGTGCCTGATTGCTGTGTTCTGCAAGCAGTCGAGTAGGGGCATGGGGACTAGTCACCTCGTCCCCCATTTCTTCATGCCTCTCTTCCTCATCACATGGAAGGAGAAAGCCCTTTTTTGTGGCTAGACCCATTTTTTCTTATGGAAAGATTGGGAGTCTGCCATTGTCTGCCTTCACGGTTTGTTTGGCAGAGGCAGCACTTTATCCACTGAGCTGTAACAGAAGTAGTTTTCTGGAATGTGATGGGAGCCATCAGGCTCTGTGGCTAAGCCCTAAAAATCCAGCTGCCACAACCAAAAAAGGTAGGTGTGAAGAGTCTCTGGAGACTTTCTTGAATGCTGTTAATGGGAGCAAGACAAAGGAGACTGTGGACTTCTTTCTTGGGATAGTTTCTTACAGCTGTAACCACTGGAGTTCTATTGGATGATACATTTGATGATTTCATTACTCCTGCCATGTAATTGCTTTATTTATATATTACCAGCCATTCAAATGTGTTTTTGATTTCCTTGTAAGAATTGGTTCTCATATAGATCAGGTATACTTTTAGATGGTTCTGTTTAATACTGTAATCTTTACTAAAACTGTAGGCATCTGTGCCATACACCTAAGCTGTCTTAATATCTTTCCATCCTTTGTTTATGACTTCTTGGCTGAGATCCAAAAAGCTACTTTACTTAGTTCAAAGGCTTATGCACATCTTGTGCATTTGAATACACAAATATGCATGCACTAGATTTCCATATTGTATCTGTATTTAGTCTTCATTAAAAATACCTCTTCTACCTACACTTCTTGCAGTGTTTCCCCCCATATTCTGTATAATTGCCTTCTCCTACAGAAGTACCACATTAGTACAATTGGCAAAAGCCTAACAAGTGATATCAGTGGACCTTTCAACTAAATAAATGTGTTTTATGGTTGGAGTATAAAATGATTATTCATCCAGTCAAATTCAATCCTTCTGCCTCATGTTGTTTCCTCTCCATCCTAAGCTTGCTTAGAATGCAGATTGTATATAACATATGCACAGTTGACTTAAATACATTTTCATTTTTGCCATTTTCAGCATTCAAGGCTATGTCTTTGGGCCAGTTCACCTCATTAACCTGAATTGCTTCATGGGGGGAAATATACCTTTAGAAAATCAAATATCATAGTTGCAGTTTCAGTTCAACTTGCCCTTCCAATCTAATAACATCAAAACAATGTTTGATCACTGAACCCAAAGTTATTTCCAGGAGTAATTTTCCCCATTGTGTTCATATGATATGATTCACCGGAATTATTTTTTTCCCTCCATGCTGTTAAATTTAAGATTTGATCGTGTGGTAAATAATGTGCAACAGCAGCAATATTTGGAAAAGCTGGGTCCAATTATTGCTATGTAAAAATATGATAGTTTTTTTTTTAAAAAAAGAGATTTCGCTCTGTGTGTGTGTGTGTGTGTGTGTGTGTGTGTGTGTGTATATATATATATATATATATATATATATATATATATATATCTCTCTCTGAAGAATTCCAAATGGAGATCTATTGCATTGTGATCAAGACACTTTTGTTAATTTGAGATAGAAGACATATAAGAAGGGTTTTTTAAAAAACAAAACAAAAATCTAATATTTGAGAGTTATTTGTTCACATATGCCATTATGTGAACTTACTGCAGTATATCTCATGGCTTGTTCTCCTATTTCTCTATTGGTATCTGTTCCTTTATTCAATTCTGATTCTATTCCTTGTGATTGATTGTCAATCATGGTTATGACTGATGAAGCCAGACTGGGGTATAAGTGTATGGTTAACTAAAATGGTGAATCGTGAAATCAAATGGGGGGTGCTCTGTACTTCTTCTTTGTTGATCATATGGATGCCTAACAGCTGGTAAATTGGCTATGGCTTTAATCAAACATGACAAGTAGGAAGGAGGGAGGGAGGGAGGGGGATTGCCAGTTTCTCTCTGAGAGGCAGTACAAGGAGACAGGTCAGCAGGAGGAGGGAATGGACTAAATTGACATGTATTTACGCATGTTCAGGACACAAATGCACTGGATTAACCTACCTCATATATACACATCCTTAGAAAGCTTTGAAGGAGGAAGAAAGTTGTTAACATTTCTTGTTTCTATCTTTAAGAAAAAAAGTGAAAAATTATATCCTGAAGAACCCCTTGAGAGCTTTGCCATACACATTTCAGAAGTATGCACAAAGCCAAAAATCTGCTTCATGGAACATTCTTCTCCCAACAAGGTTGGGTGAAGAGAGCAGTTTGCCTCCCCCACCGAAGGAGAGAATGGATGGTTACAAATGGAACCATAGGCTGGCAGGCTGGCCAGCCCCTTAGGTCCTCATTCGGACCTGATCTTTGGCCTACCACACTCACCCATTGACAGTATAGTATGGTTGCTGGTCGGAGCCGGTTAGGAATTTTTCCCTTCTCATGTTCTGGGAAGGTTTTTTGCCTAACCCTATACTGTTTAAGGGCTAGATGGTATGGTGGGTTTATATGAATAGGCCTTAGCAGAAAAATAGATAGGAAAATACAACATTTGTGTTCACATGAGGCCCCCCACCTTTTAGGGGGTGGGTCATTTGCAAAACACTCACTGGAAAGTTAAATAATTGGTGAGGTAAGATTTGATGGCCCAGGAATGGGAGAGTCTGATATCAACATGTTTGAAAAGACTTCTGTCCATTTCCCTTAACAGATGCCCGGTTTTTGGTTACCAGGGTAGCTAGGTTTTCGCCCCAGTTAGCCGAGGGGTATAGCCGGCTGGGATACCTTCTCGGCTTTGTTCACCAGGTTCTTGACACCTATTAGTTTAGGTTAAGGCATAAATTAAATAGGTAATATTTAAATAAAAGTTGCCTAAATTTTGAGCCCAAGCTTATTATGTGTTGGCTTGTTATTTCAGGGATGGGCAGGCAATTGTACTTATGCAATTTGTGCATCCCCCTTCCCCCCATTTTGATTCAAAAGTGTTTTGAAAAAATTGTCAGGGGTCCATGTCATATTTGTTACGGAGTTCCAAAAATGTCCTTAGTCTTTCGTTAAATTATTTTAAAAACTACAAAAGCTAAGCTAATGATACGTGGTAGAAGAGGAGGTCCCACAGGGCTTGGGGTGGCTTTTCTCCATCCACTGCCTTGCCTTATGTGAGAAGGCTTTGTCCTGCAGGACAAGCATCACAACCTGCAGAAAAGGAGGCCCAGCCAAGGGCTACAAGGAGGTCCTTCCCCACACTGGGCTGGGGGTGAGCTACACAAGGCTCTCTCACAAGAGGTTGTGCTAGCGTGGAAGGTATTCAGTGGGGCCTCCTCCCCCCGTCAGGTGTGCAGCTTGCCTCAGGCCCAGCGTGAGGCAGGGTCTGCCTGCAGCCCTCGCTGGCTCCTCCTCCAGACATGTGGCACACCACGGGGGGGGGGGGCAACAGAGAGTGGGAAAGAGAGATGGGCCCTACTACTACTGCAAGGAGGGAGAGGGAGACAGATGGAGAGATAGAAAGAACATATGAAACAAACATTTTATGAAAACTCTTGAGGTGACTGTTTTGATTGTGTGTGCAAGAGTGATACACCTCTCGCCATGAACAACAATACAAACACAAGTGGTTGGATGAAAATGGCCACAACTCATTTATTGAAAACAGGAACAAGTATTGGCAGCCATGCATGGGTCCTGGATCAGGGGTTGTACAGCCCACAAATGTCCAAAGGCGCTTGCAAGCCTGGGTGCCACCGACCCAATACCTGTCCACGGAAACTCGGCACACCAGGGGCCATAACCAAGGGGCGATAAGCCAGCCCGATCCAGGGCCCATGCCAAACGCCAAACACGGAGTTGCAACAAAGAACATAATAACAACAAACCATAACAAATGCAACAATGAAAATAAATATATAAACAAAGTGGAACAACCAACAAGCAATGAAAGAAGTAGGGAGGGTGGGAGGAAAAAAACGTCTCTGGCCCCCTCATGCTGCAGAGGAAGTCCCGGGCAGCCTTAAAGGAGCTGCCTGGACAGAAGGGTGGGCCGGCCGGCTGACGGCAGGGCAGGGCCAGCCCTGTCATTGGCCAGCCGGCGTTGGTGACAGGAAACCTTCCCGCCACCCCAGGGGCTTCTGGGAAGAAAAAGCCCCTTCCTTCTTACAAGATGGCAGTGAGGACAATCACCACCCCACAACCTGCTCGGCCGGTAAGTCGGCCAAGCCCATTTGTTTGTGTTTGATAAGGGCTGGTTCTGGGGGTCATAAATCATTTGCAAGTACGATTTAGCAAAAGACCTTCTAATGACTTTTTGCACAGCCCTATTGGGCATAGAACAGTGTCTGCATATTGGATCCTTGCCTCTATGTCTCTGAAAAACCAGAAACCAACATAAATTTGCCTGTGTGGCTTTCCTGTCTTCTGTGAGAGATGTGTAACAGCCAGTCAAGCTGCCTGAGAAGATGAGTTTCCTCCTTCCCTCCCCATGTTCTACGGGATAAAAACAGGAGTCGGGGGGGGGGGGGAGCCAGTACTGGGGTTTAATCATGCACCTAAATAGACATGCAGGTCAGTTGCAATTGAGGTGGGAGGAGAACTACAATCTTGCAGTATAAGCAACAACCCTATTTGCGTTTTTATTTCATCAGTGTGTGTATATATGTATTCATCTGCTCTGTAATTTACAAGGAGGAAAAAACTTACTTTGAAAATGGAGGCAAGTTATAGAGGTCCAAAAATAACCAGCCATAGAATAAAATGCTCTAGCAATTTTCCACAAGCAATATTGAGTAATTCAGAAATGGCAAATTCTATGAGCTTCCTTAGTCGCATCTTGTCCCCTTTGGAGAGGGGGCGCATGGAGAATGCAAATCAATGGTGCAGGGACACAAGTCTGTTGAAAATGCAATAATTGAAGAACAATCACAAGCAGCTGACATGAAAAGAGTCTGTAATATAACATGACATTGTTTATATTTGTTTTTCCTCAGAGGGATGTGGTAGAAAGTGGGGAGGGGAAACTACGAACTTATTTAAACAATAAGCACATGCTAAGCCAGCTGGTGCAGTCTGCTGGGACACAATATATGGGTCAGCATATTCCATCATCAGCATTTTTCTATTCTGGTAAAGCACCTGCTTGAGTAAACAGACAACATGGGGCCCCAGTGCAGCACAATTACATTATTAAAGAGACAGCATCCCAAATTTATGGCCTACTTAGACTTTTTTCCCTCTAGAAACCAGCTAAGCCTTGTCACAAGAAAGCCCTGTGCTTTATAAACATACTTCAAGCAAGCACCTAATTCCTTTAACTGTTGCAGACATAACCAATAGCATCAAACTTACTACAATTACATTAGATAGTGAACTTCGGTGGCATTTTGTTTATATCATCTGAGACAATGTATTTATGACAGTCATGTTATGTTATGGTACACTATAGGTTATAGAATACAGTGTGCTTAATAGATTTACCTGTTAAAGTTTTGGTTGAGACAAGTGAACTGCCTGGTAGGTTAGTTAAGTTGAGAGAACACTATTTCAAAGAACTACCCAGTGAATTCCAGGTCTGAACGATGCTATACCGTTTCTCTCTCCTCCTCCTCCTCCTCCTCTTCCTTTTATTCTTGGAATGATGAGAGGTGTAGTGCCCTGCACTAGCACAGTTTAATGCGGATTATACCCCTTTGTGAATCAGCAACATTATTCATTTCCGGCTCCTTACAGAAACAGTCTCTGGCATGACATGAGGATCAGCCAACGACACAACCCTTGGATTACACCACTCAACCTGGTAAACGCTCTGGATTACAACATTATATTATTTGTGGCATTTTGAATTTGGGAACATTCTCCGGTCTCCAATTGGATTACAAAGTAGTACAGTATTTATTTGTGGCATTTGGACCTGGGAACATTCCCTGTTTTCCAATTGGATTACAAAGCTCTATACTAGGAAACGTTTCCTTTTACGGTTTTGGTCTTCTTCTGTATGACTGAAACATTTTGAACCACAAGGATAAACGTTAACCACACATAGAACGCATTCGGACTACCGGATCCACTCTAGAAACACGCTAAGTATATTGCTTTGTTTTGCTTACTCATTGTGTGGGTTGTACCATTGGCGATATCACACAATTACAGTATATGTATGAGATAATTAAATTGTTTCATTTGGATAAGATCCATTGCACTCATACGGTAGAAATTGTATCTTAGTTTCCTGTCCCAACGTTGTTGCGTTTGTACATAGGTACGTCAGCCTCTCCTTGTGTAGTAGAGATGGCCAGGGATGATGTCATTCAAATTTTGAGGTGAGTGTGTATTTTTGATGCTTCTTAATATTTTAATTTCATGGTTTTAACTACACAAAGTGTTAGTTTTTATATTTACTATTTATGTTATCCATTTAAATTGTTTAATCCGCGGCAGAGGGCATTCTCTGTGGCCGGCCCGGTTTTGTGGAATTCGCTCCCGGCTGAGACACGAGCCCTGCGAGACCTGATGGCCTTCCGCAGGTCCTGCAAGACCTGGTTGTTCAGGCAGGCCTTTGGTGACTGACTGGTGCCTAGCTGACAACCTTTTATCTAGCTGTGCGGTTTTTAATCCCTGTGACTAATGTATGTTTAGCCAGGATTGTTTTAGTGTTTTATAGTTTTAGTGTTTTATGATTTTTTTAATCTTATGTACTCTATGCAACCCTATGTGTGTTTTATATGTTGGAAACCGCCCTGAGCCTCGGGAAGGACGGTCAAGCAAGCCGAAATAATAAATAAAATAATAATAAATTGTGCCATATTTATTGTTAACTGCCTCGAGTCTCTAAATCAGGAGAAAGGAGGGAAAATAAATTGGAAAATCCTCTGTGCCATGCTTTAGAGCTGTGGAAGAAGCTGTTATTCCATGGATAACATTTCTATGTAGTTTGTGTGTGGCTGTTTTAACTGCAAGACACCGAGCTCTTCTGACTGGCCCTGTGATATGTATATGCGTGCATGTACATATGTATGTATTCTGGTGATCCAAGCTGTTTCCAAGTTAACCTATGCAGTTTTGAAAGGTAAATTGTGGTGGCATCAATCACTAAGTGCAGAAGGGAAATGCAGAAAAATTTCAAATGTGAGGAGGTTCATAGACAATGAGTACCAGACAAAGAAACTGGCAATATAACCCCAATGAAACATAGCTGCTCAGAATGAGAAATATATGTGAAGTTCATCAGTTAGGCAATGTATGACAAGATCCACCTGTATAGTGTGCATCATTCTCAGGTGTTCTGGAGCTGGCAAAGGACCTCAGTAATAAAATACATTTTGATTGACTTTTAAGTGGATTTTTTTCTCTCTAGTGTGATGAAGTGGATCTGGTTTCTGCCTCCTGCAGAATTCTGGGGTTTGTAGTTTAGTGCAGCTGTTAAAGGCTCCTCCTTTAACTACAAGCCCCAAAATTCTGCAGGAGGCAGAAACCGGATTTTAAGTGGACTTTTTCTCTAGTGTGATGAAGCCACAACAATGGGCTCTTCAATTTATCCTGTTCAGTCCTGTTGTTTACACCAGGGAGTTCAACTCTTTGGTATATATAGGTTTACACCTTTGGCTGCATGATGCTTCAAAACATTACATAAACTGAGATGATTGTAAAAAAATCCACCATTCCTGTTATAAGCTTTTATTAAACCAAAATCTCCTAATTATTAAAGGTCACCCTTGTCACTGCAGTCCTTTGATTGCTGAATCAGTATGCTTGCTGCAAATAAAGTCAAGTGACTCAGCTTCCTTCACTTCAATGCAACTAAAAATTAAAATCCATTTTCTTTAGAACATCACGAATTCTAATCCAAATATCTAATATGCAGGTCAACGTGAAGGGGGTGGGGGCAAAGAAGAGGGCCACACAACCCCTCCTAAATGGCCAATCATTCACCGCCCCCTTAAAGGGGTTCACTGCCCCCCAAATTCCCCTGAGCCTCCCACTGCCCCCTTGGATCACCTCACCACCCACCAGGGGGTGGTACCGCCCACTTTGAGAATCAGTGGTGTAACAGATTGGCCTACTTTAAAGGTTTGGTGTAAAAGGTAGTAAACAGGCCTGGCTTGCCAAACATAAGGAAAGCTGAGGGGTGCAGCCATCAGGCAGCCTCATAGCCAGAGGTGCAGTCTGATTGTCTAATGAAATTGGAGGAAATGCTCAGAAACTGGAGAATCCTCAGTCAAGTGCTGGTAGGCTTGCCTGACTCAAATGTTAAAGTTGTATTGGGCTATATACAGGCCCGGATTATCCATAAGGCCACACTAGGGCCTAGGGGCGCAGCCATGGGGGGGGGGGCAGATCCAGACCCCCATAAAAAATTTTTATATAAAAAGTCAATCTTCGGCCGCTTTTGCGTCTGCGCGCGGGGCGCCATAGATTCTCAGAGGCCATTCTCTCAGAGCGGAACTGAGAGTTTATGGCGCCCTGCACGCAGGTGCAGAAGCAGCCGAAGATCGCCCTTTTTTTCTCAGGCTGGTGTGGTGGGGTTAGGAGGGAGGGAGGAGCCGCGGGGAGGCTCCCCATGGCTCCTTCTTCCTTCCTAAAGCCACCACACCTGAGAAAAAAGGGCGATCTTCGGCTGCTTCTGAGCCTGCGCGCAGAGCGCCATAGACTCTCAGAGGCAGCGGAATGGCCTCTGAGAGTCTATGGCGCCCTGTGCGCAGACGCAGAAGTGGCTGAAGTATGCCCTTTTTTTTCTCAGGTCGGCGTGGTGGCTTTAGGAGGGAGGGAGGAGCCATGGGGAGGCTCCCTGCAGCTCCTCCCTCCTTCTTAAAGCCACCACGCCTGAGATAAAAAGGGCAATCTTCGGCTGCTTCTGTGCCTGCGCGTGGGGTGCCATAGACTCTCAGAGGCAGCGGAGGAAGAGGCGGAGCTGTGGAGAGGAAGAGGCGGAGCCGCGAGGTTGAAGAGGCGAAGCCACAGAGGCGGAGCCTTTGGCCTAGGGCACCAAAAGGGCTTAATCCGGGCCTGGCTATATAATAATGGTTGACCTCAGAATTACAAGATTAAGGGCTTGGTTCTATGCATTAATTTGTAAAAATAAGAAGTGACATCCAGCAGTCAGATAGTATGAATGAGTTGTTTTTCACATGATATAGCTTTAAGGTCTAGGTTATCTTTTTGAAACCTATAGTCAGAGTAGGGTCTTGTAAATGTTTATTTATTTATTTATTTATTTATTGGGGCTTCTTCGCCGCCGACTCCCGGGGGCTCGCGGCGGCTCACAGAGCCAGTGGCACAACGCCACAGGTTAAAACATAAAAACAGTTAAAAACAGTTAAAACAATTAAACAGCAAAATGCAATATAACAATTGAGCAGCAGGAGATATCACAGCCCAGAGAGTATAGACGAGGCCTACTCGCCGAAGGCCTGCCTAAACAAATGAGTTTTGCAGGCCCGTCTAAATGGCAGCAGATCTCTCAGGGCTCTGTTACATTGTAATTTATATACTAACCTACTGTGAACACTGCATGGATGTGGATGAATGATTATAAGAAGGGATTCTATACTAGTTGTTGACTGTAAATAACAATTTGATTTGTTTTAACTTATAGTTCTACTTGTAAACAATTTAATTGAATTTGTATTTTACTACAACATATCTCTATTTAGATAGCAAAAAAATTGCCTAGGGCCCATTTTCATTGCTGTGATGCTTCACTCCCTTTTAGGATCTCTTAGGAGTTCCTGTACAGTTTGGGTGTCAAAAACCTTGTCAAATAACTAGAGAATAATATTTATTCCCCACTGCTCACCTCCCGTTTCTTTATTTCTCTAAAGACTAGGAACTCAGTTAAATTAGCTGTTGTAAGTTTCCATTAATTCACATTTTATCCAAATACAACTGTGCACTAGGTTATTTATATTCCACACTGCTTCTTTTGAACGGTCAATATGCTTCCAATTTTAATTTTCCCATTTTGAAGGATTTGTGGATTTTCATTATGTTTATTTAACTCTGTGCCTTGTATGCATGAAATGCATGCAATTGTCCATGACACAGTCATGGACCAACTGATACCCTCTTAGAATTCATGTCACTGTATAATTGAATGCCTTTCCTCCATCTTTATGCAAAGTATGAACATTTACTGCCTTTTTGCCTTGTGCCAGTTGTCCATCATTTACAAAATTTCATTCATTCTTTCTTGGTCAATGATCCATTGTCAAATAAGATTCCTGGGATATTGACACATATGATTCTATAGTAAGTCCCATTACCAGGAGTCCTATTCAAAAATTCTATAAAGTTTATGATCCTCCAACTAAATCAGTGTGCTATCCCCTTTGGAAGGAAATAAATATATGTCAGATGATATTTTATGCTATGAAAGTTTGCACTATAATGTTAGAACCATGATGGAAAAAATTTTAAAATGTGGAAGACGTAGTTTTCCTGTGAAAGTCTCATGTGAACTGTTTTTGAAGCCTAAAAGCTAAATATATTCATTATCTGCCTTGTGAAATGGTGATTGTATGATGTAGAAGAACAACACAGTGTAACTGACAATGACAAGCTAGCAAAATATATCATATATTGTAATATAAACATATATCAGGTCCGGATCGCTAGTATACATACGTGACAGGTGCAAAGTAGGTCAACACAATAATTCCACAATGCAAGATATACAGCATCATAAAAGACAAGGGCAGAGAGTCTATATGACGGAAGTCCATGGAAGAAAGGGGTCCGGTACCAGGAAAATTCCAATGAAGTCCAAGAGTTCAAGAGTTCCAAGCTAGCACAAAAATGGTCATAGATAGACTACCCAAGATCCAAGATAATAGTATATCCACTGGCTAGTGCCAAATAATATTGTAAATCCACTGGCTGATGCCAAAGACGTCAGAGGTGCCAATCAAACGTCTCTAGAGCTGGTGCATGGTAGTAGAAACGGCCAACGGAATGCTGATGCTGGATAAAGGTGGCCAAACCGTTTCACATGTCGCTTTTTCAAGGCACAATATAGTTCATATAGACGTCTAATATCTGCAAGATAAATACAAAGGATATGGCAGGCAATCATCTATATCAATACACAAAAAAGCCCAAAGCAATATTATACATACCAGGGTAGATATCCCAACAGACATAACCTCACTCTAAAGCGGAGTGACCCAAAGGTGTATTACTCACACAAAATAGTAAATTTATAGATGTAGGGAGTTGATAGAGGTAGGATCATTCAAGCCACGTGACCATTCACAATCAAGGAGAACAATCCATTTTTTTCATGTTTAATTAATTGATTATGGACGTCTGAGTGAGGTAGAGGGAAAATCTTCTCCAGCACTCTGTATGGTGTAGTCAGGAAGTACCTGTCTGCTAATTAAAACTCTTTAAAAGCATGCTTTATCCTTTATAGATATAAGGCTGATATACAAGAGCACGTTTGAGATCAAAAATGCAATAAAAATGCAAAACAAGATAAATGCAATACCAAAAAGGCCACTAAAAGAGAACATATTCCTAAGCAAACAAAAATATATTGCTGTGAGAGAATACCGTTTGTACTGTTAGTGGCAGCTTTATTTCATGGAGAAAATATTTCATAAATAAGGCAGCACAACAAATAAGTTTATCATCCTTGGTGCCACATAACATATCTAAAGTACTTAGAGAAGAATCTCAACTGTCCAGCCATTAACAGTGTAGCTCACTATTTTGATCCCAGGACATTTCAGTCCTGAAAGCGCCTTGAATTCACCCTCCTGAGGTCATGGGTTGGAATCCACATTGTCCAGCAGGGACTGTCACCTCTACCCCTGTTGCTATTCCTGGATGGCTGCTGAGCCCTTCTGGCCATTTAAGGCATTCAGTACTGATATCAGCAGAGACATCTGCATGACCAGGAAAAGAAAGGAGCCAGTCTCCTCATTTTTTTCTGGTCAAGTAGGCACCTCTGGTGCTATCAGCAATAGGCACCCAATACACCAAGGACCTGATATGGAATTATATGGCTGTCTGGGAGTGGTGATGACAGCAATGTTGTCATGATCTATCCTTCTTTCTTTTCACTAATAAGGGAAATGTCATCACTGCCACATATAAACAATGGACCAGTTCAAATTAGACCCATTCCTGCTATCTTCACTGCCCCAAATCTGCGAGATTGCTTCAAAGTTTCAAGAATATCCCCACATACACAACAATGACTGTAATTCAATGAAGTGATGAATTAATGCATGAGCCTCTGTGCTCAGAGTTTTCCAGTTCAAGAATGATCATAGCTAGTAAAACAAGTATAACTGGTTAGAGGTACCTTTTGAACACAGAATCCCCCTGAAACAAAGCCGTATTGGATTATACCTGCCAAACTTTACATCCATTATAAATGTAATGAAGAGGCCGAACAAATTCATAGACCACCAACCCACCAAGCTTCAATGTGCCTACTAGGGTTGGTCTCTGCGATTTAAAACTTATTTGAAATCGGATTAAATTCGTATACAAAGCTAATTTAATTGTTTTTTGAACCACATGCTCCAACCCGGAAGTATAATTTCCTTACCGAACCTGGGGGCTGCCATTTTTCTTAATTATTGTAATTAGATCGTATCTTCCCCTCTCAGTAGAGATTCTTCTAACAGAAATATCTATGTCCTCCAAAATTACTTTTCAGGGTAACTAACACAGTACACACACACACACACCAGAGAGTCCTGTCACTGCCTTCTGTCTGGTCGGGGGAAGCATGCTAAAGCATTGCCAAAACCACAGACATGAGGAATGGATGGCAGAGGGAATGGATCGAGCCATTGCCTCTGCCATCCATTCCTCATGTCTGCGGTTTTGGCAATGCTTTAGCATGCTTCCCCCTGCTTCCCCCGACCAGACAGAAGGCAGGGACAGGACTCTCTGGTGTGTGTGTGTACTGTGTAAGTTACCCTGGAAGAAGCCCAGGCTGCAGCGCTGGCTGGGGGAGAGAATGCCATCAGGCCAGCTGAGCCAGCAGAACAACAAGGGTGGTTCCCGCAAAGGAAGTAGACAAGCAGAGCATTCCACAATCGGCTTGGGGTGATGCATTAACTGCTTGTCTACTTCCTTTGCGGGAACCACCCTTGTTGTTCTGCTGGCTCAGCTGGCCTGATGGCATTCTCTCCCCCAGCCAGCACTGCAGCCTGGGCTTCTTCCACGTTTTTCCTCAGTGCGGCTATTGAGATCACTCCTGAGTGGATTACAACACATGTAATTGTGGATTACAAGTAACTGACCCCTATTCCTGCAAAGATTACCTGATATTATGAGTGGATAGACTACTACCCTTGCAGAAACCACCCCTGTAGACTTGCTTGCTTTCCCCTCACACCTGCCGATACATTGTGATTGCACCAGCCTCCTCCTCCTCCTCCTTTTTGCTGCTTCCAAGAATAGAATACCCCCCTCCCTCCCACCCTCCTTCCCTCCCGCCCTCCTTCCCTCCTTCCTATTTGGAGTCCCATCTAGAATTCAGTGTGGTTTATTCCGGTTTTGGCCTACAACTCCCAGAAATCCCAGCCAGTTTACAAGCTGCTAGGATATCTGGGAGTTGTAGGCCAAAACCATCTGGAATAAGGTGACCCCACCTTAACTGCCATGGTTCAATGCTATGGAATCCCAGGAGTTATAGTTTTCCAAGGTCAATGGCTTTCTCACCACTTCCATTGCAATGGATTTTTGTATCAGGATGGGAAATGGAAGACCAGAGCTTGGAAACTATAAGAACTATAAGAACTAATAACGAATTTCATTATTAATTAGATTACATTTCAGAATTTTTTTGATTTTTTAAAAAGTCTTTCTATTACTAATTAAAAAAATCCCCCCATTGTATTTTAGAACCACTTTTTTATGGATCAACCAAGCCTAGTGCCTACCTTCACTTAGCACATTGTAAATAAGACACATAGATTTCTTTTAATCATAACATAGGAAACAGTCCTTGCTGAAACAACTCCACTGCTTACCAATATGCCTCAAGGTACAATACAAAGTGCTGACTATAACCAGTAAAGCATAGCTTGGGTCCAGACTATTTGAAAAACCACATCTCTCTGTATGAGTCTACTTTTGCAGAGGAAAGCCATATCTCAGTGCCAACACCATACCAGGTCACATCTATACTGACCAATTAATGTAGAAGGTCATTTTATAAGATTCATGATAGTCAAATATGGCCTTGATCTGCATTAACCAAAGTTGGGGTATGCTCTGAATTCTAGCCCAGACTGACTGACTGTTAAGTCTCATAATGTGTACAGAAATCTTTATGACACCCCAAAAAAGAAGAAGAGTGTGATAAAAGTAGCCATTTAGTGAGGCTGAAGCAGGTTCAGTGCTGCTGGATTCTTGGGGCTCTTTCCTGCCTCTGCAACGGCCAGATGGCTTCCTGTGTAACCCATCCCAGAGGAAATCCAGTGTCATGCACTGTAGTGGATATGCCCCCAGAAAGCAGATTAGTGTAGATCAGGGCTGCCCAGGAAGTCGATCACGATTGACTAGTTGATCCCGGGACCGAATGAGGTCGATCCCAGCCGGATGGGGCGCTTCTCAGATGGGGTGGAGCTGGGCCGCGCCAAGCCCCGCCCTGCCCCCTACCCCAGCTTCAGCACTCCCAGCAACTTCTCCAGGCTTGAGGATGGCAGTGCCAAGCCAGCCTTGTGCTAGCTATGTCACCACTGGCTTGGCATTGCCATCCTCAAGCCTGGAGAAGCTGCTGGGAGCTCCAAAGCCAGAGGGGAGGGGCGGGGCTTGGCACGGACTGGCTCTGTCCCCTCTGGCTTCCGCTTTACCAGCAGCTTCTCCAGGCTTGAGGATGGCAATGCCAAGCCAGTCTTGTGCTAGCTATGCCACCACTGTCTTGGCATTGCCATCCTCAAGCCTGGAGAAGCTGCTGGTAGAGCTGAAGCCAGAGGGGGCGGAGCCAGGCTGCACCAAGCCCCCCATTCCAGCCTTGAGGAGGTAGGTAGATCTTTCTGACTTGGTTTTATTATAAGTAGCTCGCGTGCTGAAAAAGTGTGGGCACCCCTGGTGTAGATCTACCCAATGTCACGTCTAGTGTGGGCATGAGAAAAAAAATCTTACCAGTGACTACTTCTAAGTTTTACTACTTTACCAGGAGGTCATAATATCTTTCTTCTTGAGCACTTTCTAATAGTGGGTAAATATGATTTTATTTAAAATAGCATTTTATTTTTACTGTGTTGTGGCAAATAGGAAATGTGCTGGGTTTTTAAAATTTTATTATGTCTTAAGGATATTTTAATGCTGTTTTCACCAATTTTTAAAATGTTTTCAAATAGAAATGTAGCTTGATTTTTTAAAACTTGTGTACTAAGAATTTTGAAAAAGTATTGTGCTTTAAAAATATTGAACACAACCTTGGATCCCATGCCAGGAAAACGGTGGGATGTAAATACATATCTTAGGTGTGACATTTAAATGCAAGCCACCAGATGTTGCAGTGATATGTGTCTGAAAATCAATATGTGAACCAACCCTAGTCATTTGACACCTATGGCTCTGAAAAATTTTACAGCTGAAATATAGATGGCATAACGATGACTATATGCTTTCTGCACAAAATCTAGTGCTTTTGTGTAATAAACATGCAAAATGTAAGAAGAAGGTACACAGATTAGGAGAAAAGAAAAATTAATAACAACCAAAAAAAACCCCCCAAAACAAATAAAACCCTGCCTGCACAGAAACAATCAAAGTAATTGGAAACAGATGGGCTAAGCAAAATGCAGCACCAGTGTGAATAGGACCTAAAAGACCACATGAAAATCTGAAAGTCAAAGCTATTATCTCTGGAATGAGTTGTTATGGGTTGGCCAGAAATGAAAGCTCTTGATGGTTAGAAGGCTAGTTCAAGATCTAGATTTTGCGAATTAATCACCATATTCATGTGATAGGAAAGGTTATCCAAAGCATAGTGCTGGCTGCATATTAATTCATGAGATTAGTCTCCCCTCTGCCAAAGTGGTGATTCAAATCTTTAAATGGAAACAAAAAAGTATTAAAATGTAGTTGTTACATTCTCCCAGGGTTTTTTTTTTTAAAAAAACCCCTTTCCCTATCAAATTGATCCCTTTTACATTTGAATTAAGATGACTGCAATTTATCTTGATTGATGCTGTTGAGTCCAGAGTTGCAAGAATACAGGAGGGAACATGCTTTGGCAGTAGTTCTTTTGTGATTTTGGCAGCATTACAAATTTCAACAAACATATTTTTGCTGGGAATATAACAGCACATGAGACATTATTGATATATATGGAGGGGAACATCTTTTGTGAAATATTTGTTATTATTTTTTAAAAGGTGGGCTTGTCTATATATTAATGAATTGTACCAATCATACAGAAATATAATGTATGTATCGGAATCATTTTATTTATTTATTGTTCATTTTTATATACCGCTCCTCCCTGCAGGCTCGGGGCGGTTTACATAAAACAACAGATTAAAATGCAGATAAAACACTTTGTTATATAAAACACAAGGACATGGTGAGAGTTGTCCGGGGGAACTTAGATTGAAGACCTGCTTAAAAAGGGTTGTCTTGCAGGCCCTCCGGAAGGGGGCTAACTCATGATAGCCCGAACGTCGTCTAGTAACGCGTTTCATAGCATTGGTGCCACCATGGAGAAGGCTCGTTGTCTTGTCACTGAGAGGCGACAGGAATGAACTGATGGAATCACCAGAAGGTTTTGTTCTTGTGAGCGCAGAGATCTCAGGGGAACGTATGGGGTGAGGCGGTCCCTCAGATACACTGGTCCTAGACCATACAAGGCCTTAAAGGTCAAAACCAGCACCTTGAAAACAATCCGGTACTCTATTGGCAGCCAATGCAATTGCTGTAGGATTGGTGTGATGTGCTCTCTCGCAGGTGCTCCCACCAGCAATCGAGCGGCAGCATTTTGCACCAGCTTGAGTTTCCAGGTTGTCGACAAGGGAAGGTCAATGTTGAGGGCGTTACAGTAGTCTAACCTCGATATGACCGTCGCCTGGATCACTGTAGCAAGGTCATTCCTGGATAGGTAAGGAACCAGTCGCCTAGCCTGTCGAAGATGGAGAAATGCTGTCCTGCTAACCGTGGAGATTTGAGTCTCCATCGATAGCAGTGGGTCTAATTGGACCCCCAGGCTTTTTACCAAAGACGAAGGGCTTAGCCGCTTGCCGTCCAGGGTAGGCAACCGGCACTCACCCATACCAGAATGACCCAGCCATAGGATCTCCATCTTCGATGGATTCACCTTCAACCGGCTGGTGCGCAGCCATCAAGTCACAGCTTCAAGGCATTGATGGAAACAATCGGGTAAGGTGTCCGGCCTGCCATCCATTCTCAGCACCAGCTGGGTGACATCAGCGTACTGATTTTATATTTTATATTTTCATTCAGCAGTGCTGCTGTTTGTTTGCAAATGGCAGGATACTACATTTCTGAATGTTTCAAACAGGAGAAAAAGAATGAAAATAGCTGGACAACAATTTGATGGGGAGAGTGATAAATGTGAAATCTGAAACAGTTCACTGATCACAGATCTCCCCTGTGTTATCTTTCAATGGCAACTGCCACTACATGACTTGCTCCCATAAATGAGTTGTCAGAATTTAAAGACACATCTGAAGACTTATCTCTTTCTGGCAGGCCTATCCAGTCAGTTTTAATCATGAATTTTTAATTCTCATCTTGTGTTCACTATGTTTTATTATTTGTTCTGTGTATTTTAATGTATATATTTTATAGCAGTACATTTTACTATGTGTTTTTAATGTAATGATTGTGTTTTAGCTATGTTGTAACCCACTTTCTCTTTTGTGCTAGATGCACATGCTCAAACAGGAATGAGCCTGATAATGTTATTTAGGCAACAAATTTGTAGGAAAGGAATACATCTTGTTGCCTTCTTTTATTGCGCTCAGTGAAAATTCTTGGAAGGGAATCATAACCAATTGTAACTGAATTTAGCCTCCAACAGAAATCAAAGCAAATTTGCAGTCTGTACAGTAATATATGGGGGAACTAAACTATCTTTGATAAGGTTAGCAGAATTTTCAGGTTTGCTACATGCACAGTAGTTGCAAAAATACTGATATCTCATGGGATGGTTGGAAGGATACAGAGTAAAAGTGAAACATTTCTAGCCTACTTAGGGATTTTCTTAACAAACTTGAATATCTCTGAGGAAATTATGTCGCTTTTATTTTGCCTACTCTTTCTGAATGACCAATGATATTGTACTTCATGTGGTAGCTAGCTAATAATTATATTTTATTCCAATATCTGCTGGAATGAAAGGTAATTTGATGTGATAGTTGCTTGGAAACTGGTAGATGGTGCACATATTGGTTTTTTGATGGATGGAACAGAATCTTGTCTTTCAGAGAACAAGGAAATAGGAAGCAACTGAGTTGTAGAAAGAAGTGGAGGTGCAGAAATCTCCTGAGAAGACAACAGTGAGAGATACTAATAATATTTCATTTTGTATTTCTCTTGAGAAAATACAGAACAAAATATGGACAGACAACGAAACAACAGGATCACATATACTGTCGCAGCAGACGCCAGATTAGAGAGCCAAAGGGTAAATGGTTTGTTTTAATATTCACAGAGTTTCTGGAAATAAGTAATTTCAAAACAAAAGCACTTAACAGTCAGTGAAAATGTTAACAAAAGGAAGCCTTAACCGGCATGAAAGCAAACAGGGAGAAAAAGCCTGCATTCAAAACACCAAAACTCTTTAGCAAAATCAAAGCAAAATTAACAGGGAAAGGCACACTGAGGGCAGCAGAGAAGATGTCGTCGTCAGAATCAACCCAAGGTCATCAGCATTGAAGTCATCAAAGGGTTGTCTAAGAAGGTATCCAAAGGGGCGTAGGAGAGACGTAATCCAGGAGCCAGGCCAAGGTCAAGGAGAGGAGATAGACATAGAAGTGAAGACACAACCCACAGTCCAACTGGGGAGCAATCCAGTGGAGTTCAAACCCCACCACAGGAAGCAGCAGAATCAGTCTGGAAACAAGGCTTCAAGATGCAAGATGACAGGATGCAAGAGTCCTAGGATCCAAAGGCAACTCCTCGCTAGCCACAGAGGTTAGTCCCAAAATGCCCACCTTTTAAGTCAGATCCACTTGATGAGGTCAACGCCCTATCATCATCCTCAGGTGTTACTCTCCCAGCAGCTGCTGCCCTTTGACTGACCCTCCAAGATTTCCACCTGTGGTTATGTCATGCCACAGGCCCCACAAGCCCTTGCTTCCCATGAACAATACTGCAGCCATGACGGATTTAAGATCCCTTCCAGGCCAGCCTGTCTCCCTCATAAAGATCTGCCTGCCTGCTTTTCTCGTGAGAGCCTGGCACCAAGAATGTGGGATGGACTGGTCAAGGTTATCAAAGCAGGCCTGGAAGATAAGCGGGGAGGCCCAGGCCAGGAACATGCTTGACTCCCCTTTACATCTGGAGATGCTAACGAGGTTTACATTCTCGAGGAGCTGAGGTAGCTTAAACAACAGCTGCCATCCATCATGCCCACTTTGACGTCCGACCCAGACCTACGTTGCTTAGATCAAAGGGTTGAGACAGTATAACCGTGTAGAGTTGGCCCAGAGCGAGATCTCGTGCCAACACCACATTTAGGATGATGCTCCTGTGAGAGAGGCCACTGGGCCTTCCATGAAGACTTTGTCAGTCAGCTTTGGCTGCCTTGATTTCTGCCCTTTTGTGTGAAGCATACTTTCCTTGCTAAGTTCCTGTTTGTTCCTGAAAGGTTTTTCATTGCCTTTACACCGGCTGCTTTCTAAAGATACTTCCTTGCAATTTTAATCCAGCTTTGTTCCTGATTGCATCCAGCTTGATTCCTGGTTTACTACGGGACTATTTACTCAATACTCTGTTCCTGAGATTTGCTGCTATTGGAAGCGCTATAGTATTGCTTCCAACTTCTTTCCTATAAACTATATTCTCAATAAACCTGTTGTACCTTAGCTGGTCTCTGTGGTTTATCAAGGGAGGTCTTGCCCAAGGTCCTAGAGAGTGATAGGTTAAGACTTAGAACATCCACCCCCCCCCCCCCAATTGTCTGGGGACTCTGAGGGCCAATCCTGATCATCAGTGAATCCTACCCAGGTGTCTGAACTTGTGGGTTCCTCACAAGCCCTCTGAATTTCTCTCACTTGAGTTCAATCCATTTCAGTAGAAATGTCCTCCGTACTCTGACTCCCATCATTCCCAGAGAATCCCTCAAATGTCTCCGAGTCTGTAGGTGCTGTAATTATTTGCTTGACTCTCTTGAGTTGCAAGTGATCCTCTTCACTTGACTAACTTGACTCATGAGTAAGCCTCTTTCTGCAAACACCAGTACTCCTGTTACGAACAGCCCCACCCAGTTCCATACTCTCCCCAGATGCTGAGCCATCAGAGTCTTCTGAATCACTACTATCAGTAGCAGCTGGAGGCTCAATCACAACATATACACAGATGTGCACACACACAACAACAGCAACAACCCCAGAGTGATTATTAATCTTTATATGTCACATGGATGCTAAAATGTAGACATTTTTGCTAGATCAGATGGGATGTTAAAGTTTTCATAGATGATATTAAAAGAAATCAGCATACCATTTTAATAACGAAGTTGTTCAACTTGCTGTATAAATTTTCATCTGATCATACAATCTTCAATTTAAAGAAAGCACTGCTGTTTAGATAGTTGTTTTGACAATTTTAGTTATATGTTAAGCACAGCCAGGCTTTCTGCCAGAATAAAGGATAATCTGGCTCATATATATTATGAATAATTGCTTCAATTAGCTTATGTAACTAAATATTTATATCTATTTTACGTCTTTTAAAATCAATTAAAATATCTCTATTAAAGTATAAAATATTGGTTTATTTATCTGTCAAATCAATTGACCATTTTGAGCCCTTTATCTACCTTTTTAAAAAGGTACAAATGTGGGTCATAATCCAACAAAGCAGTGGAATTCAAAAAGTCATGAATGGAGGGCAAAAGGGAGATACATGCGATGAGTAAAGTACATCAAACTTGGTTCAGAGTGCTTTTTTTTATTGTGGGTGAACTATAGTGCCAATACCCAAGGTCAAACCACAATCCCTCCAGTAATTTCTGTTGGCCATGGTGATTAGGTGTGTCACGTTTGGTCAAGAGTCATCACTCGTAGGAATCACAGTACCATCTGAAAGTGGGAGCCATTTTGGAAATTGCCCAAAAACATAGATGCATACACATACATACATATTTTCACTTTAATATGATAGAACATTTTCTGTAAGGAGCTTAATCTTTTTGTTGATAAAATGTTGTTGAAGAGATGATTTCCTGACTTTCAGTAGATAATTTGCTTCAGTGATTAAAGGATTAGCCACACATCAATAATCTTACTTTGGGGATTGGTATTCAAATGACCAAGATGCATGAACATTTGCATCGTACTGCAGTAAATATTTGTAATTATACAGAGCTTGCTCTTTGCGTTCCATGGCACAACAGTGGCTGAAAAAGATCATGATGTTCAAGGTTTAATATGAAGGTGCCTGAAATGTCAGTAGACTTCTAAACTTACTTTTTAAAAAGAGGTCAAAATTTCAATCAAGATACAGAACTTCCAGCAAGGATGGACATTCTAACCAGGCTTGGGGTTTTATCTATTTCATTTTCCCTGGCTTTGTTTTCTCCTTATTATCATTTCAAGTTTAGCATTTTAGACTGGAAATCAGGCATATTTTGGTTTGGGTTTGTTCTAATTGCACTGGTTGCTTCTAGGTTTTCTAAAAAGAGATTTACAAGGAAGAGGGAGGCAGTAGTATAGTAGGCTGAAATTGGCTTTCCAGTTGATTTCATGGAAAGTTACTTAGAAGATATTATTAAATCTTACAAAAGAATAAAAGCCTGGCTTCTTTCCAGGTCATATGTTGTATATGATCGTACTGGAGACTTGACCTCTTCAGGGGTGGACCTTTTTACCTTTCCACCATGTTCAAAGGGATTTCTGGTTGAAACATAGGAGAGGCATCCCATAGATCAGGGGTACTCATTAGGTAGATCGCAATCTACTGGTAGATTGTGTAGGGCGTCCTGGTAGATCGCAGGCAGGGCAGGAGGAAGGTTCAGTCCCACCCCGCAGGCTCCCGACGCCACCCAGGTGCAGAAGGAGGTTGGACTGGATGGCCCTTGGAGGTCTCCTCTTTTAGGAACCCATTGTTATTATTATTATCAGAGGCTGAATGGCCATCTGTGAGGAATGCTTTGATTGTTTTTTTCCCTTATGGCAGGAGGTTGGACTGGATGGCCCTTGGAGGTCTCCTTCTACTCTAGGAACCTATTGTTGTTGTTACTATTATTATTATTATCATTATTAGTAGCAGAGGCTGAATGAATATTATCATCATTATTATTATAAATAAATTCAGGGGCTTATTATACTCACATTTAGTTGAATTCAGTCTTAAAATATATTATATGGCTCTCACTGAAATAAATTTCCAAATATTTTGCTTTTATGGCTCTTTGAGTAGTGGGGAGGTAGATCATTTAAAACAATAAAATAATTCAAATAAACGAAAAGGCATTTAAACATATTTAAAACCTTTAAATGATCCAAAACTATGTTTCTTAGAATTTGAGTAAAAGCAATGATATCACAGATTGACCATTGTAGTAGAGGGAATTTCACAATGGTGGTGGCATGGCTGAGAAGGCCTTTTATCACATTGCCGCATAGTGAATCAATCTCACTGGGAGGACACAGGGAACTGCTCCTCCAATTATAGGGATATATACTCCCTTGAGTATTTATGGCTCTCTGGGTAGTGGGTAGGTAGAGCATTTTGACTTGGTTGTTTTATAAGTAGCTCGCATGCTGAAAAAGTGTGAGCACCCCTGCCATAGATGCTCCTGGACTCTCAAATTTATTTTTTTAAATTTAACAACATTTTTTTATATTCTATATCAAGAGTGCATGTTCTATGTGTGAATGCACCTTCATGATGTCTGTTGACTTTTGTTGACATATGAATAGGGCAGTGCTACAAATAAAATGTAAAGATATATGATCATACGGAATTTAACTTCGGAAAATTATTTAAATAAGCCAGATATAAAATAAAATAAATAAAATATGAAAAACATTAGGTTCCCCACATTCACAGGGTTTACGGGTCCAAGACCCTCATGAAAGTAGAAAACCACAAATATCTCTGGACCCTTTCAAAACTTAACTTTTAATACTTAATTCCAGCTACGTACTACCACGTCTGGAACAAATGCCTTCAAATGCCTTCAAGACTCTCTTCTGGCACTTGTGCTTGCCCAAGACAAAACCTCAAGACAAAGGCAAAATCATATGGTCTCTGAGGAGCTTGGCAGACCCCTTTCTGTCTTTGAAATGAGTGAGAATGTTGTGTTTCCAGCTTTGCTAAACTGTGGGCTTTAATTCCTGGAGTGTCTATGCCCCAAAGGTTCAAATCAGACACAAACATGATGAAGGCAAGATCAAAGATTTTATTCACTTTCACCAAAAATTAATATCAGGGAGAAAACTTGAAAATCAGACAAAAAGGTAATGAATTTATACAGAAACATTTATTGAGACTTGACAGCAATTCAAAGAATTGACTTTACAATTCCAAGCACTGATTTGTCCGCACACTAATTAGTGGAAGTGTGCCACCAACTGCTGTGGCTGATTTACTCTCTAGTCTGGTGAGAAATTGAATAAACTATCATTGCTCACTTTGAAGCTTGTAGTTGTTTCTGTATCTGTCTTCTTTGTGCATGTGAGGAAAGGAATGTGGATAGGGTTCAGGGTTGCTCGTCCTTGATGGGGTTAAACCTTTTAGCCAGGTTTTCACTATAGTTGACACAATGAGTTCCAAAAGAAAGATAAAAACAGGTGCTGGGTGATTCAGTGCCTTTTCAGTCTGGCCAGGAATGAATTAATTGTTCAGTGGAAAACTTCATTTTTGGCTAGGAAGGATGGTCACTGGGCAGTTTCTGCTAACCTATTAGCCCTGATCTCCTAAGTGGATCCCTTCATGGCACCTCTCCTGGCTGTGGGTTTTGGGATCCCGGGTTATGAAAACAAGAAAAAAAGGAAAGTTGTTTCTCTTTGCATCTTCCAAATACAGAAGACAATGACTGTCTTCCCTTTTGCCCTTGGAATGTATGAGAAGGGAATGGAATTTCTCTTCACTCCTTCCAAAGGCAGAACTAGTCTAGTCTAGTCCCCATTATTCCATTAAATATCCCACAAAAGTTAAACCTGCAACTGTTGAGGTTCAACCATCATTTACAATGAGACCCATTGAGGACATTCCACAAACAGGGCTCACAATAGAGCAGATCCTCATTCCTATTTTCACACACTGTCCCATTAATTGGAAGCAGAGAAAAGCTTCTGAAAAAGACTTCAGTTATGGGGAAGATGTAGCTAAAGTCAGTAGTCCTTCAGATATACTAGAGCTGTGGTCAATTGTGTGATAAAGCCTGTACTAAAAAAAGAGAAAGGGATTGTAGTCTAACAGATCCTACAAAAGCATGCAAAAGATATTTAATGTGCATCAAGTGCTCCTTGTGTAATCACCATCAGGGACTCAAACTGGTTCTAGAATATCCTTTGTCCTCCCACCCCGAAATAACAAGACCACACAAAATACTTGGGCTTAAAAATGGGCAACTTTATTAACAGTCACCTATTTAATTTTAACTGATTTAATTTTTGAAAACCGAACTTGGTGTGGCAAAGTTGAGGTAGCGTCCCTCTCCAGCCACTCCTTGGCTAGCTGGGGCGAAAAACTGGGTCTCCCTTTAAACCTAATCCAGGCAACCTCTAAGGCAGGGGTGGGCAATTACCGGCCCTCCAGGTGTTTTGGACTTCAACTCCCAGAAATCCTAGCCAGTTTACCAGCTGTTAGGATTTCTGGGAGTTGAAGTCCAAAAAACCTGGAGGGCCGGTAATTGCCCACCCCTGCTCTAAGGAAATGTAAAGGGAAGCCTCACTCAAGGTAACTAAGGCCAGACTCCCCCCCCCCCCCCCTTCTTAGGCCATTCACATTCACCTCACCTGATCAAAGTGAACCTCAGGAGAGTATTTAATTACTAGTCTATCACCCCTGAAGGGGGTGCCTTGGGTATACCTCAATACTCAACTTTCCTTATCTGCTTTCTGCCACAGATTGGGGACAGATGACCATTTTGCCCCCATCCCCCACCAAGTTCCTTAAGCTGGCTCTAATGCCAGCTTGTAGGTTAGCCAAAATATGTCATTTTCCATGTCCGGGAGATGGATACCATCAGCCATGTATAAAAGAGTGTTGTCATACCCATGACGTCATGTCAACATCACACAAGTGGCCCTATTTACCCTTTTTCTGGCTCTCTTAAGCTTATGGACATCACCGTCACCAAGCCATTTCAGGCACGAAATCATTGCGGACCACATAATGTGAATATGGGGCCAAGCTTCCCATATTTTCATAAAATCAGTTAGTGTGTGCAAGTATAATGCACTTCCCTTGAGGAGACCTAAATTATTTTCCCCAAGGTGAATTAACAAAATATCTGGTGGAGGGCTACCCTCAGTCCGGAACCACAGAGGGGTTAAACCATCCCACCTCAAGCCTCTTCTACCCCTCCATTCAACTGAGGCAATAGAGACGAGGCCCAAATGCTGGCCATAGGGATACCTTCGGGCATGGCGCTGACACGAGGCCAAGCCCAAAATCACAACAAGATACAATAAAAGTACCACAGAATAAAATACAAAAGCAACAATACCATCAAAATAAATACATAACACAACGAAATAAAATAAAACAGTTCCAGAAAGACATGATAGAAAAATGAGCTGATTATGGTTCAATATGTTAGTTCAACCAACAATTTTTTTCTTTCTTTTTCAGTATTGGAGTCTATACTGCATTTACCCTCTGGTGCACTGAGACAATTTCAAGGAGTACACAGACATTACTATTCTTCTTGTTGTTTTCCTTTTGACTGAAAAGCATGCAGTTGGTTTACACAAAAGCCAATACTTTATCATTTACATGCATAACAAAAAAAAACCCTGCCACTGTTTCCAAATGCCCATTATTTTAACAGAACTACATGAAGGTTACACACTTTTTCAAGAGGCAGTGTACAGTTTCTGTTTTATTGCTGTGACATTTAGCTCATTGCATACAGTATCTATAATGGAAATTACTATGGAGCTGACATACCGGCAGGAGTTTTCTTTATTCCTCACTTGCTACTGGGTTTGAATTGGTGGCATATGTCAATCTAGCCCCGGTCACATGAAGTTCTCATCAGACGACATCATGTCGGCCCTGTGGGAAAGAAGGGCGGAATTTCCCATGTTGCCATAATTTATGGGGCAAGCTTCATGTTCCACAAGAGCTCATGCTTTCCCCATTTTATCACCCTCCTGGTGATGTGAACAATGTGGGTAATGTGCGGCATGGAGCACTGGATTCCCGATGCCTTGCTGCAAAGAGAAGTGGTGCCACCTCTTGCTCTTGGCTGACTGATGAGGTTGTTAGTCTCTTGAAGAATTTGCTTGAAGATATAATCAGAGGAAATTTTTTACTTTTAGTATTTCCATGTACATTTTTAACCTTTGCATAAATGCAATTTATTAGTAGACTATACTGCAGCAATGTATTTATTATATAACAGAAAACTTTAATTAGGTCAGAATGTTCTGACATAATGATTGTATAATTGTTAAGAAATACATTATTTGTATAAGAGTGTGAAGAGTCTACCAGGAAAGGGAAAGATTCCACACAAAAGCTCTTAAGACCAAGAAGTATCAGCAAAGCAAAATTCCTGGAAAAGTCTCAACTTTGCTTCCATGTATTCAAACAATGCAGAGGTGTTTCAAAAAAAACACCCATGCTTCCTGAATCAGAGAACAAGATGGCACCTTTATTTTAAGTTGCTGGTTTAGATGCATGTTCAACATTATTTTGACAGTAGCAATGTGGTGTTCCAGCCTGGTGGCCATAGGCAGATCTCGGGGGTGCCAAGGCAGTTTCCAGCTCATCAGGGTCAGATCGGGGATGGAGAATGGCCAGAATGGTATGGGTCTGCAGATGAAGAATTAGCCTGGGATGATGGATGGCTTCATGGGTATGGGCCTGAAGATGAGGATAATGATGACTCCATGGAAGTTGATTCTGAGTTAGACAGTGAGAGGCCCGGTGACCTTGATTCCCAAGAGAACTGTTCCACTCCCTTGTCAGGCGAGCATTCCGAGGATAGGGAGGACCGGGTTTCCCAGCTTGATAGCGATGCACCTGGGGCTGCTAATGAGGAGGAATTCAACAGAAGGCCAACATCAGATCTTCCCGAAACAGTGGAATCTGAGGAAGGGGGTGCGTTGGACACATAGAAGCTAGTTCTCTTTGTTAGGCTATGCTCGGGCGATTTTGGGCAGACCTGAAGCTACGTTTAGCTTGGAAGGACTCAAGTTCAGGACTCTAAGTTCATGTTCGACCGCAGGAGTGGTTTGCCTTGTCTACGAACTCTGTTGTGGGAGACGCCAGTCAGCTTGACTTGCCAGCTCTGAGGACTAATTGGGATTTACCTTTGGAACTGTTTGATCTTGCTTTTTCTTTTTGATTTCCTACTTCAGTGTGTGGTTTTAAATATTGGTTTTAATGTTAGATGGTTTTTAACTTTTAGGTTTTAATGTATATGTTTTCATTTGTATGTTTATGTGGCATCAAATTGTTGCCACTTGTAAGCAGCCCTAAGTCCCCTTCAGGGTGAGAAGGGTGGGGTATAAATATAGGAAGAAAGTAAATAAATAAATAAATAAATAATACACCGGAAAATAATATACTTGTATAGTTTTTGTGCTCATGATGTGTGGAAGAAACTCATGAGAAACTCCTATCTCACCTTTTTCTCAGCCATCCAAATATGGTTAGTTTGATGCAAAGATCAGGCCCTTTTATTAGGCATCTTTTCAATTAAAATTAACATCTAGGAAACACTGTAGTCTATTGGTGCCAGGATACTATAAATGGCTGAGAGATGTTTATGAGTCAACACACATTTTTTCAGAAATGATTTTTATATAAATTCATAGTTGAATATAGAAAGCTGAGCAGCATCTTGCGTATAAGAGGGGCAAGATGGTCAGGGTAACACCTTTAATTAATTTGACACTAGCTCATGAGTAATTCTGTAGAAATGTTAGGAATGTAATGAAGATCGAGAGTAATTAAGTGGGAAATCAAGGCCATACCCTCAGGGCAGCTTGAAGTGACATTACGGCCAAAGCCAATCCTGGAGCACACCGGAGGTCTCTGTAGCATCTACAATTCTCTTCTCCTCTATACTGAGGCTTAATACATGCAGAATATCAAAGCAGAAAATTAATACAGAAATGTTAGACAGAATATTAGTGTGAAATATTCCACATACAGGTTGAGCATCTCTTACCCAGAATTCTGAAATCTGAAATCCTCCAAAGTTGTCCACATGGATGGCTGAGATAGTGACACCCATCTGATGGTTCAGCGTACATACACTTTGCTTCACATGCAAAATTATTTCAAATATTTTAATTACCTTCAGGCTATGTGTATGAATTGTATATGAAACACAAATAAATTTTACATTTAGATTTGGGTTCCATCTCTAAGATATCTCATTATGGACATAAACACAAATACAAGTATTCCAATCAAAGAAAAGCTAACATCCCAAACATTTATGGCATTATTTGGGGTGCTGATTCAGAAAGATACATTCATTGGATAGACTATATCAGCTCTAGTTCCTTAGACGTGGTTATCTTGATTTTACATGGGCAAACTGGTAGATGACATATTTTCTGTATAGGGGAAAATGTTAACTATGTTTTTGGGTATATTTGACATTGACTCAAAATGGCACCAGTTTTCTCCTATACAGAACATATCCCATCTGCCAGCCACACCTCAAATAACAGCCCAAAAATCAAAGACACAAACAAAAAAGTTTTTATTGGGCTGTATAATTGACCTGTACTGTACTGGGCATTTTTATACCATAAAAACAATAAAGCACAATATTCGATCATTTGTGAATTTTAATTAGTGGATGCAAAGAGTGTGATGTTATAATTTGAATGTTGAATTAGAATTCTGTGAGACAAGGGTTTGAATACCTGGTTGGCCATGGAAACCTATCAAGTGACCATGGGTCAGTCATACTTTCTCTGTCTCAGAAGAAGGAAAGGCAACCCCCTCTATGTATCCCCTCTATGCAATTTCTGCCAAGAAAATCCTATGATACATTCACTGTGTGGACACCATATGTCAGAAGTAACTCAAAAGCACCCTGCAAGAACAAAATTATTGTGTGAGTAGTTCAAATAAAGAGGGAAGAGAAATGTCATCAAAATAAGGAACCACAGTTTAGGGAGTCGTTTCGCCCTATTTTTGTTACTTGTCATTAAATAAGAAGTAGTTACATTAGAAATTATAAATAATGTATAAATGTACATTCATATGAATAATAAAAAAGAAAGATACATTTTAAACTGATAGAAGCACAAAGCTGTGGCAAGGAATCAAAATGTGTGTTGGCCAGTGTAACAACAAAGCAATCTCCCAAAGTAGACAAGAGCAAAAGGCATGGTGGCTGCTCCCTTGAAGCCCTAAAGTGCTGTACTCTTGTGCTAGCACTCCCTCTGGCACTAGCAATTATTTCTCTTATTTATTTGAAATATTTATATTCCACCCTTCTCACCCTGAAGGGGACTCAGGGTAGAGCACAATATATATACGAGAAACATTCCATGCCAGGACATAAAATAACTACAAACTAGCTGTACCCGGCATGAGTTGCTGTGCCCTATTTTGGAGATGCGAGGAAGTCTCTGAGAATGTAAGTTGTCATTGTTGGGGTCATGGCTGTGTTGTTGTGGGTTGTTTTGGTGGGTGGGATGTTGGAGTCCTGTGGAGTTGTTGTTGTGTGGTGTTGCTGGCGTTCTGCATTGCTTGTGGATATACAATGTTTTTTGTCTTTCCGTCTGCTGTGTTGATGTAGAGGTTGATGTGTGTGTGGGTGGGGTACTTTGGAAGTGAGTGGAGGTACTTGAAATCCCATTATCCATGGTGTGTCCTCCTCTAATCTGCAGTCGGATGGAGTGTGGGTCATGGGGGGCATTGTTTGCCAAGTTTGGTCTTTATCGGTCTTGGTTCTGGGACACAGTGGTCTGTGGGGAATTATGGGTTTTGAAGTATTACAAATCCCATTATCCATGGAGGTACTTCAAGTCCCATAATCCATGGTCCACCCTCCTCCAAACTGTAGTATAATGTAGTGTGGGTCATAGGTGCTCTGTGTGCCAAGGTAGGTTACTGTAAATTCAGGGCATACACAGTGTCCCATGAGCTGAGGCCTAGTCAAGAACAGCAAGTTAATGAAGCCTTACTGTCATTTCAGGCCATACACAATGTCCAATGAGCTGAGTGCTAGTCGGGAGAATCAAGTTAATGAAGCCTTACTGTCAATTCAGAGCATAAACAGCATTCCATTAAGTGAGGCCTAGTCAGGGAAATTAAGTTAATGAAGCCTTACTGTCAATTTTGGGCGTGGTCTGTGATTTGTAGGGGTGTACATTTTGTGCCTCAGCCCTTTGCCTTATCCTCCTCTGACAGTTTATTATGAGTCGGAATGTTGATGTTGGCTGGCCAGTACAGTTATGCAAATCCGCCCTTATTGGCAGCCAATCATGTTGTCAGAATGTAGAGGCTGGGGGAGTTGTTGGCAGCCCTGGAGGATGCTGGGAAATGTAGTTTTATTTTTACTTGTTGTTTTGGGGGCCTTTTAGGTTTTGAGGGGGAAAGTTTCTTTGCTACAAACGTACATTGTCTGAGGCCTATTTCTGTTGGCAAGTTTGGTATCTCTGCGTTGTAAGGTTTCTCTGTTTGGGACGGTCTTTCCATGACGACTCTTCCTTTATATATATAGATATACACAAACACTAAAATCAGTTATATCTACTTTAAAATCAGTTATAACCATCTCAAACACCATGCTGGTTCTGGTCAGCAGAGTGGGTTTCCTATAAGTACTTTGGCGCTATTTCTTAACTAAAAGTGCTATTTGTATGTCAAAGCAAAACCTGGGCCAAGGAATGGCTCTTAATACAAAACACTCTTACGTTGGAGCACTCTTAAGTCGAGCTCCCACTGTAATCTTTTAAAGTAGACATTTCTCCCTCATTTTTCTCATAAATACACCCTCCTTAAAAGAAATATGCCTCAGCAATTCTATAAAAATCTATTTTCGTTTTTATATTCAAATATATTTTAACCTAGTCAGGAGTTATCTTGGCTGTGAAGCAAATATCCTTAAATTTTGTACCAGTTTTGCTCTGTGTTTTACCTAGTTAGGGAGACCTTCCTATAATCAGATCACAAGTAGTAATCTGCACAATATCATTTTTGTGTCTCAAATACCCAAGATTCAGGGAATTTGACTGTCAAATACAAGAAAAAAAACCTGCCAAGGGTGGCCAAATGGATCACTGCAGCCACATTTTTTAAACTAACGAGGGCACCCGGAAGCCCCCAAAACTATTCTTAAAACTTTAAAAACTTACTCAGCCACTATTAAGCTGCTCCAGCAATCTTCCTGGTGCATAGAAATTACATGCCAGGAGGGGACAGGAGCAAAATTGCTTAATCATGTCCTGGTGTGGTGTTCCAGCCTGGTACATTTGGTCAGCACAGGGATGATGGGTTACCAGATGAGTTAGCCAGGGATGAGGGGTTGCATGGTGAGTCTGCTGTTAATGAACAGGTGGTAAATGAGGAAGATATGGATGTTGATTCAGAGTTTGGCAGTGAGAGCCAAGACGGCCTTGGTTCCCAAGAGAGAGTTTTCACTCCCTTGGTCTCAAGCGAGGATTCCAGGGTTAGGGAGGAGGATGGTTCTCAGCCTGATAGCATTGCACCTGGGAGCCCTAATGAGCAGAGCTTCGACAGGAGGGCGAGCATCAGATCCATCTGAAAGGATTGGAATTTGAAGACGGGGGTGCGGTGGACACATAGACCAGGCTGGGAAGGTTTTCGCCAGACCTGAAGCTACGTTTAGCTTGGAAGGACTCATGCTCAAGACTCTAAGTTCATGTTGACCGCAGGAGCTGTTTGCCTTGCCTACGGATGTTTGCTTTCCATGGGATGTAATCCAGTTTAAGGACTTTACCGGACTATCATTGGATTTGTTTTGATGCCTTGCTTTTTCTAACCTTTTGGACTATTCTTTATTCTAAATAAAAGTACGTATACAGAGACTGCTTGTGTGATCTAGGGGGGTTCGGCCAGGATCTGAGGTGCAACATCTGGTAAGTTTTTCAAATTTTAAGGCTAATTGGGAGAGGGGGCTTTGGGGAGCGGGGATACCATGTCACACCTTTGGGCCCTAAAGTATGATATGGCTGTGGAGAATGACTCCCAGAACTATGCGGTAGTCAGTCCCCAGAGGTCCAATACCCCATTAGATAAGGGCCTTTCAGAAAGGTCCAGATCTAATGAGGCATTTAATTCAGAATAACCGTGGTTATTCCAAATTTATTCACTTATACCAGATATGTCATTGGGACGCCTTTGGTAAAAACCCCTACAGACCTCACGTATTCGAGGCCTGTCTGAAAGGGCCCTAAATAATACTTTCCCCTCTTTCTGCAGATACTTGTGATAGTTAAGTCAGAACCCAGGTAAATTTCAGGTCTTCTTTTAGATTCTCTCTCTGACAACCGATTAACTATTGGTGAAAAGGAAGCATCAAGAGCTATATTTAACCAGCCCATTTTTACTACTGAAGCTAAATAGATTATACTGCCAGGAAATTGGAGTTCCAAAGTAACAAGTAGCAGAAGTACAGTTATTTTAAAATAAAAATAGCCCTTCCTTTGTTCTTTTTGAGAACAAGGACCTAATCAATGGTGACTGCCAGCTTCTGTCTCTGTGACTCAGTGCATTAGTCTGAACTTTAGTTGTCAAAGGTGCTGAACCTACTCCAAAATAGATTCAGCACCTTGGATAGTTTCTATAACGAAAATATTTTGAGCAAAAAAAGATCTGGGAAATTTAGCTTTTTGAGGACTAAAGTTTCCATAAACAACAAGCTAGTGAAGACACTGATTATACTGACTTGAGGTTTCTGTGGTTTGTAGTTCAGGGAAACAGCTTCAAAATCTGAGTCTAAATCCCAAAAAGTTCATTGAAATTAGATGGAATAGATGAAGGAAGTTCCCAGACTTAAAAACATGAAATCCAAAAGACAGTTGCATCTGTCACTTAGTGGGAGGCTTAATTTAACTGATTTACGAGGCCATAAAAAGATCTCCAGGAAACACGCTGAGGAATGAAGGAGTGCGACAGCTCCCCCTTGTGGCCAGATGTGAAATTGTCTCTGTCTTGTGTGTTTGTGTGTCTAAATGTAATGTGTACATTGTAATCCGCCCTGAGTCCCCTGCGGGGTGAGAAAGGCGGAATAGAAATAAAGTAAATAAATACATAAAGATGTTCAGCTTGGTTTTGGATATGGTGTTTAATTAGCTTCCTTTACCTCATACCAGTGTTTAGGAAAGTGCAGTCTGTGTCCTTGGTTAGTCAATTCTAGGGTTTTCAAAAGCAAAGAATTGTGAAAAGAGCCCCTTGGTCCCTCTTTCAAACATGGATAACACTTTTTACTGCATTTTATAGCCTTGGGTTATATCAAGTTCAGGAGGTTTTTACCAACTTCTGGAGAGCTGGTGTGAAAACCAAGTTTGTAGGTCTCAAATTACTTTAGGTCAGTGGTTCCCAAACTTTTTTGGCTTACCACCCCCTTTCCAGAAATTTCTTTTAAAGTAATAGCAATTAAACAGAAAGATATATGTATTAATGCAGTGTTTCTCAACCTTTCTAATGCTGTGAGCCCTAAATAAGGTTACTCATGTTGTGGTGACCCCATCCATATTTTCGTTGTTACTTCATAAATAATTTTGCTACTCTTACGAATTCTAATGCAAATATCTAATATGCCGGATGTATTTTCATTGTTACAAATTGAACATAATTAAAGCATAGTGATTAATAACAAAAGCAATATGTTTGAGGGAGTATGAACAATGGATGATGGGATTTGCAGTACCTTCGACCAATTCAGCTCTGACTTCCACAGCCGAGACCCCATGAATGACAGACCTGGACCAAATTTGACACAAATACTCAATATACCCAAAGTTGAACACTGATGGAGTTGTGGGGATTGATTTTGTCATTTGGGAGTTGTGGCTGCTGGGATTTATAGTTCACCTATAATCAAAGAACATTTTGAACTCCCAACAGCAATGGCATTGAACTAAACTTGAGCAATAGAGAATACTGGACCTTGGAAATTGGGAGCTGCTTGCATTTTCCTTCGTGCCATAGCCATCTCCCAGGAGGTGCCTGCAAATGCTGCAGCGACTCAGAGGGCATTTGCAGATGCAGAGGCTTTCCTTCTCTGCTGGACCAACTGGCAGGCACACACTCACAAGACTGTTTCAGCCTGCCAGTTGGAATCCCTGGGCAGGCATTGCCTGGAAACCGCAGCGCGCCCCCCCTTCCTCTCCTCAACTTTGCCCACGGTGCAGTCCCATATCGCCCCTTCCTTCTAAGGGACCCTTTGGATTGGAAGGAGTGATACAGGACTGCGCTGTGGATGGAGTTGAGGAGAGGAAGGGATTTCCAGGCAGTACCTACACGGGGTTTCCAACTGGAGGTGCACACTCGCATGCTTGCGAGTTGGAATCCCGCCACCGGCCCCTTACAGGGCTTCAGTGCCCCTCAAATTTTCCTGAGCCTCCCACCGCCCCCTTGGATTGCCTCACCGCCCCCTAGGGGGTGGTACCGCCCACTTTGGGAACCTTGGCTTTAGATGGACCAGGTTAGATAAACAGGACACTGGCAAATAAAGTTAAATGTAACTATTTGAAAAAAGTTATACAATCCTAATTTCAAACCTATATTTAGATAATCAAAGTAATTTTTTTGCCATGGGTGACAGCTAAGTGATTGTGCTAGGAATTTAGATGAGTTGTAGCCATATCCCTAGCATGTGTAATTTCATGTTTTATAGTTTTTATGTCTATGTACTGTTTATTTGATGTGCAGCACTCTGGAGAGCTTTGTGAGCCGCCCCAATTCCTTTCAGGGAGATGGTGGCAGGGTACAAATAAAATTAATTATTACTATTACTATTAATGACATTCTTCATGGGCAAAGTTCACTTTCTTTTGTGACTTATGTTTATGTTTATTTATTCCCTGATTTTTCTCTCCACAAAGGAGACTCAAAGCAGCTTACGTTAAAACAATTTCAATACAATTTATAATCTACAAATATACAAACATCAAAACAGAATTAAGTATCAATGGTATTTCAAAAATAACAGTTTAAATCCATAAAAACTGATTAAAAACATATTAAAATCCTTAAAATGTTTTAAAATGATAATTCCTTAAAATGGTTCCACTGAAAGAAAATTAATTGATATCTTTTTGTACCCTTGTCATTTAGCCTGTGTTTTCCATAAAGCTACCTCTTGAAATTCTAGCCATTTCACTAAAACTTAAGCTCTATGGCTCTATTTAGAGATTCTGCCAACTTGCATAATGTAAACACTAACCTTGTTATGCAGTAGCAGCAGCTACTACAGTGACTTAGGTCATAAGGTGCTCAGGTGGATATAGTTCATCATTAGCACTCTAGAGTTCATGCACACTAATTTCCCAGTGAAATGGTAATGAGCTTTGCTGATAAGCTGCTTTGATGAAGTGCTGATGAATTTTGCTGAATGGCCATGAAATGCACATGAATGTTCATCAGAATGCACAAAGATCTAATTCCTGATCACCTGGGTATTCAACTCGTCAACCGTGAAAAATGGCAAACCTATTATTAGGTACTGATTTAAAAAAATCTTTAGAGAAAAAGCAAGAGAGAGGGAGAGAAGATCAAATTATAAGAGAAAGACTGAACACATAAAAATAAGGTTCAGGAATTACTGGTATGTGTGGAGGACATGTTTTCATCTGTAGTGCCCACTGTTGGCTATGTCCAGCAAAATATAAGCTAAAAGGCATTCATACTTGAATAAAAAAAATAATTTTTTACTAGATATTATGTCTAATACCATGAACATGAGGGTATGTGTGCGTGTGTGTGTGTGTGTGGGGGGGGGTATGTGTATCACAATGCACAAAACTGTGATACCTAGAATCAGGCTTGTAGCTGTGGGGGTAGGGGTTCAAACCCCCAATGTTCCAGGTTTTAAAAAACCTGGTTTGCTCATTATTCTTAAATTAGTTAACAAGTTTTAAAATTCATGAGTAAACCAGGGTTTTAAAAAATTATGCCTTTTGGGATGGGGGGTTGAACTCTTAACCCCCCCCCCAATCCCCCAGCTATGGGTCTGTCTAGAATGTACAATGTGTGGCAAAATCAAAGTTGGTGGTGGTGGGGTAATCAAGGGATTCATTTATGTAGCTCTGAACTTGTTAGAATAAGTCATAGACCAGGTGGCATTTCAAAGCCACAAGTTGGGGTGAGCTCCCGACTGTCAGAACTAGCTTCTGCCAACCCAGCTGTTTGGAAGCATGCAATGCAAGTAGATCAATAGGAACCGCCATGGCAGGAAAGTAAAAGGACACCCCATGCAGATATACAGACATGCCAGTAACACAATAGGAGATGTCTAAGGACAACAGGATCCTCGGCATGGAAAAATGGAACAAGAGCACCTCCCCATGGCCGGAGTTGAGCATCATATCCAGATGCCAGAGATGGGAAAAGGAGAAAGCCTTTACTCCTGTTTGTGATGTATGTCATTGTTCATGATTTTTAAAAGGCATAGAATGTGTATTGTAATCTGTTCTGAGTCCCTCCAGGGAGATAAAGTGGAATATAAATAAGTGCATTATTATTATTATTATTATTATTATTATTATACATGTCCAATACATAAGCACATGTAGAATCTCAGAATCGACTATTGTGCAAAAGATATTGTTTTCCTTTTTTATTTTTAATTTTTTTAATACCAATTTACAGTATGTTTTGTGTTCTTAGGGTACATAATGTTTTATTCATCCCAAACCACATATAGTCTTGTAACTGTTGACAAGTGCCTCAACTGACTATTTCAAAATGTCATGACAAAAATTGAAAGAATTCACATCTTTAGATTGAAGAAGTCTTTAAAAAGTATTTCTTGGCATTCAACTTTCAACCCTTCGGGGGGGAGACGGACAGGGTAAACATGCATGAAATAAATAAATAAATTTAATAACTCTTGCTGCTTCACTACAATCAACAAAGTTAGCCAAAATACTGCTAATGACTCCATTGATTAAAATTAATGAATTTGTTAAAGAAAGAAGGCTAGATTGTCCCTAATTTTCTAGATGAAAACTATAGAAAAAAGGGTGGTGGTACTGCTATGCCTTACTAGGTATGCTTCTCTTTCATAATTCCATAGGACCAAAATAATTCTGGATTAACTGTATGAAATCCCTTCAGTTGAAGAGAGGCTTAATTTAGTCCTTCAAGTGCATGATTCACCTCAGTCTCCTGACACTGTATTTTGAAATTCTTTCACTCTAGGTATTGTCTGTGCGTAGAATTTAAAGTAACTAGAGATAGAGAAAGATAATTCCCATTGGCTAGTGCATGCTGCATTACAAGAGAAGTATAATATAAGAAGCTAATGATAAAAGAACTACTAAATACATGATGCGGAATGTATGAATTGTTAAGATATATTCAAATTGTGATTTCTCTTGCTACCAAGACAAAAACTGAAGCCTTCCAAAGCAGAAAAATTTGGCAGGAATCTCATTTTTTCCTGTTATTTTGGAGCACTGTTTCCATTGCATGTGGTTGGTGACACACCTCCTATATGCCAAACCAAAGATGACACGGACACATAGGTGGAGTAAAAAATTGCCACAAATTAATTTATTGATTAACAGGAACAAAGGGTTGGCTGCCATGCATGGGTTCTGGATCAGGATCGATTAGCCCGATACTGACCAATACCAAGAGAGTCCAAAAGGGGGCGACCAGCACAATACCAGGCAACCGACACTGCACCCCTAGAAACCGCCAGATGCTCCCTCCCTGGCTAATAGGGGAGGGCCTGAAACTAGATCCAGAGCCCATGCCACCTGCCAACTGAAGTTGTGATGAACAATAACACATCAACAACAGCAACACCAAACAACAACCTAAATAGTGTAGGTGGGAGGGAGGAGAAACGGAAAAAATGCTTGGTGCATACCAGGCTTTGGGCAGCCTCTTTAAAGGCTGCTGGACAAGGGAAGTGGCCGCCCCTTGGCAACCCACTGCCCTGGGTGGGGATGGTCGCTGATAGGCCTGCTGGGCCTATGGCAAGAATCTTCCTGCCACGCAGGGGGCTTCTGGGAAGGAGAAGCCCTCCGCCACCATCTTGGTCAGAGCAAGGGCGCCCCCCACTGCAACGGGCCTTGCCTGGTAAGTCAGGCAATGCATTCCTTTAATAAGAACAGGATCTAATCAATATGGGGTTGAGCAGTGGTTCTCAACCTTCCTAATGCTTTGACCCTTTAATATAGTTCTTCATGTTGTGATGACCCCCCTGACCATAAAGTTATTTTTGTTGCTACTTCATAATTATAATTTTGCTACTGTTATGAATTGTAATGTAAATATCTGATGTGCAGGATGTATTTTCATTCACTGGACCAAGTTTGGCACAAATACTGGATACTCCCAAATTTGAATACTGGTGGGTTTGGAGGGGATTGATATTGCCATTTGGAAGTTGTAGTTGCTGGGATTAATAGTTAACCTTCGATCAAAGAGAATTCTGAACTCCACCAACGATGGAATTAAACCAAATTTGGCACAAAGAAATCCCATGACCAACAGAAAATACTGGAAGAGTCTGGTGGATATTGACTTTAAGTTTTGGAGTTGTAGTTCACCTACATCCAGAGAGCACTGTGATAGATCTGGATCAAACTTGGCACGGATACTCTATATGCCCAAATGTGAACACTAGGCATGGGTAGGTTCGATCGGAATCTTCATAAGTCAGATTGAAATTGGAATAAATCCATTTTTGATGCGATTTCAAAGCAATTTGGGAAAACTGAAGTATCCTTGCCATTTCAAAGCCACCTGTCACCATCTACTAATCCAATCTTATCCTTGGGAATTCACACAATAAAACTTTGGAAGGCCCCTTTCCTCACCTTGGGGTTACACGTGCTACTTTGGGAAACTAGAAATCTACTAATCCAATCTTATGCTTCAGAATCAACACAATAGAACTTTGGAAGGCCACTTTCCTCTCCTTGGGGTTTGACTTCTGTGCTTTGGAAAATAAGAAATCCTGTTATCTGCTAGTAATTTCCTTCCAGAACCGATTAATACAATTTTTAAGAACACTCATTGCCAATTTGCTAATCTAATCTTTTCCTTGGGGAGCAACACAATAACAGTTTCGAAGACCCCTTTCCTGTCAGAAAGAATCTTTCTATCACTGTGGCAAGTTTTGTCAGTAGTGGGTTTTTTATTACATTTACAATTCTTTATTGATTAGTCAATTTTGACCATATCAAAACATACAAACTTACCTGACTTCCGGTCGGGCAACGACGGCGATCGGTCGGGCGCTCTGAGGGCTCCCAGAGCGCCTTCCTCTTCAGTGGCCGGAGGGCGGATCTCGCCCCCCCCCCCGCGGACACAGAGGTGTCCTGCGGGAGCGTGAGGCTGCTTGGCGGGCCCCGCTGGCTCCAGAGGCCCCCCCCTCCTCAAGAGAGGGAGGCCGCGTGAGCCCGGAGCACTGCCGCAGCGAAGAGCGGGCCAAGAAGAGGGAAGCGGGCGGCGTCCCGCTGCTTACGGTCAGCCCAGCCCCCCCTCCTTCCCCCCCTACCATTAAGCTGAGGGCAGGAGGGGAGAAGAGAGCAGAAGTCCAGCGGCGAGAGGGGAAAGAGTCAGCGGGAAGAGTCCTCATCGCGGGTGGTGCGCTCCTGCAGCCCCAGGGAGCCGGGCGGCTCCGGGAGCGCCCCCCCCCTACTACACCCCCCCCCCGCCAACGGAGACAGAGGCCCGCAACGAGAGGGCCTGATCCATGCAAGAAGAGCTGACGGGGGGGGGCAACAGAGGCCGGTAAGGCACCCTCAACTCCCCTCAGGGGACTCAAGATGGCGCCCAGAGGCTAAAGGAGTGGAAGACAGGGGAAGAAGACAGGAGAGTTTAGGCGGGAGCGCCATTTTGAAGAGGGAAAAGAGGGGGGAAGAATCACAAAGAGAGGGGGAGAGCAGCAAGAACTAGAAAGTACAGAAACAGAAAAGAAAAAGGCAGAAAAAGAACCAAGAGAGAGGGAACAGGGCAAAGACCAAGGCAAGGACTAGCCCGCCCCAGAGGATCACAACGTGTAAGGACTTCTACAATAAGGGGGTAAAGAGTGAATAGACAAGACATACCATAAGCCCCCTCCCTCTCCTTCTCTCCTCCCCTCCTCCTCGTGACGGCACAAGACCAACACCAAGAAACCCCCTCTCACGCAGTCAGAGGGCGCCCCCCGCAAGTCACCTAGACGACTCCCCCCCCCCGGTTTGGACGCGCGCCGCAGCACAAGGGATTGGATCAGGGTGGCATCACACCCCAATACAACATGCCAGCACCAAACGACCTGACCACAGAAGCCATAGAACAGGAGGGAAGGCAAGGGAGGAGAACAGAGGATAGACAAATAACTTTAAAAGAAATCCTTAAAGAGCTACGGAAGCTGGGAGAAGCACAGGACAGGTGCCTCCAGACGATTGAGTCAATGATACCCCAAAACCAAGCCAAAGCGTCGCAGGAACAGTCCCAAGAGGCAAGAATGGAACCGATCAAAGAAGAGCGTCCCATAAGGACAGAACTGGTGGCTGCATATGATGGTGGGAAGGGAGTGTTCCAGCTCAAGGGAAAACAGGCAGCAATACCAGAAGGTCTGGAGAAGGAAATGGAGGAGAGCACAACCTTGCGGGAAATACCAGAAGAGAGGGAATTGTGTTCTGGAATTGTAGTGGAAGCCCCACTGGAAGCTGCGAGAAGGATAATTGGGAATACTAAGATCGCTACTCTACAAATAGAAGGAGAGAAAAAAGGCCAGGGGGCTGCTATACCAGCTAAGGGATTAATCCGGGTGGCAGTCACGGATAAAGACAATAGGTGGAGGGCACAGCTCAACAGAAAGAGAAGACAGCTGAGAATAAGACAACAAAGTGGAAAGAATAACTTCAAGAAAAGCTGTGCTCACCCCCCTGTGAGTATCAAAACATACAGCCCTCCAAGATGTGATGCCCCAGATATGGATGAGGAAGATTTGACATTCCCAAAGGAGTACGGCTAGGAAAGAGGCCAAGGAAAGGGACCGAAACAGACCCAGCGACACGGACAAGGAACGGACAATGGTCATGGCCACTCTCACCGAATACATGAAGGATGTAAAAAGAGAAGAGAAGGGAAGACAACAACAGATTGTGTATCAAGAGATTTACGAAGTCTCACTGCTGACGGGGAACCAAAGGAGAGGTCCAGAAACTAAGAAGTGACACTTTCAACCAATGACCCCCCTTTCCGCCCCGCTCCCTCTCACCCAGCCCACCCCCCCCTTCCCCCTTTTGTTTCCTTTTTTCCTATACCCGATATTGTTCCTCCTTATCCAATGTTTACTGTGAAACCCCAATAAACATATTTAAAAAAAAAAAACATACAAACTTACCCATACATACAATGAATGCATATATGAATACAAAGCATACCGACCTACTGTCCTGTCAACCCACTCCCACTCCTAACTGCAGTGGGGGAGGGGGGGTTGTTTGTTTAAAAGATTATGAAATTACAAGTTTAAAAGATTTAAATTATTTCCTTAGAATACAATTTGAGCTGGGGCAAGGGTAAGTAAAGCTAGTAGTGGGTACAGTGGTTGTTTTATAAGTAGTTCGCATGCTGAAGAAGTGTGAAACATATAACACAATATCTGCTTTGAACTCTCTTTGATTGAAGGTTAACTATTAATCCCAGCAACTACAACTTCCAAATGGCAATATCAATCCCCTCCAAGCCCACCAGTATTCAAATTTGGGAGTATCCAGTATTTGTGCCAAACTTGGTCCAGTGAATGAAAATGTAATATGGATATGCTGCTGGTGGAGTTCAGAATTCTTGGGAGACCTATATAAGTTAGGCCTAAAAGATGTATAGTATCTTTCGCCAACGTTCAGAATCAAGCCAAGCCTTCACGGAACTCTGCCTGGGCCTTGGACCTTCTAGCTTCTGGGACTCTGTCTGCCAAGCCTTGTGCCAAGAACCTTTCCTGGATTAGCCCGTTGGGGCATGAAGATTTTCTTTACTTTTGTTCCTGTTTGCCAAAGGACTATAGCCTTGTTTCCCTGCTTCTTTTGGACAATTTGCTGCTATCTGTTGCTGCTTGAAAGCATCAATAGACTATAATCCTAGCCTCTTTCCTTTATCCATTTATTCTAAATAAAGCATTTAACTACGGCCGGTCTCAAGTGGTTTACTGAGGGGTCCTTCAGGTCTACGGTTCAACACAAACAGAACTCCCATGACCAACAGAAAAAATACTGTTTTTGCTGATGGTCTTTGGAGACCCCTCTGACACCCCTCCCCCTTATAGCCCCCCAGAGGTCTTGACCCCCAGGTTGAGAAATGCTGGGGTTGAGAATCAAGTTACAGCCTTGAAACAATGAAGTGGGTATACCATTTTGAGCTTCATATGAGTTATACCTCTTAATGCTTTCATATGGAATGAGAAAAGAGAATCTTATGAAAAGAAAATTCACAAAGGTGGAGAAAATATTTTTCTGCCCTCGTTCTTTTCTAGATGAGCTAGTTTTCTACCAGCGGAGATGATATAAAATAGCTATCTATTTCTTATTTTATCTTGTTTGTCTATCTGTCTATCTATCTTTGTGGAGAGCACTCTAAATTGTAATCCTTAAAATACAACCTGCAGTCTCCTCTATCACTTTTTCCAAGATTCTGCCAGTTCATTAGCATGGCATTCGCGGCATGAGTAAGCCTAGACTAGCTCACCTTTTGCCTTATGACTGATGGACTGGATACCCGTCAGCTTCTTCTATCCAATTATGAAAATGAAGAGCAGAGAGTTGTCCTTTTGGTTAAGGCTTTTTCCTCAGGGATTAGAAAACAATCTTAGTTTGAATGGAACTCAGTGGTCTCTTTATAACCTTTTTTGCATTATTACAGGAAAGCATTTTCCCCTTATGGGTGGATGTAGATGTATCTGAGTAAATGCAGGGGGAAAAACAGAAATGCACTACCATTGGTATTTAAACACTTTTTTAAAAAAAATATATGTTTATTCTTTCGAAATGATCTTCTATTTTTTTTCATCTGAAAATGAAAAAAATGTCTACATTCATTCATTTCAATTCATTTCAATTATTTATTCAGCATTTATAGCCCTCATGGGGATGTGCAATAAAAGCAGACACAAAATGTCCCAAAGCTACATGAAACCAGCAATGACATTATAAAATAAATTATTTAAACACAACAAGCAGTTAGAAGCAATAGAGACTCAAGCAGACGGTAGAAGAAGAATTAAAATAAGAAAAATAAAAATACTTACACACCAGAGTTAAAACCATTTAATAGCTGTTTAGAAGATGATATTTCATCAGGCATTGTTTGCTATCTGGTTATATGAAATGGTATGAAAACCATGGGATGTATTGAAATTATATTCTTTTGTAGTGGCAATCTGTAGCAGTAGTGTCGCAACTCAGAGAGCCTTAAAGTGCCAAGCCCAGTATAGTTTAAAGTAAAGTGTATTTGCAAACACAAAATATGGCCAAAAAGAGCCAAAACACTTAAACTTCAGTGTGAGAGAGGAGAGAACACAAAATAGCAGCAAAAACTGGCCAAAACAGTCATAAACACAAAACCCATATTATATCTCCCTTTAAACCAGATTAAACCCCAAAACACGGAACAACAAAGGAAAAGGGCACATGATGATAAGCACAGCAATGACATCATCAAATGGGAGAAGGTAAAGAGCGAAGAGGCATCAACGCGGTCAGAAATGGGCAGTAGCAGTGTGGTCAAAACCGGTCCACCATCAAGACGGGAGGAAGCAGGAGCAAACACCAGCCAATTCGGGTCAAAGCAAGGAGGAAACAGCAGCGACAATAATCCGATCCAGGGTCAGCACACAAACAGGCAGCAGCAAGTCCAAAAGGCAGTCCACAGAAACACAGGAACGTAGGAACACAACACAGGATACGGGCTCCCAGCAACACCTTCCCAACTGCAAGAAACCCCATACTCCAAACCTTATTTTATTTACAGATCCTCATCAGAGCTTGAACGAGCCAACACCCCTTCATTAGTCATCTCAGCTGCCCTTGCAGCTTTACGTGCAGTCCTTTGTCTTTCCTGCCAAACACTCCTTCTTCTGCTATGACTTAGCTCACCCCAAGATGACATTTGATCATCAGAACTCCAGTTCCCATCCCCAGAAAACCCCACAAACATATCACTATTTGTTGGATCAGCGCAAACATCTCGCACTTCTTGTACTTTAGTCCAATCCATATCGCTAGACACACCTTCAGAATCCGCATCCCCACTTCCCATAGTTGGTTTATCAAGATCAGACCCATCATCCCCAGAGAAACCCTCAAAAGAATCATCATCAGTAGGTTCACTAAGTATTTGTCAGAGTCTTTTCCTCTCCCGTTGCTTATCTGATTCCTACTCTCAAGTAACCCATTTTGCCCTTCTTCCCTCAACCTCCATGCACTCAGCATCACTCAAAGATTCATCTACAACAAGCACAGCATTTAGATCTCCCATACATTCAAAGTGGCTGTCACCTTTCACATGCACCTTTCTATCTTTTCATGTATAATTTTCCAAAGGATTTGGCAATTTTACAAGTCCACCACATGTGACAAAATGAACCAGTTTGCTCTTCACATTTCCAGCATCTGTCATTAGTTTTCGATTTGCATTTGACAAGTTTCTGAGGTGTGATGTACCACCTGTACATCATTTTTGGCCAGTTTTCTTTTAGATCAAATGCATATGTATATTTTATTTTATTATTCCCTATTTTCTCCCAATCTTCTAAATGAATTGAATATCCAATATTTGCAGCCCACTTAATCATATAGTCTTTGATTAACTCTGTTTCTGTGGACCATTCTATTAATTTCTTGTACATTTTTGTTATTGTTTTATTTTCCGAGATCAGTATCTTGTCCCAAAAATGTTTCTTTACCCATTAAACCTATTTTTGTCCTTTATATAATGCTCTCTAATTTGTCTATATTGAAACCATGAAATTCCTCTGTCCTGAGTATTTAGTTCTTCCTGTGGTTTCAGTATGTATTCCTTGTCTTGTTTTTACAAGATGTCTTTATATGTTAGCCAGCTGTCTTGTGCTGTTTCTCTTCTTTGGTCTGCTTCTTGGGGAGATATCCACATTGGGGGTTTTGTGTAAAGTCTTTCTCTATATCTTTCCCAGATTTTAGTAAGGGCTAATCTGATAAAACGGTTTGCAAAAATTATCTCTGTTTTTTTTCTTTTGGTATCATAAATATGAGACTCGGATCGGCTCACTGTGGTCTGCTGTACCCTGTGAGCTTTCACCCAGATCTTTGGATGCCACCCTTGAGGGGTAACGTCTCTTAGACCATCATGGTCTAGACCTGTGAGTTTGGCTGTCTCCCTAGGCTCTATCAGCCAGGGAGAGGGAGCTGCATGCTCTACCCAACCACTTTGTTTGGCTGGCACTTTGAGAGCCCTCAAAGTGTTTGACCAGCAGCCATGCTGTCCACACTGGAAGTCCACTTGATATTTTGGTCTTGTGCCTCTGATATTTGCCCAAGGCAAAAAGTAAAGTAGTATAACCCTCACACCTTATTATTTCTTATAGATACATTGAGTAGAATGAAAACTCAGGAAATAATAAAAAGTTCAAGTAGGCTTGGGATAAAAAAGGGCTCTTTTATTAAATCTGATGTATTATGGGAATGACATGTCACACCTGGTTACACTACCTGTCATGTTGCTTTGCCTTCCTGAAACAGTTACTGTAATCAGAGCTGACAGTTCAGAACATTTCACATCTTAAATGCCTCAAATGAAGCTAAATTCTTTACAGTTATCAGGTAAGAAATTTGCCTCTGTTCAGGAAATTGGCCTTCCGCTCATGAAAGTCAAGTAAATAGTCTTTCAGTGCATACTTAGGTTTACATTTCAATGAAGTAATAAAATCTGCTTCCAATCTCTTCCTCTTTTGACTGCTGAAAGCATTTTCATTCAAAATATATCAATAGTTAAGTTATTTGCATGCAGAAAACTGAGAAGTCATGTAGATATTTTCAGGAACAATAGATGCAGCTCCTTCCCTGGACCTGTTGCACACCGGCTGGGAACCAGGGCCCTTTAAATATTCACACAACTATGGCTGGAAATAACAGTATATTTATTGAAGTAAACAATGTCCAAAAATAACAGTAAACATGAAAATAGCCAAGGCAAAAAAGATTCGAGAAAATTCCTGGAAATGTTCCCAAAGCCTCAGGCTAATTAAGTTGTAAGGTCTCTGAATATAAATCCCATAAGAAGCAACAGAACTTAAAACTAGGATAGTCCCAAAAAAGGCAAGCTCAAAGTTCTGTCACGAATGACCAAAAAATCATGAAATCAGGAGTTCATGGAACTGTTTGCAGTAGAATTGAAAGTTGACCAGGAACTGAATTTCAACCTTCACAGGGCTAATAACAAGATCTCAACATTCGAACATTTCCCTCCCTTTTCCCTGGGAAAGTAACAGCTGCGGCTAGAATCAGCAAGCCAGGTGTCTCTATTCCCACCCACTGACTCTCAGAAAAACTAAATTCCCTTTACTGCTTTTTCAGAGTTTCATCACCTTGGCCCTGCACTGAAAATCACACAAATCCCTGCACACTACCACAACCCACAACCCCTGAAGCCACAGAAGTTACAGGCCGAACAGGGCCATATGTAGGTACTAGGTTATTTTGAACTGCATTGTAAGGCCAAAATAATCTAGCTCTTCATTATGTGTTCATTTTGTCCTCCAGTTTCTCTTCTATTGCAGATGTTTGTTTGGGTATGCACTGTAGATTAAGCCAAAGAAACAAAGAAGGAACTGGCATTTTAAAACCTGTAGTTGTTCTTGCATGATGAAATCCAGCAGATATTTTTACAACTGTCTTGAAAGCCTAGAACTTTTTGATATTGTTGGATTTGATAGGCTTGAGTGATGCACATGTGCTGAGAGACAGTTGAAAAATAGAAGTGAGAGAGACAAACTGATTTGCTTCTTGGCTGCTGGAAAGGAAGTCGCTCATATGGACAAAGAAATACTATTTTAAATTTCTTTGAAAGGACATTTAGTGAGTTGATGCAACTGATCATATTGTACATATCCTGTTCTGAATTGAGAAGAGTAAACAACTTGTTCTTTACTGTTCACGTGTATGGCAACAACAGATCACAAAAAGCTGGGCATCGATTTTGCATCAATTTCTTTCCCCAAAAGAGAACTGTATGCATCTATAAATTTGCAGTCTTCTGCCTCTAAGGCCTGTAAAAGTTGCTTTTGCGAGATGGACATGAAAGCTTTGGGCCCTGAAGGCAAAGGAAAGCCTTCCCATACACCAAAAACCTGAAAGTCTTTGAGAAATGAGTTCTAGACTTAAAATAGTGAACTCAAACAAGTTTATTTAGGAAAAACAACCAGTAAAAACAACTGGTGGCCCAAAAATGCTTAGTTGATTGCTAGGGGGTGAAGGGAGTCCTTTAGGAAGAGGATGCAATCACTTGCCTCTGTTGCTGAGTGAAGGTACCTTTCTTCGATTTCAGGTTTCCTGTTGCCCTCTGGCTTTGTAGGCCCACGAAGTCCTATAAAGGCCCCCAAATCCACAGTCTATGTTGAGGACAGATCCTCCTTTGCACTGCAGGCTTCGGTGAGAGCACAGGGTTGGCTTTGTAGGTGGACAAAGGTGCTTTGTCTCAGCATGGATGGATTTCCATCCACGTCCATGCGGCTTCTTTCTTGCAATGGCCAAAGAGAGGAAGTCCTGCCTCATGGATGACCTCCGAAAGGGGAGGAGTTAGGGTGGTGACATCACCTTGGCACCAAGACACAGTCCCTCCCACCAAGTTCACATGGTTGAGGACAAAGGAATGCAGGTAAGGTTAACCAAGTCCATGATGCAGTACCAAATAAGCCTCATGGGGGCGTAATATGCAGAGACTTTGGTAAAGGAACCAAATTGCAAAACAAGATTGATAATGTCATAGCCAGGAATCCCTTAGTTAGCCTAAATAATATGAGACGAGACCAACTACATACCCCCCCCCCCCTTAGCTGCTGATCCTCGGAAGGTGATCCCCAGAGGGCCCCATTCCAGGACTTTCCGGAATGCTGCCCTCAGGCATGGGGTGCCTCCATCGGCGAACCTCCAATCTGGGAGGGTGGACAAGCCGCCGATTGCGGTGAAGCTACGTTTAAATCAACCGGCTGGACAGGGTGGACCCTCTCTTAAATATCCCACCGCTGCCGCCAATATGTGACCACTCCACTTCTTGACCGGCCTCAGACTGGACAATCTTTCTATGTCCACACTGCTGACCTCCAATCCAAGGAAACCTCGAAGTTACCTCAGCAACTTCACGTTTATTGGCAGGGTACTGTCTCACCCCTTCACCATTTAACTGACTGGAGTTTTAAAACTTCTCAGTGACCACTTGACCACGCTGCCACCATTTATCCGGCTGACCACTGACTTTGAGGGCCACCACCAATAAAAGAATCAGGAGAGGTGTTTTCCTTTTAAGATGCAAACAATTTATTTTGACACAAATGGGTACAATCTTGGTTGGTTTCAAACTTCCTTAGAGGCACAACTTTTTCTGTTACATAACACAATGGGGACCTATTATAGGGTTTCCACTAAACCTCTATAAACCCCTGCAACTTTAACTAGGGTCTCTATACCCTTTAACTGGACTGCTCACTAGCAGACCTTAAGACACACACTAACACTGGACCGTTCTCTTTCAGTCCTTAGGACACTCTCAACTAGAACATAACTCCCCCCCTCTCATTTGGCAGTTGGCTTCCCGCTCTCTTCCAACTGTAGAATTCAAACCTGAACATTCTACTAGCCTCTAGCCCTGGTTGCCATGGCGACAGCTCTTCTAAGCTTCTGCCATGCCTCCCTTCTGTTTCACCCACAGAAACAAACCATAGAACATTCAAAACAACATACATTTTAACACATGTCACACAACATTTACACACAAATAATCAACATCATTACATTACCTTCCTTCCCTCCCGAAATTATTTTTAATTCTCTCTGTCCAGAGTGAATTAAAAATAATGCCGTTAGCAAGACATTATATAATCTTATACATTTCACATATACATTTATACTTACACAACTATATACAAACCATATCAATTCTGTAATCTGAATTTAAGTAACTCTCGATAAAGAGTCAGCTACTACATTCGATTTGCCTTTCACATGCACTACCTTAAAATCGTAGTCTTGCAAGAGTAAACTCCATCTTAAGAGTTTGTTGTTAGTACCCTTAACATTACTCAGCCATTTTAATGGCGCATGATCCGTCTGCAAAACAAACTTCCTGCCCCACAGATATGGTCTCAGTTTTTGAATCGACCACACTATGGCGAGACATTCTTTCTCGATGGTAGAAAGACTACTTTCTCTCGGCAATAGCTTTTAAGTAAAAACATTACAGGATGCTTTTCCCCATCCTCGTCAGCTTGACTTAAAACCGCTCCCAAACCTGTTTCTGATGCGTCGCACGTTAATATAAATGGACGATCAAAATCTGGAGCTTTCAACACTGACTGTGATGTTATGGTCTGTTTTAACTTGTCCATTGACTCCTGACATTGTGGTGTCCACACTACAACATTTGGACATGCCTTCTTGGTTAAGCCTGTCAATGCTTCATCAAGCTTTACCTGACTCACACTCTTGTCAGCCTTCCTATTCCCTTCCCAGAAATGAAACGATCCATTGACACCTTCATTAACTATTATACATACATCTACTGATCTTTCAACATAAGGTTTAAGCGAGTTAACATGCACCAGTTTTTCCAGTCCTGATTGTAATTCTTGTATCAAGTAGTTAACTCTGCTGGCACGCTTAACAACTGTCCATGGTCCTGTCCATTTCAATTGAAGTTTGTTGACTCTTTCCGGGATCAAATATAGTACTTTATCACCAACGACGAAGGATCTCTCTCGGGCTGATTGATCATACCAGGTCTTCTGTTTCTGCTGTGCTGCTGCAAGGTTGTCTTGAGCGATAACTCTTGCTATCTCCATCGTCTCCCGTAAACTCTGTAGATACCGACTCACTGGAACTGGCTCTGCAACCGAGGAAGTCTCCCAGTGCTCTCTCACTAGATCCAGCGGACCTCTCGCCTTCCTTCCAAAGAGTAACTCGAAAGGGCTGTATCCTGTACTGCCTTGTGGAGTCTCTCTGCATGCAAACAGGAGTTGCTGTAGTTTCTCATCCCAATCGGCTGGATGTTGTTGAGTGTACGCCTTGATCATTCTTACTAAGGTCTTATTTAGGTTTTCCACAAGACCATTAGTTTGTGGATGGTAAGCAGACGATGTCAGATGTTTAATTCCACACATCTCCAACAGTCTTTCCATCAGTCTTGACGTAAACTGGGTTCCCAAACCGAAATCAGTTCTTTGGGATATCCTGTTCTTCCCCATATAGACAACAAGGCGTTCGCTACTGTGGTTGTATCAATATTAGTCAACGCCACTGCTTCTGGGTACCTCGTGGCATAGTCCATCAAAGTAAGGATATACCGACATCCTCTACGACTTGCCTTTGGTAAGGGTCCCACAATATCGATCCCCACACGATAAAATGGTTCTCCAATTAGTGGCATAGGAATTAGGGGAACCTTGGTCTTGTCTTTTCCTGTTCCGACACGCTGACATGTATCACACGATTGACAAAACTCTTTAATGTGCTGATACATATTGGGCCAAAAGAAATTTCTGGTGATGCGCTGTGTGGTGCGTCGAATTCCCCATATGGCCACCTTGTGTGCTTGCGTGTGCCAAATTCATAAGTTGTTCCCTATAAGCTTGGGGCACAACTATTTGTGTACAAGAACTAGTTCCTCCTGGAGATTTTACACACATGGTCTCTCTATACAACACTCGTCCTTTAACTACAAATCTTGAAGGATTTTCTTTTGATAAGACTTTCGTCTCATCCTGAGCCGCAGTAAATAAAGATCTCAGTGTTTCATCTGCCTTTTGCTCATTAGCAATATCCTCTTCTCCTGCTCCTGTTTTCACTAACTCTATTATATTTGAACTTGTCTCAGGATTTTCTTCAGGGATAATATCAACTGGTAAACAAGAAACATCTTGCTGTTTAACTGGACCTTCAGTTAACTCATCATCTCTTGTTAAATACTTGATCTTCCTTACAATATCATTCCCCAGCAGACAATCAAAAGGAATGTCCTCATATATTGCAAAATCCCAAAATCCTTTCCAATTCTTATATTGATTGGCAAAGACACAACGTCGCACAACACTGCCCCTACTCCTTTTAGTCTAAGCTGAGACACAGGTTTTCTGAATGCCTCTGGCACATGTTCAGGGCGAATCACACAGACCTCCGATCCGGTGTCTCTCCATCCTAATATTTCGTTTTGACCTACTTGAAGTGGTTCAAAGTAGTCATCTCTATCTGTGTCCAACATAACAAAAAAAGGCATTGTTTTTCTAAGGGATTATGTACTTGCATTGGTTCAAGAACTCTTTCCTTTATTAGACTCAAGCCCCTTCTCAAAACTCTTTTCTAATATTGAGTTATACATAAGGAAGATTTTTCCTTGCTATGTAGATAACATTGTGCTTTCATATGTCCAAACTTGCCGCATGAAAAAACACATTCTCTTATCCATATAAAAGAGTTGACGATTTCCACTACTGAGGGAGCCATCTCTGAGGTAATTTTTCTCCTCAGGCCTTCTGTAACGAGCGTACTCTCCTGCAGCATTTTTAGCCTCTTGATACTGTGGCAACACTTTGTATGGTTTCTTGAAACAATGTTTCTCCACTGGTTTGTAGCCTTCAGCCTTACAAACTCCTTCTCTCAATGTCACCATCTTATCCACCATAAGAGCTGCTTGACTGGGTGTTTCAGGATTCCTTTCTTGAACTAACCATTTATACTCTGAGGGAACATTTTGATAAAACTGTTCCAGGATCATCAGATCCTTAAGTTGCTGAAAACTGGTAATTTGAGCACCTTTTAACCAACTATCGAAATACTGGCTTTGCTTTGATGCTAGCTGACAGAAACTTTCGGTTTTCTCCTTTTCAAGGACCTGAACTTAACTCTGTAATGTTCTGGCGTCAACTGAAGCTTCTGTTGACCTGTTGTTTAAACTTCTGGTAAACCTTGTGGTCCTGTTCTGCCATATCGCTATAAATCTCCAGCAACTGTCCGCAGATCTGTGGTCGTAAATATGTCATCCATCTCTCCTCTTCAATTTCAAAATCATAGCAACATCTTTCAAAAGAAACCAAAAATTTCTCCACACTATCCCCTTTACAGACTTCGGGAATCTCCTCAGGAGTTGGTCTATAGAACCTTCTGCCTGCACCTTCTTGAACTGGCCTGGCACGCTGAGAGGCATTCCCTCTCTCAGACTCCAACCTGGCTATTTCTCTTGCAACTCTCTCCTTTTCTCTCTCTTCTCTTTCCTTCTCTTCTCTTTCTCTTTGCATCTCTCTTTCCTTTTCTTCTCTTCTCTCTTCGCATCTCTCTCTCCTTTTCTTTCTCTTCCCTTTGCATCTCAAGTTTCATCACCTCAAGCCTAAACCGGTATTCTCCAGACATTTTACTTGACTCTGATTCTGAAATTTCAGAGTCTTCTCCTTCCTGCAGAACCTCAGGCTGCCCTGCTTCCTCCAAAGCCCTCGTTTTTCTCCTGGTGGTCATTTTGCCGAACTTTTACCTCAGAACTTTAAACTAAACTATTAAAGTTCCTACTACCACACGACTTTGGTCAGTAAACTGAGAAATTAAACAAATTCCTCTGGTAGCCTTGCTTTCGCACTGGATCAGTTTTCTTACACGATCCCACCGCTCTGCCGCCAATATGCGGTGAAGCTACGTTTAAATCAACCGGCTGGACAGGGTGGACCCTCTCTTAAATATCCCACCGCTGCCGCCAATATGTGACCACTCCACTTCTTGACCGGCCTCAGACTGGACAATCTTTCTATGTCCACACTGCTGACCTCCAATCCAAGGAAACCTCGGTTACCTCAGCAACTTCACGTTTATTGGCAGGGTACTGTCTCACCCTTCACCATTTAACTGACTGGAGTTTTAAAACTTCTCAGTGACCACTTGACCACGCTGCCACCATTTATCCGGCTGACCACTGACTTTGAGGGCCACCACCAATAAAAGAATCAGGAGAGGTATTTTCCTTTTAAGATGCAAACAATTTATTTTGACACAAATGGGTACAATCTTGGTTGGTTTCAAACTTCCTTAGAGGCACAACTTTTTCTGTTACATAACGCAATGGGGACCTATTATAGGGTTTCCACTAAACCTCTATAAACCCCTGCAACTTTAACTAGGGTCTCTATACCCTTTAACTGGACGGCTCACTAGCAGACCTTAAGACACACACTAACACTGGACCGTTCTCTTTCAGTCCTTAGGACACTCTAAACTAGAACATCACTCCTCCNCCTCTCATTTGGCAGTTGGCTTCCCGCTCTCTTCCAACTGTAGAATTCAAACCTGAACATTCTACTAGCCTCTAGCCCTGGTTGCCATGGCGACAGCTCTTCTAAGCTTCTGCCATGCCTCCCTTCTGTTTCACCCACAGAAACAAACCATAGAACATTCAAAACAACATACATTTTAACACATGTCACACAACATTTACACACAAATAATCAACATCATTACACCGATGACGAGACATAATCCACAGGCCGGCCATGACCGTCACTGTGGTGACCGCCACTGCATGGACTTGGAGTCCTTGAGGTTGCTCTTCGACCTGTGGGACCCCCCGGCTCCCCTCCTTCGATGGACGTGCTTGATAGCTCCACCGGGTGGCTCTGCCCTTGGGGCATGAGCTTGGCTCCCCCCCCTCCTCTATCTGCTGTTGGTTGCCCTGTTGATGTCTTCACCTTGTGTATGCTTTGTTTGTTTTATTTATGTATACTCTGTACTCCGTGTTTGCCTTCGGCTCCTGTAAGCCGCCACGAGCCTCAGGGAGTCGGCAGCATAGAAGTCCGAATAATAATAATAATAATAATCCCAGACCACCATTGGACGTTGAAGGTCTTTGAACCACTTGATACCAGTTTTTAGAAGAAAAAATATTGCAGAATGTGTGAAGTATTGGAGGATATTTCCTCTTTTTACAAAGGCAACAAATCAGATCCAGTGAAATAGCAGGAACAATATTAAAGAGTCTATTTGCATGTATCTGAATTACCATACATTGATTTCTAGGAGCCAGCATGATTTTGTCAAGAAAAAATCCTGCCAAACTAATAAATTAATATTGTATCCCTTTTTGATCAGGTCACTAATACAGTACAGTATATAATGGGAATGCTGCAGATGTCATTTATCTGAATTTCAGCCAAGCATTTGATGAAGCCCTATGGCATTTTATTAACAAACTGATTAAATGCTAGATAACTGGAAATATCATTAGATATCTGATTGGAAAACAGTTTCAGTGCTATGTTCAACATTTGTTTGGATGATTCAGAAGATCAAACAGAGGTATCAGGTCTGCAGATCCTACAAAACAGGGAAGGGAAGCTAATGCATTGGAATACTTAAACAGAATTCAAAAAGACCTTGGTCAATTAGAAAATTGGGTGAAAACTCATTGAATGTAATTCAACATAGCCAAATGCAGACACAAAAATAGGGACACAATAAGGAATACTAAATTTAGCAGAAGTATGTGTGAAAAGGACATCAAAAAGAACATTAATCACAGTTTTAATATGACTTCAGCGTGAAACTGTTGCTAAATATGCAATTAATATTTCAGCATGCAGTAACAGAACTGTATTTTCCTAGATTAAGTAGGTAATAGTCCCACTCTATTAGGCATCCATCAGACCTCTTCTGGAATACTACATTCAAAAGGATGTAGACAAGGTGGAAGTATTTCAGAGAAGGGCAACAAACGAGAAGCTATAGGAAGAACAAAATATATAGAATGCTTGAGAGAGTTGACCATGTTCAGTCTGGAGTAGAGATGACTAGAGATGAAATGATTACAGTCTTTTAAGCATCTGAAGGACTGTCATAGAGAGGAGGGCAGAGGTTTGTTTTCTGTGGCTTCAGAGTCTAGAAATAGGTCTCCAAGTTTAAAGTTATATGATGGCAGATTTCAACTGAACAGTATAAGGAATGTCTTAATGCTAAAAGCATATTGAGCTGGACAGGAATCCTTCATTGACTAGGAAGTTGAATTTGATGACCTATGGAGCCCCTTCCAACTCAATGATTCTGTGAGTCTTGTGGTCCTTTTAGAGTAATAAATTTGTCTTCCAACCCCCCCGAAATAAAGAGACAGATACAAAATATATGGATTCAAATTTGGGCAACTTTTATTGATAGTTACCTATTTAACTTATAACTCAACTAACTTTTTGGTGTCAGTTCAACTTGGTGTGTGTAAGCTGAGGTAGCGTCTTCTAAAGTCTACCCCTCAGCTCTTCAGGCGTACTACCTGGGTCCCCTGTAGATTTAAATCCGGGCAACCCGTAAGGGAAATATCAGGAGAAATCTCTCTCAACTTTTGAGAGCAGACTCTCCCCCCTCCTGGGGCATTCACCATTCAACTCACCCCTAAAATTAACCTCTAGGTGAGTGTTTGCAGAATGCCCCACACCCTTAAGGGGTGCCTTAAGTATATACTAACCTTTGAATAACTAATCTATTTACGCTTGGCTAGTTTACAAGCCGACCATTCCATCTAGCCCCTAAGACAATAGGATAGGATAGGCAAAACCCTCGTGGGCAAATTCCCATCTGACCCCAAATGCTAAACTATTTGATGATCATCATTATACTGTCCATGGGGGGGGGAGTTGTGGGCGATGTTCTTTCGCAGACTGAGGGAGAAGGGGCTGGCACCACACTATGCCAGCCCCTCCTCCCTTCAAAAAAGTTCTGCGAAATTAACCAATCTCTCCTCCGTGGGGAGGAGACAAAATTGCTCCACCCCCCAACTTGTTGGAGAGTGAAGTGTATTATTGTAGTATGCAAGTGAATGGATTGCAACCCATTTACTCAGATGCATGATTTTGAAAACAATTGCATTGAAAGAGCTTGAAAATGAAGCACTGATTAAATAAAGAATATAGAAAACAGAGAAAGGCAAAACATCCTTTTGCAGAACTAGATATCACTCCTCCCCTCCCCTCTTTTATTACAGCAGCAAGCATATTTGCATGAATGCAAGAGTTTTTCTTGCTGTGAGTAGGATTTCTCCTGCTGCTTATTTTCCCACTTGAAGTCTTCCTAATCCTCTTTCTGTGATAGCACAATTGGTTGCCATGGAGTTTATTATTAAATTGTCACTAAGACCCTCTGAGAGGAGCAGAAACTTCTTTTGGATCGCATCCTCTGCACTTTCGTCTATGGGTGCATTTGATGATTTAGCCTCCTCCCCGCCTTTATCATTTAAATGCCTTTAAAAATCTCCTTCTGTTTTGCTGCTGACAAGGACAGAAAAAAAAGGAAGAGATGGGAAGGTAGCTAATTTTCCTGATACTTGATATATGAAACTAGTAGCTAAAAGATAAGAGGACTAAGGATACAAATATTTCTTACACAATAACCCACCAAGTTTTTTAATATATATATATATATATGGAAAAAAGAAAGCTAGCTTTCACAAATGGATGAGTATTGTGTATTTTTGACCTCCGCTGTTCTTGTTCAAGCACAACTCTTTCCATTCTAGTTTCTAATCACTCTCTCCATTTTACAGACTGCAGAAGCATGAAAATAAGTAGGGTCCCCGCCAAGTACAGTAAGACCCAGTATCCATGTGGGATATGTTCCCCTCTAGACTGCAATCATGTGAAAGCACAGATATAAGCAAACATCATTGAATTATTGATTTCCCAGTACATCAGATACTTTTGCTGGAGGATCTAGAGATTCCCAGAAAAGTATCTTTTCTAGGTATTTGCTAGTTCCTTCAACATTAGGTATATCAAAGAAACACCAGCAGGACCTAGCAAACTTCTGTGGATCAGTGAAGCTTCCCACTGGGGCAGTACATATTCATCTACTCACATGTGCATGTTTTCAAATTGCTACGTTGGCAGAGGCTGGGCCTAACAGCAGGAGCTCACTCAGCTCCTGAGATTTGAAATGCCAACCTTTCGGTCAGCAAGTTCAGCAGATCAGCAGTTTAGCCCACTGCACCACCAGTGGCCCCAGTTGCCTGGCACTTACTCTATATGCCTTTTTATGCACACTTTTCCTCTGGTGCACATATTTCTGTATGTATATTGATAAAATATCGAACATTTCAAATATTCACAAAATGTCAAGAAATAAAAATAATCCAGGATTGGTGAAAATCTTTCCAATTTTGGGTCTGTTTCATGCACAATCTCCCATGGCTATTGTATGTAGAAATTATCAAAAATATTGATTTTCTGTTCAATGCTATAATGTTCTGTGGAGAAAAATCTGCTTCCTACATGGAAAATGAGGTTTAATGCAGAAAAATTCCACATGCAATTTTTGCACAGAATAAGTTGTGACCATTTTTTGAAAAGTGCACAATTTCCAGATGTTTCCATAGTTAGAAAAAATGGTTAAATTGTTTCTTTACAGAAGATATTTAATGAAGAATTACATTCCTACCTATATGACAAAATATGGAGAAGTGGGGTGGGGGTAGAGAGGAGGGTGTTACTGTATTTCATTGCATAATAGTCATATTTTAATTCTGGGATTTTGGGCCAAAACAAAAAGGGGTGTTACTATTACATGATTAAAAAATGATACTGCTGGCAGATGATTTAATTAATTTATTTTATTTTATTTATGCTTCACATTTATAGACCACAACTCCCTGAAGGCTCGGAGTGGTTTACAGAAGAATGCATAAATACAGTCCAACACAGATTACACATATAAAACAACACATACCTAACATTAAATATAATAAATACAAAAAGTGGGAGGTGAACTAAGGGTAGCATATCAGGTGGGATCAATAGTCAATTTAGTGGCCGTAGGTAAAATTGGGGACCGAGCAGCATTATAGTCAGGGTTTTGAGGGCCCATACTGTAACCTCAGTGCAGCTACGTCTCCAAATGATGGAAGGGAGACTCCAGATGGATGGTAAAGAGGGGTCTCAACCATAGCAATTTGGGAGGCCCTTGTTGCTCCATGATGGGCTCCTTTAGGAGGGCTTAAAGTTCCAGTCCGGCCCCAGCTTCATCAGACCCCAGAAAACTCTAGGGCCAAACCGCCGATGCTGGAGTTTACGTCAGTAGTCTCTATGTTTTAGATGCTCCTCAGGTTCAGCTTCCAGTGCTCGTGTTCCAGCCCGCTTGCTATTCTGAGCTGCCGGGGCTGCCGCTCTGTCCTCCTTTCCCTGTAGAGCTCTCTGGACGTTGCTGGATGTAGTGCTCAGTGACTGGCGCCCTCTCCGTTTCATCCCAGCTCTGCAGCCACGTCTACGTCTAAAGTTACCGATGGGTTGCTGGGAGGAAGTTTTCTTGGTGACATCTGCCTTCAGGCTGGTGGACTCTGCACTGGCGACTTCAAGGTTGGTCGCCATTTTGCTCAAGGCTTGTCTCTCCGAAAGGGTTAATAGTGTAACCAGCTGAAAAAATAGCCTCCCCACTGTAATCAGTCCAGCTAGGGTGCAAGAGACTCCAGACTTCTCTCTTCACTTTTCTTGCTGACCTATACAAACAACGGTTTCACCCCTCCCCTTCAGCCACAGCAGTTCACTCATCTGTGCCTCCACCCCCTTTCAGCTATGGCACTTCACTCAGCTGAGTGAATGCCATATTGGCCCTCTTGAACCCAGTGCTGTCTGACTCAGCTGCAGCTGAAAGGGGAGTGAGGGCATGGACGAGTGAAGCACTATAGCTGAAAAGGGATGGGAGCATGGGCCAGGGAAGCTTCACTCATCCATGTGCCAACTATCCTTTCAGCTGTTATGCTTTATGCAGCTGAATCTTAAAGCACTTGGTTCAGTACAGGAAAAGAAAAAAAAATACTGATTTGGAGAGCCAAAATAAGGGGTGTGACAAATACGCAATGGTGACTATTTTGTGGTGAAATATACTAGTTGTATTCTAGTTCACAGCAGAGTTCATGTTAACATGCAGATTAAACAAACTTCACTCATAGCCAATGAAAAGGAGAGAGGTTTAGCCACAACTGGAGATTAGGGCAAAACTGGTGTTGGAATCTGACAGCATTAAATCTTCTCTGTTCTGAAAGCACAATATTCTTACAATGCAGGATTGATTTGTCTCAGTGGAATATCTAGTCAAGCAAGTAGAATTCACAACCCTCAAGCCTTTTGGAGTTATTGCACATGTGCCTGTAGAAAATATTACATTGCATTTGAAAGCTATGGGTGGTGATGAAATAGATGGAAATGATTTAGAATGAAAAATATTTTTTTCCATATACAAATATGTCTATGTACATTCCTTGTAAAACAAAAAATGTATTATTTTGCATTTTATTGTATGGATGAACTTGGCTAGAGTGAGAAAACGAAATATAGAAAGAGAGTTCTGCAGACAATGGAAAATATGATAGCGCCTGACCTGCTGAAGTACAAGCAGGGCAGATTACATTTGATTTGGCAATAAGCATCACAGTGTTTGTATTCTTCTCTGAAAACCTTTTTCCTCTGCAGAGAGAAGTAAAAACTTTTCATATAAATAAATGCACTTCAAATAGCTCTCTCACAGATGTGTTAGTTTATCACATTCAGGAAGTATTTTATGTGAGAAAGTTTAAAGAAATATACTGCTCTCTACCCTATAGTCAGAATAGTCTGCACAATCCCCCAAACACAGGGGCTTCTTGGAGCATTGATAGACTTGGAAATAATTTTCCCTCCCACCACACACTGACCATACACATCTTGTGACCTGTTCTGAATATTTTGTTTTGGGGAAAAGGCCATCTGGTCATTCATATAAAAAAACTATTAACATGAGAGCAATGAAAATGATATTGAGGTGTTATTATAGGATTACAAAAGGCGACTCTTGCTAGTCTACTATTATTATTACATATATTTATATCCCACTTTCGTCTCTTGATTGAAATGCAAGTGGCTCCCAACATTTAAAAGATTAAAATCCACAACATACAAATATGTGTAATGATGTTGATTATTTGTGTGTAAATGTTGTGTGACATGTGTTAAAATGTATGTTGTTTTGAATGTTCTATGGTTTGTTTCTGTGGGTGAAACAGAAGGGAGGCATGGCAGAAGCTTAGAAGAGCTGTCGCCATGGCAACCAGGGCTAGAGGCTAGTAGAATGTTCAGGTTTGAATTCTACAGTTGGAAAAGAGCGGGAAGCCAACTGCCAAATGAGAGGGGAGGAGTTATGTTCTAGTTGAGAGTGTCCTAAGGACTGAAAGAGAACGGTCCAGTGTTAGTGTGTGTCTTAAGGTCTGCTAGTGAGCAGTCCAGTTAAAGGGTATAGAGACCCTAGTTAAAGTTGCAGGGGTTTATAGAGGTTTAGTGGAAACCCTATAATAGGTCCCCATTGTGTTATGTAACAGAAAAAGTTGTGCCTCTAAGGAAGTTTGAAACCAACCAAGATTGTACCCATTTGTGTCAAAATAAATTGTTTGCATCTTAAAAGGAAAACACCTCTCCTGATTCTTTTATTGGTGGTGGCCCTCAAAGTCAGTGGTCAGCCGGATAAATGGTGGCAGCGTGGTCAAGTGGTCACTGAGAAGTTTTAAAACTCCAGTCAGTTAAATGGTGAAGGGTGAGACAGTACCCTGCCAATAAACGTGAAGTTGCTGAGGTAATTTCGAGGTTTCCTTGGATTGGAGGTCAGCAGTGTGGACATAGAAAGATTGTCCAGTCTGAGGCCGGTCAAGAAGTGGAGTGGTCACATATTGGCGGCAGCGGTGGGATCTTTAAGAGAGGGTCCACCCTGTCCAGCCGGTTGATTTGAACGTAGCTTCACCGCATATTGGCGGCAGAGCGGTGGGATCGTGTAAGAAAACTGATCCAGTGCGAAAGCAAGGCTACCAGAGGAATTTGTTTAATTTCTCAGTTTACTGACCAAAGTCGTGTGGTAGTAGGAACTTTAATAGTTTAGTTTAAAGTTCTGAGGTAAAAGTTCGGCAAAATGACCACCAGGAGACAAACGAGGGCTTTGGAGGAAGCAGGGCAGCCTGAGGTTCTGCAGGAAGGAGAAGACTCTGAAATTTCAGAATCAGAGTCAAGTAAAATGTCTGGAGAATACCGGTTTAGGCTTGAGGTGATGAAACTTGAGATGCAAAGGGAAGAGAAAGAAAAAGAGAGAGAGAAAGAGAAAGAGAAAAAAAGAGAGAGATGCAAAGAGAAAGAGAAGAGAAGGAAAGAGAAGAGAGAGAAAAGGAGAGAGAGTTGCAAAGAGAAATAGCCAGGTTGGAGTCTGAGAGAGGGAATGCCTCTCAGCGTGCCAGGCCAGTTCAAGAGGTGCAGGCAGAAGGTTCTATAGACCAACTCCTGAGGAGATTCCCGAAGTATGTAAAAGGGGATAGTGTGGAGAAATTTTTGGTTTCTTTTGAAAGATGTTGCTATGATTTTGAAATTGAAGAGGAGAGATGGATGACATATTTACGACCACAGATCTGCGGACAGTTGCTGGAGATTTATAGCGATATGGCAGAACAGGACCACAAGGTTTACCAGAAGTTTAAACAACAGGTCCAACAGAAGCTTCAGTTGACGCCAGAACATTACAGAGTTAAGTTCAGGTCCTTGAAAAGGAGAAAACCGAAAGTTTCTGTCAGCTAGCATCAAAGCAAAGCCAGTATTTCGATAGTTGGTTAAAAGGTGCTCAAATTACCAGTTTTCAGCAACTTAAGGATCTGATGATCCTGGAACAGTTTTATCAAAATGTTCCCTCAGAGTATAAATGGTTAGTTCAAGAAAGGAATCCTGAAACACCCAGTCAAGCAGCTCTTATGGTGGATAAGATGGTGACATTGAGAGAAGGAGTTTGTAAGGCTGAAGGCTACAAACCAGTGGAGAAACATTGTTTCAAGAAACCATACAAAGTGTTGCCACAGTATCAAGAGGCTAAAAATGCTGCAGGAGAGTACGCTCGTTACAGAAGGCCTGAGGAGAAAAATTACCTCAGAGATGGCTCCCTCAGTAGTGGAAATCGTCCAAGCTTTGATATGGCTAAGAGAATGTGTTTTTCATGCGGCAAGTTTGGACATATGAAAGCACAATGTTATCTACATAGCAAGGAAAAATCTTCCTTATGTATAACTCCAATATTAGAAAAGAGTTTTGAGAAGGGGCTTGAGTCTAATAAAGGAAAGAGTTCTTGAACCAATGCAAGTACATAATCCCTTAGAAAAACAATGCCTTTTTGTTATGTTGGACACAGATAGAGATGACTACTTTGAACCACTTCAAGTAGGTCAAAACGAAATATTAGGATGGAGAGACACCGGATCGGAGGTCTGTGTGATTCGCCCTGAACATGTGCCAGAGGCATTCAGAAAACCTGTGTCTCAGCTTAGACTAAAAGGAGTAGGGGCAGTGTTGTGCGACGTTGTGTCTTTGCCAATCCAATATAAGAATTGGAAAGGATTTTGGGATTTTGCAATATATGAGGACATTCCTTTTGATTGTCTGCTGGGGAATGATATTGTAAGGAAGATCAAGTATTTAACAAGAGATGATGAGTTAACTGAAGGTCCAGTTAAACAGCAAGATGTTTCTTGTTTACCAGTTGATATTATCCCTGAAGAAAATCCTGAGACAAGTTCAAATATAATAGAGTTAGTGAAAACAGGAGCAGGAGAAGAGGATATTGCTAATGAGCAAAAGGCAGATGAAACACTGAGATCTTTATTTACTGCGGCTCAGGATGAGACGAAAGTCTTATCAAAAGAAAATCCTTCAAGATTTGTAGTTAAAGGACGAGTGTTGTATAGAGAGACCATGTGTGTAAAGTCTCCAGGAGGAACTAGTTCTTGTACACAAATAGTTGTGCCCCAAGCTTATAGGGAACAACTTATGAATTTGGCACACGTAAGCACACAAGGTGGCCATATGGGAATTCGACGCACCACACAGCGCATCACCAGAAATTTCTTTTGGCCCAATATGTATCAGCACATTAAAGAGTTTTGTCAATCGTGTGATACATGTCAGCGTGTCGGAACAGGAAAAGACAAGACCAAGGTTCCCCTAATTCCTATGCCACTAATTGGAGAACCATTTTATCGTGTGGGGATCGATATTGTGGGACCCTTACCAAAGGCAAGTCGTAGAGGACGTCGGTATATCCTTACTTTGATGGACTATGCCACGAGGTACCCAGAAGCAGTGGCGTTGACTAATATTGATACAACCACAGTAGCGAACGCCTTGTTGTCTATATGGGGAAGAACAGGATATCCCAAAGAACTGATTTCGGATTTGGGAACCCAGTTTACGTCAAGACTGATGGAAAGACTGTTGGAGATGTGTGGAATTAAACATCTGACATCGTCTGCTTACCATCCACAAACTAATGGTCTTGTGGAAAACCTAAATAAGACCTTAGTAAGAATGATCAAGGCGTACACTCAACAACATCCAGCCGATTGGGATGAGAAACTACAGCAACTCCTGTTTGCATGCAGAGAGACTCCACAAGGCAGTACAGGATACAGCCCTTTCGAGTTACTCTTTGGAAGGAAGGCGAGAGGTCCGCTGGATCTAGTGAGAGAGCACTGGGAGACTTCCTCGGTTGCAGAGCCAGTTCCAGTGAGTCGGTATCTACAGAGTTTACGGGAGACGATGGAGATGGCAAGAGTTATCGCTCAAGACAACCTTGCAGCAGCACAGCAGAAACAGAAGACCTGGTATGATCAATCAGCCCGAGAGAGATCCTTCGACGTTGGTGATAAAGTACTATATTTGATCCCGGAAAGAGTCAACAAACTTCAATTGAAATGGACAGGACCATGGACAGTTGTTAAGCGTGCCAGCAGAGTTAACTACTTGATACAAGAATTACAATCAGGACTGGAAAAACTGGTGCATGTTAACTCGCTTAAACCTTATGTTGAAAGATCAGTAGATGTATGTATAATAGTTAATGAAGGTGTAAATGGATCGTTTCATTTCTGGGAAGGGAATAGGAAGGCTGACAAGAGTGTGAGTCAGGTAAAGCTTGATGAAGGGCTGACTTGCAAACAGCAGGAGCAACTTAGAGAACTGCTCCATAAGTATAAAAATTTGTTTTCGGATTTACCGGGAAGAGTAGAAGGGGTGCAACATCAAATTATAACAGGAGACGCCTTACCCATTGCGTCTACTCCCTATCGAGTCACAGGGAAACTCGTGGAGTGTGTTGATAGAGAAGTTCAGGAAATGCTGGATATGGGGATTATAGAACCATCCAGTAGTCCTTGGGCATCACCCGTCGTGTTAGTTCAAAAACCAGACAACACAATAAGGTTTTGTGTTGATTATAGACGGTTAAACGAGGTGACGCAAACCGATACATACCCTATGCCAAGGTTAGACGACCTGTTAGAAAAAAAAATGGGGAGAGCCAATTACATCAGTAGCCTAGATCTCACCAAGGGTTTTTGGCAGATACCAATGGATCCCAGAGACCGGGAGAAAACGGCCTTTAGAACCCATAAAGGGTTACATCAGTTCAATGTCTTACCATTTGGACTTAAAAACAGCCCAGCCACTTTCCAACGATTAGTAGATAAGATACTCGGGGTATGAGTAACTTCTGTGTGGCATACATGGACGACATAGGTGTATTTAGCAATACCTGGGAAGAACACCTACAACATCTAGACCAGGTGCTGTTTCGACTGAAAGAAGCAGGGTTAACAGTAAAAGCACCCAAGTGTCGTTTAGGGGAATCGAATGTCCAAGTACCTAGGACACATGGTGGGAAGTGGTATGATTGGTCCAGAACCTACTAAGGTGGAGGCGATACACAAGTGGCCGATACCCAAAACCAAAAAACAGGTTCGGTCCTTTTTGGGATTAGCCAGTTATTATCGAAGGTTTATCCCAAATTTTAGCGAATTGGCGACTCCATTGACAGGCTTAACCAAGAAGGCATGTCCAAATGTTGTAGTGTGGACACCACAATGTCAGGAGTCAATGGACAAGTTAAAACAGACCATAACATCACAGTCAGTGTTGAAAGCTCCAGATTTTGATCGTCCATTTATATTAACGTGCGACGCATCAGAAACAGGTTTGGGAGCGGTTTTAAGTCAAGCTGACGAGGATGGGGAAAAGCATCCTGTAATGTTTTTAAGTAAAAAGCTATTGCCGAGAGAAAGTAGTCTTTCTACCATCGAGAAAGAATGTCTCGCCATAGTGTGGTCGATTCAAAAACTGAGACCATATCTGTGGGGCAGGAAGTTTGTTTTGCAGACGGATCATGCGCCATTAAAATGGCTGAGTAATGTTAAGGGTACTAACAACAAACTCTTAAGATGGAGTTTACTCTTGCAAGACTACGATTTTAAGGTAGTGCATGTGAAAGGCAAATCGAATGTAGTAGCTGACTCTTTATCGAGAGTTACTTAAATTCAGATTACAGAATGGATATGGTTTGTATATAGTTGTGTAAGTATAAATGTATATGTGAAATGTATAAGATTATATAATGTCTTGCTAACGGCATTATTTTTAATTCACTCTGGACAGAGAGAATTAAAAATAATTTCGGGAGGAAGGAAGGTAATGTAATGATGTTGATTATTTGTGTGTAAATGTTGTGTGACATGTGTTAAAATGTATGTTGTTTTGAATGTTCTATGGTTTGTTTCTGTGGGTGAAACAGAAGGGAGGCATGGCAGAAGCTTAGAAGAGCTGTCGCCATGGCAACCAGGGCTAGAGGCTAGTAGAATGTTCAGGTTTGAATTCTACAGTTGGAAAAGAGCGGGAAGCCAACTGCCAAATGAGAGGGGAGGAGTTATGTTCTAGTTGAGAGTGTCCTAAGGACTGAAAGAGAACGGTCCAGTGTTAGTGTGTGTCTTAAGGTCTGCTAGTGAGCAGTCCAGTTAAAGGGTATAGAGACCCTAGTTAAAGTTGCAGGGGTTTATAGAGGTTTAGTGGAAACCCTATAATAGGTCCCCATTGTGTTATGTAACAGAAAAAGTTGTGCCTCTAAGGAAGTTTGAAACCAACCAAGATTGTACCCATTTGTGTCAAAATAAATTGTTTGCATCTTAAAAGGAAAACACCTCTCCTGATTCTTTTATTGGTGGTGGCCCTCAAAGTCAGTGGTCAGCCGGATAAATGGTGGCAGCGTGGTCAAGTGGTCACTGAGAAGTTTTAAAACTCCAGTCAGTTAAATGGTGAAGGGGTGAGACAGTACCCTGCCAATAAACGTGAAGTTGCTGAGGTAACTTCGAGGTTTCCTTGGATTGGAGGTCAGCAGTGTGGACATAGAAAGATTGTCCAGTCTGAGACCGGTCAAGAAGTGGAGTGGTCACATATTGGCGGCAGCGGTGGGATCTTTAAGAGAGGGTCCACCCTGTCCAGCCGGTTGATTTGAACGTAGCTTCACCGCAGGCTGTTCCCATGAGAAATCCAAGCCAATGCGAAAATGCCAACTCAATCACTTCTGCCCAGTGCTCTGCTTTTGGGAGGAGGGAGGCAGTGAAAGAGGTCACACAGATCTATGAAGCATATAGAGTATGGACCCATGCTGAGGCTCCTGAGGGCTTCCTCAAGGCGGGCCTGGCCCTGGCATTCGGCAGAGCCCTTCCTTTGCCTCGGGGAGGATCTTTGGGTAGGGAAAGAGGGAGAAAGAGCTGCTAGGAGGGGGAAGAGTGCCAATTTCCCATGGCACACCTGATGATTGCTCATGGCACACTGGTTGGGAAACACTGCTCTACAGCACCCTGGCTCAGTCTTTAAAACATTCTTCTTTTAAAATCTTCCTGAAAAAGGTTTTAGTTTTCTGTCAAAAGAACAGCAGGGAGGAGGCCATTCCTGTGTCCCTAGGTAGAGTTCCAGAGCCAAGCGGCAACCACTGAGAAAGTTATCTCTCACATCTCCATCAACCATAGTTGTGGGACTGAGAGAAGGGCCTCTCCTGATTATCTCAGATCCTGGCCAGGTTCATACATGAAATACTTATTAAAATAAATAGGATTTAGTTAAGTCCTCATTATTATTTTTCTTGCTTCAAATGGGATTTTTCTTAGAACGCATGGGCTGGATCCAATTATTGTGTCCTGGATCCTTCTGATCAATAAAAATATAAGAAAATGGCCACTAGTGGTGATAAATATTTTGTAAACATTGCAGTCCAAGACCTTTGTGGTGCAAAGTGCCACATGGGAAGGACTCCTTTTGTTAACTCCAAATATATAGAGGACCTTTGTTTTTATGGCAGTGTAATTGTGGCTTGATGGTGAGCAGAAGGGTAGTGGTGGAAGTCAAGGCCCTCCTGCCCCTTTTACATCCTCTTCTGTTGGCTAATCTCAACCCACTCTCCCTCCTCCAGTACATTGTGTTGTTTGCTGGTTGCTCCAGGGCCAGTTAGGATTTTCTCCCTTCTTTTACCCTTTTTAAACTACATACCACACTGTATCCGGAGGACATTGAAAATTGGCTATGGGAGGAGTCGTCCAATATGAAGGCATTTGCAGGTGGTGGGAAATAAAATAGTAGTTGCTATGTTGTGGTGAAGGGGAGAACTGTGGAACTGTCTCTTTAGATTCTGTAACCGGGGGGAGGAGAAAGAGAACACCCTTATGAGTGGCTTTTTTCTATGTCAGGTCTTGTTATTCCATATTTGGTTAGTAAATGATAGTTCTTAGTCATTCAGATGTACCTCAGATAATTTTTCTCATAGGTTTAGGAGAATTCAATCTATTTCAGATTTGCACAACAAAATCTTTGGTAACAGACCCTTTCCAAAGAAGATTTACCTAATGAAATAATGGCATTAGAAGTTGCTACCATATCAGTTTCCATACTTATGCAAGTCAAAGATGATGCCATATTTTAAAAGCCAGCTGATTTTGCATGAGAATAAAAAAGAATGTAAGTTTGAAACTTGCAATTTTAATCAGTAAAATATCTTGTGTCCCACTCAAAGAACTAAAAATGAACTTAGCCTGGAATTGAAGAGGCATTAATCACAGTTTAGTCTGATTAAACTGTTTTATTTAAAGGTCATTCTATAAATTAATGAAGGGATAGATGCTGATAAGAGGAATCAGCTGGATGGTAAGTCAAAAAGCGCTATCAGTTAACAGATGTTTAATAAAACAGTTGAATTTCATCCATAGAGCTATTTATTTAACTAACCCAATTATTCCAGCTATATATTCCCATAGTCACTATTTCCAAATCAGAATTGGGTATTTGTTTTGCAGACGGTTGATTTGCACAGAAAATAGCACTTTCTGTGCATGAATTAATATTTCTACCCTGAAATATTATTTTCCATACAGATTTTCTTTCTTTTGTGTGCAAAACAACCATCTGCAAATTGTGTGCACAATATGTTCCAAACTGGGAATAACTTTCAAAAATTGTGTTTCTAACAACCTTCCTTGCAACAGAAAGAAAATCTTGCTAACATTACAAACATTGAGAAGAAGTGTAATGAGATGTTTCAACGTTGAGACAAAAATTCGTCAGAGTTGTTTTGAGTCTACAGATGTCAACCTTTGCTATTTTTATTCATTAATATAACCAAGAATAAAGAATTTCAAGTGTGTTTCTCTACTGGAAGAAATTATGAGGTTTTTTTTAATGATTTATTTCACTTTTAGAATTTTTGAAAAATACATTTGCACCCACATCCACAAAGGTGTTACACACAAAAAAGCATAGGAAATAATATTACATTTTTCTAAATCAAACCCTCATTTAAAAAATTGCACAAAATAATTTTTGTAAGACAATTCCAAAATGTGAAAAATCTTCTAATGGATTGTCTCATTTTGTAATCTATAACATAAAATACTCCACGAAATGAATTTTGTACCATTTGAATACTAGCAATTTTAATTTCATTGTTTCATCAAAAACAGAGTAATCAAGTATAGTACATCACTTCATGCTGATGCATGTGAAAATCAAATTTATTAATTTTTTAAATTCAGTTTTATATGCTGTCTTTCCCCGAGGGCTCAGGACGGCTTACAGAGAGTATAAAAACACACTTTAAAACAACTGAAAAAATTAAACTCTTAGCTAAAAACTATAAAACTATTGACAACTGGTTAACCAAATCAGACCCCAAAAGCCTGCTGGAATAAAAACGTCTTGCACGCTCTACAGAACTTTGTTAAATCTCTCAAGACTCGCACATCTTCTGGCAGAGCGTTCCAAAGAATTGGAGCTATGATCGTAAAGGCTCACCATCTTGTCGATGTCAGCCAATATGAGCGGCAGCTTGGAATCATCAAAAGATTTGTGTCAATGGATCACAGTGACCTCTGGGGTTGATATGAGGTGAGATGGTCCTTCAGGTACGACGCCCCCTGACCTCTCCTGTGCGGGGAGCCTCTCGGCCACTCTGACAGGGTTGATAAATCACTCATTGGAGCTGGGAGTTTTTCCCGATGCGCTGAAGGAGGCTAGAGTCCGCCCACTGCTGAAGAAGGCGAATCTGGATCCAGCGGCGCCGGTGAACTACCGTCCAGTCTCAAACCTACCCTTCCTCGGGAAACTGATTGAACGGGCAGCAGCGATCCAATTACAGGAATTCCTGGAAACCTCAGGAAGCCTGGACCCCTGCCAATCGGGTTTCCGCACCGGACACGGGACCGAGACAGTCCTGGTGGCCATTACGGACGACATCCGCCGCCAATTGGAGAAGGGAGGTTCGGCTATCCTGGTGCTGCTTGACCTCACCGCGGCGTTCGACACGGTGGACCATGACTTGCTGTTGCGGCGACTATCAGCCATTGGGATTCAAGGCACAGCTTTGGCCTGGTTCGATTCCTTCCTGCGGGGCCGTTCGCAGCGTGTTGAGTGGCGAGGCCAAGTGTCCAAGAAATCCACCCTGGACTGTGGAGTCCCCCAAGGCGCCATTTTGTCACCAACGCTTTTTAACATCTACGTCCAACCCTTGGCAAGCATAGCCAGAAGTTTTGGATTTGGGTGCTACCAATATGCAGATGACACCCAGCTTCTGCTGAAGCTTGAGCCAGGCGTAACATCGGTGCCTGAGAATTTCAGACAAGGACTAGAGGCAGTGACCAGATGGCTCCGCTCATACAAACTCAAGATCAATCCATCAAAGACTGAGATTCTATGGCCGGGACGCCCAGAGCCACCCATCCCGCTGCCTCTCTTTGAGGGAGAGCCGCTGATCCCGGCCCCGTCGGTGAAGAGTCTCGGTGTGATACTAGACTCGAGACTCTCACTGGAGGCCCAGGTTGCTGCGACAAGTAAGGGAGCTTTCTTCCACCTACGCCAGGCACGTCAACTGGCACCTTACCTTCCATCAGATGCGCTGGCTACGGTGGTCCATGCCACAGTGACATCACGGCTGGACTACTGTAATGCCTTGTACGTGGGGTTGCCGCAGTCAACCACTCGTAAAATCCAGCTAGTGCAGAATGCAGCCGCCAGACTCCTCACCGGGACACCACTGAGATGCCATATCGCGCCATCTCTACAGCGCCTGCACTGGCTGCCAGTCAAGCTCAGAGCCATCCACAAGATCTTGTCGCTTACCTTTAAGGCCCTCCATGGCGCCGGCCCAGCTTATTTAAAAGACCGCTTGTCCGAACCAGCTCATTTATGGTCGCCGCGTTCAGGAAACAGGGACCTTCTCCGCATCCCAGGTGTGAGTGAGGCCCGCCTCGACACCACGAGACGGAGAGCCTTTTCCATCGCGGCCCCTGTTCTTTGGAACTTGATGCCGGCGGATCAGAGAGCCATCCGGGACATGCCCCAGTTCCTGACCGCACTGAAAACCTGGCTCTTCCGAAAGGCTTACGGCTAAGGACACCCTCCAGACTTGGCCTGAGTTACTGGAACTATTTTAATTAATCTTCCTATTCTTTTAGCTTTTAACTATTGAACTCTTTTATGTGTTTTATGTGTAAGTCGCCCGGAGCACTGACGTGGAGGGCGACTCATAAATAATAAAATCAATCAATCAATCAATAAGGCCTTGAAGGTGATAGTCAGCACCTTCCAGTGGAGACCCGGTGCTCCACTGGTAGCCAGTGCAGCTGCTGCAATATCCAAATGAATAGCACAGAAGTCTTGAGAGATCATCCAGTGCGTATAGATGAGTTAATCATCAGTCCCCAAATCATGCCATTACAGGGACTATGGGTCATTTTCATTACTTCAGAGTCTCCAGTGGCACAGTGGGTTAAACCTTATTCAAATCAGGGAAGAGCGTGTTGAGCTCTCTCTGTCAGCTCCAGATCCGCATGCAAGAACAGGAGAGAAGCCTCCTACAAGGATGCTAAAAACATGAGATATCCGGGGATCCTGTGGGCAACGTCCTTGCAGACAGCCAATTCTCTCAAACCAGAAGCAACATACAGTTTCTCATGTCACTCCTGATATAAAAAAGAATATTCCAGATCATCCCTGTAGGTTGCTACGTTACTTCATGGGGGATGAAATGCAAACCACTCAGACAGGCTGCTGGGCTGGCAGTGTCATGGCTGTGGCTGTTAAGTTCCAAAGAGCTCCTGGCCATCCCTGAGCACCCTTGCTGATGTTAGCAAAGGCACCTGCATGACTGGGGTGGCGTGATCCCCTTCCCCTCTCCAAGGCCATGGGTGCCTTTGCTAAAGTTGGCAATGCTACCCAGGAATGCTCAGGAGCTCTTTGGAGCTCTGTGGTTACGGCCACACAGTGAGAAATCAACAAAGGTAAGTGCCACCCCTCTGTCCCTGAGGAAAGTGGTATGATCATGTGAACAGCAGAGAGAGTTCCAATTCAAAATTGGCCCACTGATCAGGACTGATCTGAAACTTTGGCAAAGCTCTGGAGCATTAACCAATCTTACTTAATGTGGGGCAAAACCACATTAAGTAGCCATTTTTGTGTTGGAGGCAAGAAGGCACTGTGTGCCATTTGGATGTCATGGAGCTGAATCTCACCAACTCCATATTAAAGTGGCTGTGTAGACATGCCCCATGCCTCACTAAACTTATGTATATTGTATTCTAAGAAAGGAATGACGTCCAACATTACTATTGTAGAATAAATCAATTTTTAAGGTATTTGTAAACCTGATTCTTTTCTAAAAGAAAAAAAAAGATTTTGGAACCCTGAGTGCTTAAATACTCATTTGAGGTTTCTCTTACTTCACATAGCATTTCATTTCAATGTCATTTTACTTTGTCAGCTTTTACACATGGTCCCTGTTAGCCTGCCCCTTCCTTGTGTGAAGTCTAAAGAAATTAATCTCATTACCTACCCAAAGGGGACTTGAAATCAGCCTTAAGGAAAGGAAATAAGATGGCAGTTTTTGAAGCAGAAGAAAGGCAATTGTTTATCCTAGCCATTATTAAGCCCATGGCTTAATAATTTAAAAGAACACTAGTGAAGCAGTGGAAACACCTATCAAGTGAAATGATTGAAAACGGCTTGCTCTGAATTAGAAAAAAGAACTAATAAGACTTAAAAATCAGAAAGAACAGCAAAGCTGTGATGGAATCACCCATCAAGTGAATTTATTGGATTGTTTCCTTGCAAAGAAGTTAAATTTTTTTTGCTATAGCATATTCTTTGTTGAGAAAAGAAATGACTAGGACTATAGTCCTGAGCACATGTAACTTTGGTGGAAGTAAAAAGATAACTATATGGAGAATTCAATGAGGTATGTTTCTAAATAGGCATCTATATGATTAAGCAGCAAATCACATTTCATTCTTTGGACATTGTATTGAAATAAATGCAGTCAGGGTTTTATACATGACGTAAACAGCGTGCATTTATTTTTAAATGTATAACCAACTTTGTCAGCATTATCATACCTTTTAATAAGCTTACATCTCCACAGCAATCAAAATATATTAAAATGCAAATATATTTATGATACCCTTTCATGACTTGGAATACTGAGGAGTAAATTTTACTGGTGATAATTCCTAAGAGCAGCTCTACAGGCTCCCAGATGTGTCCCTAACACTACCCTCCGACTGGAGACAGGCTTCGTGAAAGTGGAAGCGAGAATATGGACAGCTATTCTCTATTACTGGCTACAACTATCCTTCTCCCTATGTGGTCTTGCCCCCCCAATCATGAGATACGACTTCCAGTCCACATGGATTAAAACAGTAGCAGCAAAGATCGCAATGCTAGGTTTCTCCCAAGGACAATTGCTAAGCATGAGATGGGACCAAGCCAAGGATCTCATTAGGCAACGGATCCTGGACACAGAGTGCCAATCCGACCTAGCCTGTTCCCCAGCCTTCATTGTTAGGGAAGCCACTAGATACCTCACTACCCCCATGGCATACCTAACAGACCTGGAGGTGCCCAAACACCGAAGGGGATTTATCCTGGCAAGATGCCATGCCCTCCCTTCGGCTGTATTGGAGGGGAGGTATCAGAAGACCCCCTTCAAGCAGAGACTATGCCCCTGTGAGTCTGGTCATGTGGAAACACCTGAGAACATGCTTCTTCAATGCATGTTCTACAGAGATCTTAGATCTAATCTCATTAGACCATGGCTTTCAAAATACCCAGGGCACAGTGAAAAATATTATTCCACCCTGCTGCTTTCGGACTCTAACACTACAATAACTTACAGCAGGGGTGCTCATTAGGTAGCTCAGGAGCTACTAGTAGATCTTCGGCCCTCTTCCAGGTGATCTTTGGGCCTCACCAGCTAGATGGGGCGCTCCTGCCATGCGCGCGCACACCCTGCATGCACGCGCGCTCCTGCTGCTGACTTCCGCTCTCGCTGTGCTTCTTTTGCCTGCGGGGCATTGCAGGAAGAAGGAAGCACGAGGCGGGGCCTCTGGAGGGAGCGCCCTGCCTCTCTCTCATCCAAAAGCAGCTGTGCAGCCTCCATTGCCTGCAAGATAGGCAGGGCGGAGCGCTCCCCCTGGATGCCCCGCCTCGTGCTTTCTCCTTCCTGCAATGCCCTGCAGGCGGAAGAAGCGCTGCACGGGCAGAAAATAGCAGCATGAGCACGCGTGGTGGCAAGAGTGCGCGGCGGCGGGAGCGCGCGAGAGCGCACGCCAGCAGGGGCAGGTAGATCTTTTGGACTTGGTTGCTTTAAGAGTAGCTCGCATGCTGAAAAAGTGTGAGCACCCCTGACTTACAGTGTTGCTAAGTTGTGTGCTGCTGCACTTAAAATCAAATGGTTGATGACTGATACCGTTAGGCAACACCCTATTGGGAATGCAGTTAGAGCAACATGTTACAGCTGAAATGCTACTAGACTCACAGTGTGCCCCTCCCTTCCCCTATAGTGCCCCCCACCAGTGTTTTCGACCTCTCTCATCAATCACTTTCCCCCCGTTCGGTTCCATACCTGTTACAATATCCTGTCTTTTAAAATATATTTTTACACTGATTTCTAACCTAATTTTAAATAACTGTTTACTGGGGAGTTGTCCTTCCCCTCTTAGGGCGCTTGTGCCCGCTTTGTGCTGGTCAGTGACCGTAATAAAGTTTTGTTGTTGTTGTACTGGTGATAATGGGATTCACTTTTGATTAGAAGTAGACCTGATTTAAAATTAAACACAGATAGGACAACAGTGATTAAAAAACAAACAAAAAAATAATAATATCCAGAATTCAGTTAGTGTTTTACAAATGCACAAGTTTTCTTATAGAAATGATTAAGCACAATTATTCAATGAAGAATTTTCATATTCCTTTCAAGTAAAGGCGAGTGTACATGGTATATTCCAAAAGTAACGAGAATTATTGTTTTGCACAGTACTGAAGGGACAGGAAAGGAAAGTGAGGGATGAGGTAGGTGGAGTCAGAATGCAGGCATTCAATTTGACCTGTCTCAGTATGTAGCAGTTGGTGCATTAGCAAAGTGCATATTCGTTTTTGTGACTTGTCATGGGAGTCTGGGCAGCATCCTTCAACTTCAAGAACTGAGAGCAATGTGGCTCAATTGAAACATTGTGAAAGCTTCCCCACCCATTGTATAGACCTGACTTGACTCCATGAGATTTTCTTTCCCCGAGATCAAATCCCACCTCAAAGGACAGCATTTTTGGGACAGTTGAAAAGGTCCAAGCAGCTACAATGAGGGCTTTGAACAACATCTCAAGTAAAGACTTCATCCACTGCCATGAAGAGTTGCAGCAACATTGAAAGCACTGCATTCGATCACACAGAGCCCATGTTAAAGGGGATAAACTGTAATTGCATACATATTCAATTAAAAATAAATCATTCTCATTACTTTTAGGATGTGGGTTCAAGCTGGCCCCCTACCTGTCCCGGCACGATCTTGCCACAGTGGTCCATGCTACGGTCATCTCGAGGCTAGACTACTGCAACGTTCTTTACATTGGCCTTCCTTTGTCGGTGATCCGGAGGCTTAAGCTGGTACAAAATGCTGCAGCTCGGCTGCTCACGGGAGTCCCGGTGAGCTCCCACATTATGCCAATCTTGCGCAAACTGCACTGGCTCTCTGAAGAATGCTGGATTACCTTCAAAGTGTTAGTTCTGACTTTCAAGGCTTTAAATGGTCTGGGGCCAGTGTACTTAAGAGACCGCCTTATCCCATACCGTCCCACCAGATCCCTACACTCTGAGGAGCTAAATCTCCTGGCTGTTCCAAGCCCTTTGACTGCAACTCGGAGAAGGGCATTCTCAATCATAGCTCCAGTCCTCTGGAATGCGTTGCCCTCCGACATCCGCGTCCCCCAGAGCCTCCTATCCTTTTGGAAAGCCTGCAAGACTTTATTGTTTCAGCAGGATTTCGGGCCCTGAATAGTTGTTGGTCTCTCCTCCTCTCGTAAACGCTATCTCGTTTTCCTGTTTTATTAAGATGATATTTTAATCTTGATGTTTTAACTGTGATGTTTTAATTGCTTTGTTGCGATTAGTGTGTAAGCCGCCCCGAGCCACTGGGAGTGGCAGCGAACAAGTTTGAATGAATGAATGAATGAATGAATGAATGAATGAATAAATAAATTACAGGAAAGAAGATTCCACCTGAACATAAGAACTGTAAGAGTTGTTCAGCAGTGGAACTCTTTGCCTCAGAGTGTAGGGGAGGCTCCTTCTTTGGAGGCTTTTAAACAGAGGCTAAATGGCAATCTGTCAGGGGTATTTTGAATGTGCTTTTCCTGCATGGCAGGGGGTTATACTAGATGGCCCATGTGGTCTCTTCCAATTCTATGATTCTAAGTTTCTATGGCATTCCATGTATGTCTACAGGCTATCAGAATGTGAGTCTCTGGCCTTTTTCCACAGTGAATATCTGAAATATGCATGTGGGACTGACTAAGTGAGATGAATGGTGTGAGTGGTCTACTATTCCTTTCATTTGGCACTGAAGTATATCAAGCACAAATACGAAGAGCAATTTCCTCATGCACCATATGGCTCCATAGTCCCCAAGGCCCAATCTACTTTGTAAGATCTCTTAAAGCAAGCTGAGTAAGTTAGTGTAGCAGCTGCACAGCTGTACAGTAATATAAGAGTTCTCTTTTGTGGGGACTTCTGTGATTAGCTCTTTAATAGACTGAATAAGACTTATATAAACAAATGGAATGGATAGATGGCACAGTCAGATTTTTTTTTAAAGCCTAATCTCTGAAGTGAATTGAACCTTTGCCAGTTTGTTTGCTTCTAATATCAAACGAAAATTAATGAAGGTGGTGGCTGCTGAACCATAATGCCATTTAGTGGATGCTTTTTAGTGAAAAGGGAGAATTGATTTTCCACAAATAAGAAATTGCAGCACGCTGTGGTAGCATGCGTTTGAATGTAATGGACTGTTTGATTAATGCTTTTTATTTATTTATTGTCTCCCTTTCCACTGTGAACCATTTATATAAATAGAGCAGGATGCTAATGAAACAGACGGGTATCATGGGATATGTCCACCTACTGCAGTTAAAGTTGCCATTAAGATATTTCAATTGAACTGCGTGGGGGAGATCATTTTATTGTCATGGTGATAAGACTTAGCCCTATCTTGATTGCTATGAAAGCATCTAGGACGTGACACTTGTTCTTTACCAAAAGAACATTAATATTTTATAACATCTGTGAATATTTTCTGAACAGACAAACCACTTATAGGAATAAGGTGTGTCAGGATGAGATAGAGAAGAAATTTGATGTTGGAGTTGGGAAGTGTGTCTTGCTGAAATTCATGACAACCATAGGGCTGTCTCAAGTAATATCTGGCCCCACTCATAAGATGGGAGACAATTTGGATCTAGTGTTCATCTCGGAGATTGAAGGAAGACAGAATCTGATGGTGGAGGAACTCTCAGTAGTCCTTTTGTCATGGTCAGATCATTCCTTGGTCAAAAGGCTTCTAAACCTGAAAAGGGGAGACCACTTGTTTCATTCCATCAACCACTGTGAAGACTTCTCCCACCACTTTGTCAATAAGATCTTTGGCGGTCCGCCTGGGTTTAAAGGGAGTGACCACGTAAATAGCTGGATGGTGATTCCTCTCCTTCTCTTCTCTGGTCAGCCGCCATGGATGGTGGACAGACCCCAGCCAAGATCAGTTGGATTTGTGATAATTTGGGAGCCTCTTTTTCATCAGCTCCAGTAGGCATGAGAAAAAAGTTATGAAAATGAAATGATTCGGAAGAAATACGTAAGAAATGCTACTTTTGAGTATTTCCGCATCTGGAACGCCAACCAGGAAGTGGACTTTCTTTATAGAACTTCGGGGGCCAGGATTTTCTTAAGTGTCGTTATTAGGTCGTAAGGGGGGGCACCCTCCTTCTCTCTCACCACCCTCCTGCCTCCCTTGCCAATAAGTATTATGGCAAGGCAAGCCCTAAACTCGCTCCTTCTTTCGGCTGGAAGCCTGGAAAAATGTAAACAGAGAGGTTTACTCAGAAGTAAATCTGCAAAGGAGGGCACTTTGGATGAAGTGCCCTCTTTGTGGATTTACTTCTGAGTAAACCTCTCTGTTTACATTTTTCCAGGCTTCCCTGCCTCTCCTGCCTGCCAGGATCTAAAGCATCAAAGAGTATTGGGGTGAGAAACCAACCTAATGTATAATAGAATGAATGTATCTCTAAGTGCCTAATATTATAAGTAATCCAACTGGTCATATACCTACATTCCATGCACATGCAATAATACAGCAGTAATAACAATGGGTATAAGAAGAGGTAAAATTCAAACCGAAGTATTCTGACTGTGGTCCCTCCTCAAGCTGTGAAAACTGCAAAAGGCTCTTCTCTATGAGCCCGGGAAAAGCCAAAAGCCTGGGCACATACATATTCTTGGGGGATTTGCTGCAGAATCTTCTCTATGAGCCCGGGATTCTGCAGCAAATCCCCCAAAGAATATGTATGTGTGTGCACCCAGGCAGCAAACGCTGTGCCCGGGCTTTTGATTTTCCGGGCTCATAGAGAAGAGCCTTTTGCAGTTTTCACAGCTTGAGGAGGGACCACAGTCAGAATACTTCGGTTTGAATTTTACCTCTTCTTATACCCATTGTTATTACTGCTGTATTATTGCATGTGCATGGAATGTAGGTATATGACCAGTTGGATTACTTATAATATTTAGGCACTTACTCTATAAGTTAGCATTCATTCTATTATACATTCGGTTGGTGCCAAGCCTTGATGCGCTTTAGATCCTTCAAATCAATTAACAGTGGGCAACACCGTAGTGTCTGAGCTATAGAGCTATTCTGTTATGCAAATGAGCACAATAAAGCAATTATAATAAAATCAATTCATTAGTTTGCAAGGCATACATCAATAAGTCTCCACAATGGGGTGTACATATAACAGTGGGTGAACCACATTAGCAAAGTCGCTATATAGTACAGTCAATGAAAATCATATAATCAATAGGCTCAATGGCATGTATAAATCAATTAAGAGGAAAGTCATCAAACACAGAAGGGTGAAATCACAATCCTATCTGTTACCAGACTAAGTTCATAAGTACAATAAAGGTACTAGAGCCGTCTGGCTGGGAGGGTCCCCTGATGTTCCGAGTCAAGCGGAAAAGAAATACTGGAGACGCTGTGCCAGTTCCCAATGTTATGTTGCTCAAACAGACATGCGCAATGGCTGGTCGCTATGGATTCTGGGCGTCGTAGTCCAGTAAGGGATGCTCTGAACGCCGAACGCGTCTGCGCCTGCGCGGGTGCGCGTAATGGCGGCCCGCAAGGGGTGACGGATGGAGTAGTTCGGGAAAGGTTTCAGGGCGTCCTGGAGATGAAAGGTGTGTAGGCAGATGCCAGGGTGACAGTAAAGGAGTCCACTGCTCACGGGGTAGGTGAAGACAGCGGAAAGAGGGTTGCCTGACGGCGGGAGCTCTCTCCTTAGCCGGCTGAGGGCCGTTTCGTCATTAAGACTTCCTCAGAGGCGAAAGTAATAGCGTCCTCAGTTGGAATGTATCGTAAAGAGTTGATCACGCTGAATGGAGGACGGACCAATCCTAAATCCTGCCTGCCAGGATCTAAAGCCTTGAAGAGGCTTCATGAGGGGCCAACTTCAGCCCTCCAGGTGTTTTGGACTTCAACTCCCACCATTCCTCACAGCCTCAGGCCTCTTCCTTTTCCTCTCAGCCTGGGCAAACTTGGGCCTTCGCTCCCTCAGGATCGGGGTGAGAGAGAGGCAGCGAGGAGCGAGGGGGGGCCTCCTCCTCCTTTTTTGCTGCTTCCAAGAATAGAATACCCCTCCTTCCCTCCCTCCTTCCTATTTGGAGAGTCTTATTCAAGTTTTGGCCTACAACTCCCAGAAATCCCAGCCAATTTACCAGCTGTTAGGATTTCTGGGAGTTGTAGGCCAAAACCATCTGGAATGTGCATGCGCTGGCATACAAACTACTAACGAATTTCGTTAGTAATTAAGTTACATTTTAGAAATTTTTGGAAATTTTTTTGCAAGTCTTTCTATTACTAATCAAAAAAAATCCCCCCCTCCCATTAGATTTCCGATTTCCTATTTTGGGGTTCTAAACCATGCCTAGTAGCCAGGGCACTGCCTTATCCAGTTTTGATTGATTCATTTCAATTGGTTCTGCCCAAGGACACCAACAAAATTTTGGGAGAAGTTAGGACCTCCACCTGCAGTCTTGACCCTTGTTCTTGGCTTCTAAAACAGGCCAAGGGGAGCATGACCTGAATAAGGGAATTGATCAACACCTCATTACAGCAAGGCAGGGTCTCCACGGCACTGAAAGAAGCAGTGGTCAGACCCCTGTTGAAAAAAACAACCCCCTAATCCTTCCAATCTGGACAACTATAGGCCACTGTCAAATTTGCCATTTATTAATAAGGTCTTAGAACAGATGGTAGCCAAACAACTCCAAGGATTTTTGGATGATGCTGATTTTCTACACCCATTTCAATCTGGCTTCAGACCAGGACATGGGACAGAAATGGCTTTGGTTACCTTGGTGGATGATTTACAGGGGGAAACTAGACAGGGGGACTGTGACCCTGCTGGACTTCCCAGACCTCTCACTGGTTTTTGATACCATTGGCCATGGTATCCTTCATGATCGACTAGGAGGGATGGGATTAGGAGGCACTGCATTGCAGTGGTTCTGGTCCTTCCTTATGGGCCACCTCCAGAAGGTGGTGTTGGGAGAATCCTGTTCAGCCCCATGGCCTGTGAATTGTCTGGTCCAGCAGAGCTCATCTTTATCTCCAATGTTATTTAACATCTACATGAAACTGCTGGGATAGATCATCCGGAGTTTTGGAGTTCGGTACCATCTCTATGCTAATTATGTCCAGCTCTACTACTAATTTCCTTTGGATGCCAAGGAAGCAGTTCTGCACCTAAACTGGTTTCTGGGGGTGGTAATGGACTGGATGAAGGCAAACAGATTGAAACCTAATTCAGATGAGAAGGAGATACTAATGGTCTCATGTAAGATCAATCTGGGAATAGGGACACAACTTGAATTAGACAGGTTTACACTCCCCCTGAAAATTCAGGCACAGTTTGGGGGTGATTCTGAACTCTGTCTTAAACCTGGAAGCTCAGGTAACTGTGGTGACCAGGACTGCCTTTGCACAAAGAAAACTTCTGCACTAGCTGCGGCCATTCCTGGAGAATTCTGACTTAGCCATGATGGTACATGCACTGGTTACATCCCGTTTGGACTACTGCAATGTGCTTTACATGAGACTGTGTCCGGAAACTTCCATTTGTTCAGACACGGCAGCCAGGCTTCTCACCAGAGCTGATTCAAGAGCATACCACTCCACTGGCTGCTAATTTGTTTCTGGGCCTTATTCAAGGTGCTGATTCTAACCTGTAAAGCCCTACAAAGTTTTGGTCCAGGCTGCTTGAGACACCATGACCTACAATACAGACCAGGCAGATCACTTAGATCTAGCAAGGAGACTTTCATCTCAACTAAGAAAAAGACTGATTATGGGTTAATTGCTCCAGCTTTTGTGAACCTGCAAAGAGAGAAGGATCAACTTCACGGGTTCCCAAGATTAGCTGAGAAATTATTTAGCAATAGGGGACACTTGAAAACTTAGCTTTTATGGAGCTTAAGTGAGACGCCTTGTTGGCTGCAACATCAGTGCCTGGAGGTGTGACCTCGGACTCCTGCTTTTTGGTATTGTTGATCTCAGGATTTACTCCTGGACTTTGGCTTTCAGATTTTGATGGAACCATGGACTCTGTATTTGGCTCTCCCTTTAAATGGACATTTAGCTACTTTCTTGGTTAACTCTGCTGGTAATTGGGGTTGAGGCTTTGACACTACCAGTCACTGTTTTAGTGAGTTACAAGAATGTCCAGAAGATGCCACAAGACCTGTGTCATCATTTCCCTGGAGCATTATCAAAATTTGCTGTAACCATGCAAAGGAAAGAGAGGAGAATATTCTGCATACAAGAGCTATATTTCACAAGATACGGGAATCATTAAATAGATTGTGCCTTGGATGAGCTCCAAATAGCTAGAAAGATGTCTGGGGAATGTCAAAGTAAGTCCATTTCAAGAATGCTCATTATAATATTTGCGGTTTAGGACATAATCTGCACAAAATCAACAAACCTTGTTTTGCAAAGAAAACATGACTTGCTGTACATGAAAGTTTTTTTTCTGCATGGAAAAATATTTCAATGGAAAGTACTAATTCCTGTGCAGCAATGCCGCAATTGAGTATTTAGTATATTTCAAATTTGTACATTTATTTATTTATTATTATTATTTATTACTTCAAATTTCCAGACCGCCACTCCCCGAGGGCTCGGAGCAGTTTACAGCAAAATAGAAGTAAAAATAAGAAGCAGATACTCCAATTATAAAATACACAAACAAAACATATACTATTTACTACAAACAAATACATTCCCAGCTAATCCTAGCTAAGCTATAGTTGCAGGGCTCAAGGAGGGAACAATCGGAGGCAGGCCATGGCGACTTAAGTCTTCTTAGTCCCATTTGTAGGGCCATTGGGCTCAGTCTTATAAGTCCCAGCCATAGGGCTATGGGGGCTGGATCTAACCCAGCTCCCAAACCCCAGTCCCCAAAAGGTTCTAGATCTGTATTTCTTGACCTTACCCTTCCTCAAAATAGAGTCCGGGCTTGTTCTAAGACTGTTCCGGACTTCAGCAGTCATCCCAGAGTTATTGTGGGTGATTAGATGGTCTCAATGAGTCTTTGAGCAGACTTTGTTAGCCGGAGAAAGGACCAACGCCTTGGGAATGCATCTCTCCTGGAAGGCTGTTGACTCCAGATGGCCCATTGACGGACCGGAAGTCGGAAGTTCCCTTGGCTTCCTCTTCTGGCGTCTTCTCTGGCGCCTGCGCAGTTGTTTCTTCTGGCTCGGACCGAAGAGGGAGGAAGAAGGTCTCCACCTCTCGGTGTCATCAAGGCCATCCACCATCTTAGAGTGTTCATCGTGTTCAGGGTTCAACATCAGTCAGTCACGGAGTTGGGCCCCCGGTGCCCAAGCCATGATGGATTTACACAGTGAAACAGCATTCTCTACACAGGAATTGATATTTTTGTATGGAAATATTATTTTTCATTAAATATTAATTAATGCAGTTCAAATTGTGATGATCAAACAAAAAATTACCACAAAAGTGTGGGAAAGAAAGCTGTCAATGTACATCAGTGCTTTCTAATGATCACCAGGACCTCAAACTGGTTCGAGGATTTCCTTTGTAATCATCTGCATAGCAACACTTCCTGCGATACTGGTTTGAAATTGAATTAAATGCCCAGTGTAGATGGGACCTTAGTGAAGCATTGTATCCCTAAGAGCCCTTCCACACAGCCTTATATCCCAGGATATCAAGGCAGAAAATCCCACAATATCTGCTTTGAAGTGGATTATCTGAATCTGCACTAAGATAATGTTGAAGGTTCTGCCTTGATATTCTGGGATATAGGGTTGTGTGGAAGGGCCCTACGTTAGGTAATACTCTTTGGAAAGCCTACAGCATTCAATGTTGATTTTCCTTCTTGGCTTCCTCTTCTGGCGTCTTCTCTGGCGCCTGCGCAGTTGCAGTTCATGAATTGAAGGCACTGATGTAAATCTCACCTCTCTTTTCTTATTTTAGTTGCTATGTGTCAACAGTTCTTTTAATAATTATTTTCTAACAAACAAGCAGACAAAATAAAATATTCTGTTAAAATAAACCTCACAAAATTTAGACCAAATCTGTCAACCATTGATATACATCTGATTGCATAATATCTGAAGCATACTGAAACAAATGTCATTAAAATGCTACATTATAGCATCAAAAAACGAATATTTCCCAGAAGCCCAGACAAGCTTATGCTGACTACTGTCTCCTAAAATACATATGAAATGTGTAATATTTAAAGCACACTGAACAGAATGTCATCACATTGTAAATTCAGAGACACAAAATGAAACCAATCAAATATATTCTATGGGTCCTGAAAGAAAATGCTTGTCAGTCACCACACCTGACAATTATTCATAACACTATAAAGCAAATCAGGTGAATGAGTCTATTATATAGATAAACAGTAAACAACAGTTATCAAAAATAATTTGTATTCACTGGTACGTCATATTGATATTGAGTTCACAATGGAAACAATGATTGACATGTATGGGTACAGTGATATCGACATCAGTGGTCAGGCTCTCATTGAGAGGTAGCATCCATGTACAACACAATTAAACAAGGTGATATTATACAGTCTGCAAATGCAAGTATAGAAAATCAAATACAGAATATCATTGGTGAGAGAGAATGTGTATATTCCCCCTCGCCTTAATCCCTTCTCAAGAAAATAGAAGTTAGTTGTCAGTATACAGTCTCTATGAGGGAAAAAGGAAAAAGTCCGTGACGGACTAAAGGCTACAAGACCGCTGTGGTAGCTCTGAGCATGCAGTGCGCATGCGTCGGTTTGAAATCGTCAGAACCGCAGAGGTTGCTGGTCGTTGTAGTCAGGAAGAGACGCTATGGAGATGGTTAAACGCGGTAACGCTGCAATAGCGAGCCGCGTGGAGATGTGGTCCTCGTAGTTCCAGTAAGTTAAAGTAAACGTCTATAGTGAGTAACAGGCTGGCAGTGCAGCAGAGGGAAAAGCTGTCCCCTGGTTTATCCCTCAGAAGTGAGGAAACACAAGGGGGGGTTGCCTGACGGCGGGAGCTCACCCCCAAGCCGGCGGGAGGCCGTTTCGTCAATTGGACTTCATCAGAGGCTGTCAAAGATGGGCGTCCTCAATTGAGTTCAATACAGTCTTAGTGGGCTTTCTCAGTAGCGTGGAGGACGGACCATTCCATAGGCAGGATATGGTATACATGTCAATCATTGTTTCCATTGTGAACTCAATATCAATATGATGTACCAGTGAATACAAATTATTTTTGATAACTGTTGTTTACTGTTTATCTATATAATAGACTCATTCACCTGATTTGCTTTATAGTGTATTAAGGTGTAGCCCCTTGCTTAGCTAAATTATTCATAACATACAGTTTCTCTCAAATGTTGCTGAACTGTTCCTCTTGGGTAGGTGAGGGAAAGAATAAATGCTAAATTTCTCTGTGTGTATTTAACAGAAAACCAAGGGCTCTTCCACACAGCCCTATAGCCCAGAATATCAAGGCAGAAAATCCCACATTATCTGAGTGTGAACTCAGGGCAGATCCAGACAGGCTTTTATCCCAGGAGAATCCACGTTTTAAAAAATACAGATTTTCCTGGGGCCTGTTCATATACCTCAGAAAGCGCACACATTCTGGGGTGGGTGTCCAGACATTCTCCCGGGACTAGCCTGGGAGATCGTCTGGAGGCCCTACCCCTTCCTCTGAAGCTCCTAGACCACTTTGAAAATTTATCTGGCCTCCATTACAGGCTTCGAGAGGGGGAGGCAAGATTTTCCTCCTCCCCCCTGATTTCCTGGCACATCATTTCTACATACTGGGAGATCTGCTTGAAGCCTGTAATGGAAGCTTGGTAAGTTTTCATTACTTTTCCAAGGGGTCTGGAGGCATTGGAGGAGGGGGGTGGTGGGTATTCCCACATTTTACCGGGCTTATTCAGCCCGGTAAACTGTGGGAATGAAATCTGAACTGTAGTTCAGACACTGGAAGTAGTGGGTTTATCCCACGCCTTCCAAGAAGGTGCAGAATAAACCCACTATCTAATTAATTGGGGGTCAGCTGTGACCAGTAGTTCTGTAAAATTTGAAGAGGCACAAATGGAGGGCGAAAGAGAGAAACATGCCAAGAGGAAGGCATGTCAAGCCAACCCCAACGGAAACCAATGCCCTCACTGCAGGAGAACATGCAAGTCAAGAATAGGGCTCCGCAGTCACCAACGTACCCACTGCCAGTTCACTGCACTTGGAGGACAATCTTATTCGGGCAATGAGGAATTGCCTAAGTAAGTAAGTTCCCTTTGTAGAAAGAAAATTTTCACTCCAGAAACATATATTCTGTGTCATCCTTAATGTGATCGGCCATCTTATGTACTGTATGTTTGCTAATGTCACACCCATTGAGCCCATTAAGATTTTGTTCTGAATAAATATGCACATAAGTGGGCATTGAATATTACAAAACAGCAGTCATGATAGCTGACTATTGCCATGATGTAAGTATATGCATCACAGATAGTGACATTTTGAGAAAGGGTTCATGTAATGTATCTTCAAAAAGCTACATTGGGTGATATATTAGCACAATATATCAAAGTGTCATTCCTTGCATGATATCTAATACAGAGTGTTGTTGCAGTGACTAAAGTAAAATCCAGGAATCACAGAATCTTGTAACAGAACAACCTGTCAACTATACTTTTCATGTTCATGCTTCTCCTTTCAACTCTGAGATATCTTACTTTGTCATAATTTATTGTCCTACTAGCATTGTTTTAGTAAGGAGATTTCCAGTACTGCTGTGGATTTCCTGAAACCCATGGGGTATGCACGATTTGTAGACTGTCAGGAGCCTACTACTCACTATTAAGACTCAATGCTGTTTTGCCTTTATTGAAATATCAATGAGAACTTGGGCATTTTTGTAACAAAATGGCACATTAGAAGATAGCATCCCCCCACCTGTGTGCTTGTTGGGGAATCAAGGTCCCGATACGAGTAAACTGAGGAGCCGGCGTCACGACCAGATGGTCAGGAAGCTGGAGACACGCCTACAGCTGTCTAGGTGTAGACGTCCGTTTGTTCGCTGTTTCAAAACACGCTTCTTCAGGGCATTCCTGCTTTGGGATGCTCCTCCTGGGTGTTGTAGTTAGGCAGATTATACTGCTACATTTGCTAGAAGATCAGTAGTATTAAGGTCAGTAGCATCACAGAAGTAGTATCTTCTAGGGTCGTGACACCGGCTCCTCAGTTTACTCGTACCGGGACCTGGGACCCATGAGTTGATGTTTCCCTAAAGAACTGAATATTTATGACTTTAAGGCGCTCTAAGCTCCACAGGACTTTCCTTTTATTGGGCAGACATTGCCTTGTCCTTTGGACTGGAATACCTTACCTGTATTAATGCTTGTTATCAATAGGTATATTTGAATGTATTATGATGTATATTTTGTAAAATGATATGAAATGAAGATTATTGACATTTATGATATACCCAGTGTATCTAATCGTGAGTCTGGATTACCAGTCTCTTTGTGAGCAACGTATTCAGTTGCCTTTTCAAACGTAGCCTGCTTCCTAGATGCTGTTGTATATCGCTCATAGTTTTCACAGTTGCAGTTAGTTATCACTTGTGTATGTCTATCCTATAGCAACATAAGACCAGCCACACTTTTTTTCTTGCATGTTCTTATTTGTCAAGATATGCAACCTAATTCTGAAATCAACATTGTCGCACATAGTAGTTAAATACAGGATGTCTTTTATGGCTTACAACATTCCAAATTAAATGACATGGGGACTTTTAATATGTTGCAAAGTACACTTCCATTTTGAAGAGTTTGTCCAACTGTAAACTTCCATATCTTAATGCATTCTGTGATCCAACCTTGAACTCATTACCTCCTCCCAGACAAGTAAATTACATTCAGCATGAGCTACTATAACTACAGCACAGTGACTCTTTTCTGGACATGTTGAGGCACTCTTGGACTTTATTGGACTCTCCATAGCCACAGGAACAGTCAAACCTAGTCCACAAACACATCAAAATTACTTCCTTTCATTTACCTCAGAAGCAGCAGTCAATAAATGAGTCCTCTTCCAAAACCAGTGTCCTTGGATCTAGTTATTACATTTAATTATAACGATATCCAACTGACAAAGGAAATAATTTCTTCCAAGATGTGGGACAAACATGGAAGCTTCAGATTCCCCTCCCACTGACTCCTCTCTTATTTTAGATGAAGTAATGAGAACTGAGATAAGATGCCACCATCACAAATAACAAGCAGCAGAACACACAGTATAATGTAATAGTTATGAGGTTAACCTTAAAATGACTTTTGTATCCTTAGACCAGTGTTTCCCAACCGCTGTGATGCGGCACATTAGTGTGCTGTGATGGACCTCCTGCTGTGCCATGAGAAAAGCTCTCTGCCCCCCTTCCTTCCCCCCCTCCTGCTGAACTCCTGCTGTTTGGGGGAGGAGGAGGAGGAAGGGCCAGGCAGTGGCAAAGAAAAAGAAGAAGGGGCCTGGGCGCCGCCTCCTTTGGCCGTTTCCCCAGCCAGCCTCCAATCTGCCATGACTCCCGCCCCTCGCTCGCTGAAGCTGCGAGAGAGCGGAAGCCGGGGGAGGGGGTGAGGCATGCCACAGCCTGGCCCCACCTCCTCCCCGACTTCCACTCTCCCACAGCTTCTCTAGCCTTGAGGGGACAGTGCCAAGCCAACATTGTGCTGGCTCTGCCACCGCTGGCTTGGCATTGCTCCCTCAAGGCTGGAGAAGCTGTGGGAGAGCTGAAGCTGGGGGAGGGGGCGGGGCATGGCGTGGCCTGGCTCCTCCCCCTCCCCCAGCTTCGGCACTCCCAGCAGCTGCTCCCAGCAGGTCACCATCCCCCAGCCGTTCTTCACTGTGTTAGAGTGTCATTTTGGTTGGTGGTGTGCCCCCGGATTTTTTTTATGTTAAAAGTGTGCTGCGGCTCAAAAAAGGTTGGGAAACACTGCCTTAGACAACTGATCTGAACTATCCTTTGCTTCTGTGAACTTACATATGGTAACACTACTTTACAGATAAGTGCACTCACAGTGATCTTTTGCTCAATTGTATTTCAAATTAACATGATTTCCCTTGTAAATCAATCTTAGAGGAGGCATATATATTATTCTGGACACAGAATTCTTTTTGTGCTTAAATGAAATATATTTTCTTAAGACCATGCTTCAGTCCACAAATGTTAAAGGACTGTAGAAAACCTGTCAAGATGTTTTTTTTATTTTTTTATTTTTGCATTGCTTTCCCAGAGTTAGCTTCCAAGATTTTATTTTCGTTTTGTCAAAGTGCTAGCATAATGAAATTTAAAACTTAATATTGCACTTTATAATGCTATTTTGCCACTGTACACAGTATTACAATGCCATCGTAATGTAGTATTGTAATTTAATGTGGTAGCATACCCAGCAAGTTGTAGCTCTTTTATTTTATTAGTATTTGATATATTGCAATATTAGCTGTACCAAAGTCTAAAGCTATTTTGGGCAGCCAGTAGCAAAACTTGCTTGACACTTTACAATTCTCTGCATGCATTTCAGGTGACCAAAATTGGTTCCAATATTATTTCACAAAAAAACTCTGTGAGCTTGCACACACTTTTACAAAAGGTTTATATTTTTAGCTGGCCATGCTAAACATATAGGAAATGTTCAACATATAGAAAATTTACATGGATAATTATATTGCTTATAAACGATGACATTACTTATACAATTATATAATTACAAATACTTGGTACTTCAACTTTTTTATTTTTGCTATTTAGAGCAAGAACTCTATTTTTTTTTAAAAAAAGAAAAGACAGAAATAAATAACCACATTTTAACAATACAACATGAATAAACCCAAATGCCATCCATAGCCAAACAAGCTCATGAAGTAATGGGGAGGGGCAAGTTGAGTGCCTCCTCAAAGGAAGCAAAAATGGTTAGAGCCACATCTGTTGCAGCAGCCCTGATCATGTGGGAGGGGCAAGATGAAGCCTATTTAAGGCTGATCTACCCTTCCTCCTTCCTCTTGCCTTTGGTGTGCAGTGAGGCTGGGCAGATCAGCAGAGGAGCTCCTCGCTATCACAAATTTAGGTGGAGGGGTGACCAGCAGTGAGCCATGGTGAGCTGCTGAAGGTCATCTCATACCTTGGGGACCTTAGATGCTGGCTGGGGTGTAATTGGGGCTGGGATGGGCTAGGGAAGATAAACATGCTGACCTTCCCACTATGTGGTAGAGGCCTTGTTGTGAGCTTGTTGGCAAGCTCTGCAACCTCACCTCCCAAATAAGGCTTCCAAGAGAAGTCCTGTCATTGTTCTGCCATTTTTTGTTTTTCTGCCTCCTATGCCTCTGGAGCACTGATGTGCACCTCTCCTGGAAATGAAAGTCGGGTTATGTGGTTAATATAACCATCTTCCCAGCCTCAAGACCTCTCAAGCTGCAAAACGTGTTCCTCCAAAATCAGTTCCAAACTGCATTATAGTGTCAGTGTAGATGTGCCCTTCCTCTCTTGTTCAAGCTTTTATGAGTATTTACCAGCCCATGTTACATTTTTGAACTATTTTTACTAACCTATGCACTTTTGTGTACACTTCCTTTAACATATTCATTTTTGTAAGCATGGTTTAAAAAATGAAGAGCTCAATTGCAAAATCCATAGTACTGAGAATGTTGTGGATAATTGAATTGGAGTTTGCCTATTTGAAAATTCAAAAAAAAATCCCTGACTGCTCACTCTGGATAGAAGGATATTAGAAGCAAAGATGAACCATTTTGGCCACATATTGAGAAGACAGAAAAACTTGTAGAAAACAATGATGCCGGGGGAAATGGAAGGAAAAGAGAAGAGGGGCAGACCAAGGGCAAGATGGATGGATGGATGGTATCCTTGAAGTGACTGGCTTGACCTTGAAGCAACTGGGGGTGGCATGGAGAGTCAGAAACAAGTGAACGAATATGCAACAACAACAAAATATACTTCTCCCATTGTCATTAATGACATGAGGTTATTTTTCAAAATGATATTACATGGGATTTGCACATAAAGATGCAGCCGAACATTTAATGAAGGTTCATCTAAAGCAGGGGTGCTTATTAGGTAGATCGCAATCTACTGGTAGATCGCGTAGGGCGTCCTGGTAGATCGCAGGCAGGGTGGGAGGAAGGCTCAGTCCCACCCTGCAGGCTCCTGACGCCGCCCAGGTGCAGAAGGAGGTTGGACTGGATGGCCCTTGGAGGTCTCCTCCTATTATAGAAACCCGTTGTTATTATAATTATTATCAGAGGCTGAATGGCCATCTGTGAGGAATGCTTTGATTGTGTTTTTCCCTTATGGCAGAAGGAGGCTGGACTGGATGGCCCTTGGAGGTCTCCTTCTACTCTAGGAACCTATTGTTGTTGTTGTTACTATTATTATTATTAGTAGTAGTAGTAGTAGCAGAGGCTGAATGAATATTATCATCATCATTATTATTATTAATAAATTCAGGGGCTTATTATACTCACATTTAGTTGAATTCAGCCTTAAAATATATTATATGGCTCTCACTGAAAAAAAATTCCAAATATTTTGCTTATATGGCTCTCTGAGTAGTGGGTAGGTAGATCATTTTGACTTGGTTGTTTTATAAGTAGCTCGCATGCTGAAAAAGTGCGAGCACCCCTGATCTAAAGAGAAAAATGTGGGACAAATCTTTTTGCTTTGACTAATATAAGAAACTCCTTGATCATAAATGCAGGGAGCTAAACATTGTTTTAGGCCTAATGATTTTTAAAAGTATCTAATTATATGTGTCAGAGATAATTGTTCTGCATCTTGAAATATTACATTCTCCCATAATCTTAGCTAGTCAATATTGTGTTGTAAGCACATATAAACAGGGTGGAGTTGAATAAGCTGTCAGTAGCAATATTTGCTGTGAGTCTTCATATTGAGTCAGTATTTCTTGCTTTCAGATTCAAGCAATGAAATCAATGAAGGGATCCAAAATGTAAAATTTTGAATTAGAGGAAAGACATTCATGACAGTCAACATGGACAAGAGCCAGTTGTTATGTAATAGAAGAAAACATATTTGAGATCATCTTGAAATTCTAAGCATATGCATAGCAATCAGTTAACATTCTTCTAGGAACAAAAAAACCCCAACAACAAAACAATAATTTGGAATGAAAAGTACCCTGCGTATAAAAATACTGCCTGAATAGTGCATTATGTCCACAATTTGCAATACAGGAAAACTGAAGCAGGTGCATATTTCACCTACAGGGGCAACATCATTCATTCTTTCTTTTGACAAGAAAAAAGACACCAGTGCTCAAAATCTGGAATATTTCTGGGTCCTGTTCTGTGATGTTTCACTTGTTGAGGGCATAACCTTAATACCCTTTTAGAATTTCTCTGAAACAAATAACCTGGTAAAATATGTTTCTGTGGAGAGCAAATTGAGACTATTACTTTGAGAAAACAGCACATGGATCTTCCAAAATCACCACTGCTATAAACTTAACTGCCATTGCCATGGCCTTGAGAGAAAGAGGCAGGCCCTCCCCCATCATATTGAGGGGCAACAGTTGGTGGAAAGCCTACATTCACACCCAACTTCCACTGCTGTGGCCACAGAGGGAGAGAAGAACAGGCAGTCATAGTTTCATCATGATGATGCCCAGCACCTGAAGAAAGACCTCTCCTAACCTTCCCCGCTGTGCCCCCTATGTGAAAGATCAGCAGCCAGTATCTACTGGACCTAATCCTATTGTTGTCTTAGACTGCATGTCTAAAGGCAGGTAACTGATAAATTAACAATTGTAAATTATGTAAAGTGCATTGTGTACTGGAAAAATTCCATCAATATTGCCTTAAAAATCCTGCAAATCCCTTGGGAAGACAGTTGAACAAACAACAGCATTATGGAAGAAGCACAGACCACAAGCATTGGAATTGTCCACTTCACTGGACAGGCCACATTGTCCAAATGCCCGATCACCATCTTCCAAAGCAATTACTTTATTACTTTAGAGCTGGGAAGTTCTGCCATTTGAGCATTGTAACTGGAGGCCAGCTGTTACTAATTGTGCTATGGATTTTGAAGAGGGCAAAATGAAGAAAATATGTGCCAACCAGAAGGCATGTCAAACAAACCATTTTCATGACTACCTGTCATCTGAAAAGCTATATGCTCTATGTGAAAAATCATATAGATTCTGAATAGGTCTTCACAATCATTTATGAATCCGCTTCCAAGATTCTGTCTCTGGAAGATAATCATTAGGGCTGTTTTAAAGTTTCGGATACTCACAAATTTCAGAAGTTTTTCGGATACTTCTGACTTTTTTTAGCAATTTCGAGAGCAGCCCTTCCAAAAGGAATTCCGAAATCCGAATTCCAAATTTCGGAATTCTGAATTTATTTATTCAATTCCACCACTTCTACCCTGCTTCTTCTCAACCCCCAAGAGGGCACTCAGAGCGGCCTAACAATGGCAACAATTCGATGTCAACACAGCATACATATAATAAAAAAACCCAAAACAGTTAAAATTAAATACATTAAATTACAGCTGGCATTAAAATTCGTTAAAATACAATTAACATTAAAATACATCATATATATATATATTCACATCAGTTAAAACAGTATTCCATCCATAATTGAAGCATTGGGTCTTGTCCACCAGTTTGCCATTTCAATCCAATCTAAAGTGCCGTATCATGCTAATGTGCAAATGCTTGGTCCCATAACCAGGATTTCACTTTTTTTTCTGAATGCCAGGAGGGGTGGAGTTGATCGTATATCCATTTTGAATTTTCTTGCTGATTGCTGATTGGCTGATGGCTAACAGCTGGCTCTCCCTTCTGCTGATTTTTTTGCCCATTTTTTGAAAGTGGAATCCTTTTTTGAAGACTTCCGAAGACGTCCGAATTTCAAATCAATTTCAAACTTTATCGGAATTTTTTCGGAAGTCTAAATAATCTGAAACGCTATCTATGACTAGATCCAAAACGAGTTTTGAAACTTTCTTTTTGATCAAACAGCCGCAGCCCTAATAATCATACTTGGCCATGAGTGATCGTGCATCATGATGATTGTACACTGATGTCACTATATTAATAAATCAGCAGCAGCAGCATCATCATCCAATATTGTGACAACACATTGGTTGCATGTAAATATAGAAGTTTATTATAGTTTACTAGTTTCTTTATGAATTGCCTTGAGTTTTCTAAACTAGCCAAGCAAACACATGGGGATAAGGAGGCTATCTCTCTCCTCCTGAAAACCATCCTGCGGAGGTAGATAGTTCGAACAAGAGAATCATGCAATTTTGAATCCTGATATTCTTGTAATCAAAAATCAGGAAATAAGGACTTTGTCTTCAAACTAGCATACTCTACTTGAAGAGTAGGGAGCCAGACTGTAATAATCTACTTTAGAGCAGTGGCATTTTGTATTGTTGGGATTTCTAACCTAGGGCTATATATGTGTACTTGCTCCATATCTAGATCTATTACATGTTCATGACACAATGATTACAATTTTAAATGCCCAAACAAACCTTATGCTTCAAGGAGTCACTTTGAACTATGGAGGCATGTTATTTTTCTTTAATTTTTGTTGTTTATTTATTCATTTGTTTCTGACTCGTCATGATCTCATGAACCAGCCCATGCCAGAGCTCTCTATCGGCCGTTGCCACCCCCAGCTTCTTCAATGCCAAGACAGTCACTTCAAGAATAACATCCATCCATCTTGCCCTTGGAAAAGTATTAATGATTACTATTCTGTATTTTGTTGTATTTGTATTTTCTTGCGCTATTGAGTGCTTTCTGTGAGCTGTCCTGAGACCCTTTGGGGAGATAGTAGCAGGATACAAATAAAGTTTTATTATAAATGTCTCTAAACAGGATCACAATTTAAGGGCAACCCTCACCACTCTCCATATCAAAGTAATGAGACTAGACAGGGAATGTGGACTACAATTTGCAGTTCTTGTTCCTCTGACCACTAGGCAAGATGGGGAGCAATCCTCAAGACAAAAGAGCTGCCTTCATGGTTTGTATGTGGCATTATGTGATATGAGTCATTGGTCCCACTTCTATGCTGTTTGCTTCTATGCTATTGAAAGGTGTCCCCTATTTTAATTAAAATGTATTTTCCCATATGATTAAGCACTAAACTTGAAGTTATTTACTTGTATAAATTTCTGAGGAAAGCTACATATTTCTGTCTCTTACCCTACTATGGTTATTAAAATTATTTCCATACCAGACAAAAGCAATACATGAAAGATATATGCATGATAATTCACCAAAATTGCAATTCAAAGCAAAAATAAATAATTCAAAAATGGTCTGTAGATAAGATATCTGAGGCATTTTGACGAAAGGCAAATGTGACTGAATTAATAAATGTAAATGATAAAATAATTTTATTTATCATTAGGAAACCACCTCTTTTGACACTCTTTCTCAGTTACCAAATTTAGGAATCCATCTTTAGCATAATTTAAAGTGGATTTCAGAGCTCTTTATTGGGAAAAATAGTTGTGAATCTTTGAAAAATACCAAAAGTGTTTCAGGCAACCTAAAATGCTCCTTGGGGAAAATGGAAAGCAATTTCCCCACGTGATTCCAGTTCCACAAAGAACCAGCATGTTTGATGTTTTAAAATTCACTGAATATTGTTAAATGAATCTGGAAATTATCAAGAAGGCTACATATATTACATGGGCTGTTTATTTTTCTTATTCTTGCTGATAAAAGCGGTGTGTCTGCATGTTGTGATAAGAATAGTTATTGCTAGCTCGTTATAAACTAGCATCCCTTACCTATAATTTAATGACAAGAATTAAGGAAAATAGAAAAGTTAATAGTTCTGGGTAAAATGGTTACAATGGTGATTATTTATAAATTAGTCCCCCAGCACTACAGACAACTTGCATGACAATTACATTTTTAGGGCAATTATTTTCTCCAGTGACTGTGGTGATGAGGGGGGAACACAACTTGAGGGTTTCATTATAATTCATCAGGCAAGAAGTGTAGTTTCCACAAGAATTAATGCAGAGAAAACTGGATAGGCTTTTGAGAAATGCCATCTGATCTCTAAGCGAAACAGAGTGTTGGTAAAATGTTAAAATGATTAATTAAAATGAGTGGTGATTGTTCTGATTTTTAATTTGGAAACAGTGGTTGAGGATGTGGTAGTTGAGAGTTTAGAATACTGTATTTTCATACACACACACACACACACACACCATATTTCATCACATAATAGTATCACTTTTTGCCTTCCAACCCCCTGAAATAAAGAGACAGACACAAAATATATGGATTCAAATTTGGGCAACTTTTATTGATAGTTACCTATTTAACTTATAACTCAACTAACTTTTAGGTGTCAGTTCAACTTGGTGTGTCTAAGCTGAGGTAGAGTCTTCTAAAATCTACCCCTTCAGCTCTACACCTGGGTCCCCTGCAGATTTTAACCCGGGCAACCCGTAAGGGAAACATCAGGAGAAATCTCTCTCAACTTTTGAGACCAGACTCTCCCCGCTGCTGGGGCATTCACCTTCACCTCATCCCTAAAATTAACCTCTAGGTGAGTGTTTGCATAATGCCCCACATTCTTAAGGGGTGCCTTAAGTGTATACAAACCTTTGAATAACTAATCTATTTACGCTTGGCTAGTTTACCAGCCGACCATTCCATCTAGCCCCTAAGACGACAGTATAGGATAGGCAAAACTCTCGTGGGCGAATTCCTATCACAAATATTAAACCATTTGACGATCATTATTATACTATCCATGGGTGAGAGTGGTGGGCGATGTCCTTTCGCAGAATGAGGGAGAAGGGGCTGGCACCACACTATGCCAGCCCCTCCTCTCTTCAAGAAAGTTCTGCGAAATTAACTAATCTCTTCTCTGAGGGGAGGAGACAAAATTGCTCCACCCCCCAACTTGTTGGAGGATGAAGTGTATTATCCTTTTTTGGGTTGTGGGGAGAGATGGTGCAAGTATTCTGCTGTGAAATTTCTCTGCAGCTATGGGGCTTCTCTTCCCTTGTCTTCCAGCTGCAGGAAACCCCATAGCTGCAAACCACTCATGCACGTACAAGTAAGAGGTACAAGATTTCACTTGGCTGGTGAGAAGTTTGGATCATAATTGGTTTCGGAATTGAATCAGCCTGGAAAACTAAGGGAACATGACAGAGGAAAAATTAAGTTGATACTTCTTCTCAGTCAGGGCCGTAGCCAGGATTATGATTTGGGGGGGCTGAGTTTGGGGGGCTGAGACTGGGTGGAAGAGGGTCTACCCTAGCAAACCTTTTGTATTGTTATCCCAATAACCCCATTAATGCGGGATATAATGAGCATGGTGATCAGATCATGATTTAAATGCACATAACAGTTTAAATAATGTACCAGTAAGGCCTTTTCACAGACCACCCTGAGAATTTCGGGGGGGGCTGAAGCCCCCCCTTAGCCCCCCCTGGCTACATGCCTGTTCTCAGTGGCTCTGAACACTTGATACTATTGACTGTGGTATTCTCCTAGAATTTCTCTACTTTGATGTTTTTATTTATTCATTTATTTATTTTATTTACAGTATTTATATTCCGCCCTTCTCACCCTGCAGGGGACTCAGGGCGGATTAGAATGTACACATACATGGCAAACATTCAATGCCATAGACACACAACACATATAGACAGACAGTCAGAAACTATTTAACATTCCAACTTTTCTGGCCACCAGGGGAGCTGTCACTTCACCATCCATCTGCAACACTGATGAAGTACTTTCCGCATTCCCCATATGCTTTTTTCTGGAGATTTTTTATGGCCTCGTAAATTTGTTAAATTACCCTCCCCACACATAGGTGGTACCTAAATTTCCTACTTGACAGATGCAACTGACTTTCGGGTTGCAAAGGTTGACAACAAGCTACACAAAATTGGTCGGAAGCTCACTCCGACCTGGGCTGGCTTCAAACTCATGACCTTTCGGTCAGTAATGATCTTAATGCAGCAGACACCCAGCCAGCTGCACCACAGTCCCAGTGTTTTAAAGTTTATTTCAAAAATCTTGACCCTCAAATACAAGCAGAGTGTTAATCAACAGTCCATAGTCAAGCCAATAGACCAACAGAAATGCAAATTTTAGCAGAATAAAACAACAGAGATGCCAAATGCCTTTTCCAGGGCTGTAAACTGAAAAATAGAGTACAAGGTTGAATTGGAATTCATAAGACAAGGTCCAAGTGTAAGTATAGGGTTCAAGAAACAGGACAGCAAGAGCCCGAGATCATAGCTTCTAGAACTGACATTCCAGTCGGCAACAAAGTGCCACCCTTGAGTTCACAGGTGATACTTGTTGCTGGCCTTCTTCTCAGCTAATCTGGAGGAACTGTGCAGCGAAGACCTCTTTCTTTACAGGTCAATGAATGCTGGAATGGTTATGTCTTTCTCAGCCTGCTGAGGAATTTGTACTAGTTCTACAGGCTAGGAAGTAGTAGCTCCTTTGAATCTGAAAAAAAAAGGACAGATACAATTCTCCAAGATGAATTTGCACACCATACCAACTAAAGCAACAATTTTATTAATGTGAGAATGGTTAAACATTGAAAAAGGGAGAAGGGAGCAGAATATTCTCCCAATGTTAAACTCTAAAGAAAACCATGAAGATTACAACTATACACTGGCCAACCCACATTTTGGTGTCTCAAATGTTAACCCTATTTCTGTGTATATTTAATAGGCATGAGAAAAAAGTTATGAAAATGATTCGTTTCGTAAGAAATTCGTAAGAAATGCTACTTTCGAGTATTTCCGCACCTGGAACGCCAACCAGGAAGTGGACTTTCTTTTTTTCGAACGGGGCCAGGATTTTCTTAAGTGTCGTTATTAGGTCGTACGGGGGGGGGGCACCCTCCTTCTCTCTCACCACCCTTCCGCCTCCCTTGCCAATAAGTATTATGGCAAGGCAAGCCCTAAACTAGCTCCTTCTTTCGGCTGGAAGCCTGGAAAAAATGTAAACAGAGAGGATTACTCAGAAGTAAATCTGCAAAGGAGGGCACTTTGGATGAAGGGCCCTACTTTGTGGATTTACTTCTGAGTAAACCTATCTGTTTACATTTTTCCAGGCTTCCCTGCCTCTCCTGCCCTGCCAGGATCTAAAGCATCAGGGAGTATTGGGGTGAGAAACCAACCTAATGTATAATAGAATGAATGCTACTGTAAGTGCCTAATATTATAAGTATTCCAACTGGTCATACCTACATTCCATGCACATGCAATAATACAGCAGTAATAAAAATAACAAGAGGTAAAATTCAAACCGAAGTATTCTGACTGGTCTCTCCTCATGCGGTGCAAACGGGCTCTTCTCTTATTAGCCCGGGAAATTAGCCCGGGAAAAGCCAGCGTTTGCTGCTTGGGAGCACACACATACATATTCTTGGGAGGGATTTGCTGCAGAATCCAGGGCTCATAGAGAAGATTCTGCAGCAAATCCCCCAAAGAATATGTATGTGTGTGCACCCAAGCAGAAAACGCTGGCTTTTCCCGGCTAATTTCCCGGGCTCAGAGAAGAGCCGCATGAGGAGGGACCAGTCAGAATACTCGGTTTGAATTTTACCTCTTCTTATACCCATTGTTTTTACTGCTGTATTATTGCATGTGCATGGAATGTAGGTATATGACCAGCCTGGGCAAACTTGGGCCCTCGCTCCCTCGGGATCGGGGTGAGAGAGAGGCAGCGAGGAGCGAGGGGGGGGGCTCCTCCTCCTTTTCTTTTGCTGCTTCCAAGAATAGAATACCCCCTCCCTCCCTCCTTCCTATTTGGAGAGTCCCATCTAGAATTCAGTGTGATTTATTCAAGTTTTGGCCTACAACTCCCAGAAATCCCAGCCAATTTACCAGCTGTTAGGATTTCTGGGAGTTGTAGGCCAAAACCATCTGGAATGCGCATGCGCTGGCATACGAACTACTAACGAATTTCGTTAGTAATTAAGTTACATTTTAGAAATTTTTGGAAATTTTTTTGTAAGTCTTTCTTTTACTAATCAAAAAAAATCCCCCCCCCAATTGATTTTAGAATCGCCATTTTTGGGTTCGAAACCATGCCTAATATTTAACCTGCTGATTCTAAAATGACACCAGTTTTCTCCTATCAGCTCTAGCTTTTAAGATACAGAACATCTGCCAGTTGAAAATCATGATAACCATATCTAAGAAACTAGACCCGATCAGTCTATCTAATGGAGTTTTCTGAATCAGTGCCTCAAATAATCCTTGGAATTATTGTTTCTCTCCTTCCACCCTATTCTCTCCTGCTCTTTTCTGTCTGATCTTTTGAACAACTTTCTCCCCGAATTATCTGGACTCTATGTTTACACATTTCTATTTTCTCCACCTGCTGGCTTACCCTGATTCCCCAATTCCTTGTCATTCACTTCACTCCTGCCAAGGTTGCTCTTCTCCCACCTCCACTGTAATTACTCTTTCTTGGCTATTAAGAAAAACATGTCTTAGTCCCTGAGTTATTTGAATTCTTAATCTGCCTGCTGACTTCAATTCTGGTTAGGAAGGAGAAAGGGTTGTGGAGAAGGGAAGAATAGGAAAGGAACTGTCTTGGTGGGAATTGAGTGAAAAATCTAAAATAAAAATGAATCGGTGAACCAGATCAAAAAAGAAAGGAAGTCCATATTCAGAGCCTATAGTATTCAGGGATCAAATTGCACAGAATATTATCTGAAGTGAAGCAGGAGGGAGGAGTGAAAGGAGAGAAGCAGCTTCTGGGGTCCACATTATTTGGTGAGGATGATGCAAATAAGTAGGGATACAAAAGGGAAAAGTAACAAACTGAGAGATGAATCACTTTTCTGTCCATTTGAATAGCCCCAACATTATTGTTGGAGGAAAAGAGGGGGGGTGTATCAGATAATTTCTGCATTAGTCTGATCTAGGTCTAAGAATTTTTGCTATCTATAGAATTTTATCGTTCTACCTTGCCTTTCAGGATAATCTGTCTTTTTCACTTTCTTGGTGATTTCATTGCTACATAGTATGATTTTACTGATCTCACAAGTCAATATTAGGTTTTGGAAGTAAATTCAGAAGCTTCGGTCTTGTTTTTATCTGTATAGGGTAAAGATAAAGGGAAATATTTGATGGAAAGAAACACCTGACAAAAATGTGTTGTTCAACCCTTTGCTTGCCTAACACTTTCTGCATAATGCTCATACCATTGACAAGAAAAAGCTAATTTATTTATTTCTATTTATTTATTTGCTATGCTTCTATACCGCCTCTCTCAGCCCGAAGGCGACTCGAGGCAGTGAACAAGCGGCAGCAAGTGCCCACATACAACACATCATAATAAGATAAAAACAATAATATAAACCCATATAAATTAACAATTAAAACTACAAAATACAAATTTCAGCTCCACAATCTTAAAATTGGTTTCCGTTTCGTCGTCATACTAATCCTTTGATCTCAATTAATTAAAATTCATCTGCGAATGCTTGCTCGAACAGCCACGTCTTGACTTTCTTATGAAATGTCAGGAGGGAGGGGGCCAATCTGATGTCACTAGGAAGGGAGTTCCAAAGCCAAGGAGCCACCACTGAGAAGGCCCTGTCTCTCGTCCCCGCCAGACACGCCTGCAAAGCAGGCGGGACCGAGAGCAGGACCTCTCAGGATGATCTTAAGCATCTTGATGGCTCATAGGGGGCCAAGCTAAGATCAGGGGAACACAGCTAGCAGATCTGTAAAGAAGATGATGGGTGGGAAGGATTAAGCATCAACTCCACGCAGCGGCCTTTGTCCTGCAAATACAGTTTCACCCCTGCTATGCATTTCAGAGAAAGAGTGGGTTTGCAAATATGCCTGATATGTAGCTTGATTCTTTGCCAACAGCAACTGAACAAAAGCAACTTAGTGAAATCTTCATGTCCCATTGCTTAATATGCAGAGAATGCATCACAATGGTCTCTTATCTAAAAGGAAGTACCTATAAGTTTATTTGCTTCATTGATATTCCATTTCAGTATGATTCACGAAATAAAGTGGCATGCTAGAAAATTGCCTTTGGAAAGAATGGACATGATAAGCTGAAGTACACCTGAACTGGACAGAAACAATTTGGATACATGTGGACTTTATAAATGTTTTCCCTGACAGCCTTAAATCAATATGAAATATGGGAGAGGTCTCCAAATGGTATCAGCGAACCACTGGAAATGACAAATAATTTGCTATTGCTATTACCAGCACATTTGTCAGCTGCAGTTTGTGGAACAATAACATCTGCTAGGTGATGTTTTGTGAGCTTCAGTGGGACGGTGATGCATTACAATACTACATCACCTACATTTATCTCATCTTTTGATATAGTGTGTTTACAAAGTTTTAAGATAACTTCCTAATTGAAGTTCATCAGTGTTTAGTTTTTTAAAGCAGGATAAAAAAAAACCCAAGCATTTTTTTTAAAAAAGAGGAAACCTAAATAGTCTTTCCACAAAATGAAAACTGTATTGAAAAGATTATTGTTTTCAGAAACAAAAAAGGTAGATTTGCTAGGGATAAGGGTACAGAACCCGAGTAAAAGGGGGAAACACACATTAGAAACACTCTTATTTTACCAGGGAGAACACCTGTCTAGAAATCTCTAGGTCCTCAAACGTGACTATAACATCAACTTCTGATACAAGTATAATGTTCAGTTTAATGAAACTGATCAATAAAACTCAAAAGCAGTAAAATTTATTTGATGACCTATCTGCCCCAAGCACTTGTCTTTTTCTAATATTCAAGAGAAGCCAGTTAGAGGAAGGATATTTAAGTCATTTCATCTCGAATGTTTGTCAACAATACAGTCAGAGTTCACAGTAGCTCTAGTACACTGATGCACCAATTTTGCACAATTTTCTGATAATAATAATAATAATAATAATAATAAAACTTTATTTTTATACCGCACCACCTTGCTAGGTTTCTCCCAAGGACAATTGCTAAGCATGAGATGGGACCAAGCCAAGGATCTCATTAAGCAACGAATCCTGGACATAGAGCGCCAATCTGACCAGCCTGTTCCCCAGGCTTTATTGTTACGGAAACCACTAGATACCTCACTGCCCCCATGGCATACCTAACAGACCTGGAGGTGCCCAAACACCAAAGAGCTTTTACCCTGGCAAGATGCCATGCCCTCCCATCAGCTGTACTGGAGGGGAGGTATCGGAAGATCCCCTTCAAGCAGAGACTATGCCCCTGTGAGTCTGGTCATGTGGGAACAACTAAGCACGTGCTTCTTCAATGCATGTTCTACAGAGATCTTAGATCTAATCTCATTAGACCATGGCTTTTAAAATACCCAGGGCACAGTGAAAAATATTATTCCACTCTGCTGCTTTCAGACTCTAACACTACAATAACTTATAGTGTTGCTAAGTTCTGTGCTGATACACTTAAATGCAGACGGATGATGATTGACACCGTAAGTCAACACCCTATTGGGAATGCAGTTAGAGCAACATGTTACAGCTGAAATGCTACTAGACCCCCTTCCCCCTTTGTCGTCGTCCCCTCCAGTGTTTTTGACCTCTCCCATCAATCTCTCCCCTCCCCCTTCGGTTCCATATCTGTTACAATATCCTGTCATTTAAAATATATTTTATACTGATTTCTAATCTAATTTTAAATAACTGTTTACTGGGGAATTGTTCTTCCCCTCTCAGGGTGCTTGTGCCCGCTTTGTGCTAGTCAGTGACCATAATAAAGTTTTGTTGTACCCCACCACTATCTCCCCAAAGGGACTCGGGACAGCTTACAAAGGGACAAGTCCAACAAATACAAGTTAAAACAATACAGAAAATACAGTCAACAATAAAATAAATAAAAACATCATAATCAAACAACATCATAAAAACAGTGTCATGGCTGTAAACAATGAGGGGTTCGAGCTCATGATTCCTCAGTGCAATGATTCCTATGTATGTATGTATGTATTTGTCATGTTTCTATACCGCCCCTTTCAGCCCGAAGGCGACTCGGGACGGTTTACACAGGCAGTCTCTGCTCTCAATACAACACAGCAACAAGTCAACCCCCAAAAGAAAAACATATAATAACAATTTACAATTAAAAAAACATACAATTGCAGCCTCAGTGTCATGTTGAAATCAGTTTCCATCACATCGTCGTCATTCCATATATCTCATTAAGCCTTATATTTCATCAGCAAATGCCTGCTCAAATAGCCAGGTCTTGACTTTCTTGCGAAATGTCAGGAGGGAGGGGGCCGATCTGATGTCTTTAGGGAGGGCATTCCAAAGCTGAGGAGCCACCACTGAAAAGGCCCTGTCTCTTGTCCCCGCCAGTCGCACGTTGTTTCGGTTAGGATTTTTATTTATTTATTTATTATTTCAACTTATATACCACCCTTCCCAATAGGCTCAGGGTGGTTCACAGCACAGGTATAAAACATAATCACAAAACAGCAATTTATACTAAAACAGAGAATTTGGATTAAGCGGGGCCTCTAAAGATTTTATAAGATATCAAAATCATAAATTTACTCAGATGGAAAAGATGGAAAATGTTTTGATTAAATGCTTTCATAGGTAATGAAAATGGAAATGGGAAGACTGGTACAATGAGTGTGATACCTTGAGTGCTTAGCTCATTAAATCCTGGGCTTGCCTTCCTATATATTCAGCTTGCCAGTGCTGAATTAGTATTGCCACTAGGCATGAGAAAAATGAAACGGAAATTAAAAGGATTCGTAAGAGATTCGTATGTAATGGGACTTTTGAGGTTTTACGTATCGCTGCCGCAAACCCGGAAGTAGACTTCCTTTTACGGTCCTTGAGGCCAACAATTTGCGTTATGATCGTAAGATATTAAGTATTAATTAATTAATTATTGTACTACGTACTCACTTCTCCCTGTCTTCTCCCCCTCATTTCCTTCCCGCCTTCATTCAGCTTCTTCTTTTTCCCGCATTTCTATGGGGAACTGGAAGTGACGCTGCTGCTAGGTAGGCAATGCATTCTGGAAAGTGTAGTCCTCCAGGCTTCCCCCCCTCCTTCTCTTCCCTGTTGCTCTGCTGCCATGCCCCATCACAGGGGCCTGCTTCACACACACACACACGCGCGCGCGCGCGCGCTTCTCCTCCTCTCTCTCTCCCGGCGCTCTCTCAGATGCTTCTCTTCCCCGTTGCTCTGCCATGCCCCATCGCAGGGGCCAGCTTCAGCCCTCCAGGTACGTGTTTTGGACTTCAACTCCCACCATTCCTCACAGCCTCGGGCCTCTTCCTTTCCTCTCAGCCTGGGCAAACTTGGGCCCTCGCTCCCTCAGGATCAGGGTGAGAGAGACTTCCCTCCCTCCTTCCTATTTGGAGAGTCCCATCTAGAATTCAGTGTGGTTTATTCAAGTTTTGGCCTACAACTCCCAGAAATCCCAGGCAATTTACCAGCTGTTAGGATTTCTGGCAGTTGTAGGCCAAAACCATCTGGAATGCGCATGCTCTGGCATACGAATTACTAACGAATTTCGTTAGTACTTAAGTTACATTTCAGAAATTTTTGGGAAATGTTTTGTAAGTCTTTCTTTTACTAATCAACCCCCCCCCCCATTTGATTTAAGAATCGCCATTTTTGGATTCTAAACCATGCCTTATTGCCACTTCTCTACATGTTAGTGTTGAATTAGTACTGTCACATGGGCATTATAGAGAGGCCCTTTAAACCCATGTAGCAGAAATGTTGGGTGGGAAAAGATGCATATATTGAATTTCACTAGTGCAAATAGTGGAATTTTATATCATATCATTTTTCAAGAATTTACCAAATCTACTTATCTAAACTTGCATTTTTAAAATAATTGGCAAAAGGAGAAAATATAAGTGACAGATTGTAACTTTCTGATTGTTATAGTGCAATACCATAGCAGATGTGATTATTGGAAAACAGATTTGGGGAATTGTCTACAGAATATTTATATTTATGGAATTAATTAGTGCAACAAACTGAAAACCTCAAAACAATAGAGTGTAAACCTCAAGGACTTTAATAGGAAGTTTTAATACTCACTAATGAGTAAACTTAGAAGTGGACATGTGGTTGCTCGGAGAGTTCTACATTTGTCTAATTAACAGCACAAAGTAATAAACAAGTCAGCATACTACTAAAGACATTTTAAAAAACATACTGAGATAATGTTAAGCAATAACATTCTTCACACTGGACAGGTCTTATGGGAGGCTGTTATGTGTTGTGCTTTTAAGGCTACTGAAGTTAATTTACCAATGATTACAGGGTGGGGGAACAGGGAACACTTTATATGTAGAAAATAACTTTCTGAAACAGTAGTTCCAGCTGATAATTCTCATGCCAGTTGGGTGGTAAATTGATTCCAGGTTTTAATCTCAAATTTAACACAGCTATCTAAGGAGGAAAATTCTATCCCTAAAATGTAGGAGGCAAACAAACCCTGTGTCCTAGCAGCTAAAACTAAATATGTTAGATTGTCGTATGCTGAGCTCAAATATTTGAAGAGGGCTCTGTAAGGGTTTATTACTCATAACAGTTCTATAACCATGCACAGCTAAGCAAGGTTATATAATCCTGTTCTGTTCTGGTGCTTAAAGAAGTTTGGGGTAGGGTTTAAAAACAAGTCCCTGTGCTGGTTCTAATTTAGCCTAGCCTATTGTTATTTTATTTATTTATTTATTTATTTATTATTGAGGCTTCTATGCCGCCGACTCCCGAAGGCTCGCGGCGGCTCACAAGAGCCAGGAGCACAATAACAAAAGATTAAAAACATAAAACAATTGCACAATTAAAACAATACAGAGCAGGCATCAGAACAGTCGGAGCAACAGCGGGTGCCACGGCACCTTTACCTAGAGCACACGGGCCTACTCTCCAAAGGCCTGCCTATACAGATGGGTTTTGCAGGCCCGCCTGAATGGAAGTAAGTCCTCAGGGCCCTGGTTTCAGCAGGGAAGGCATTCCACAGCGTGGGGGCTATGACGGAGAACGCCCTCCGGCGGTAGATGTCAGGTGTGCCAACTTTGCTGATGGTATTTCCAGGAAGTTGGCATCCTCAGAGCGTAGTGATCTCGGTGGGCAATAAGGAGTGAGGCGGCCCCTCAGATACGCTGGCCCCAGGCCGTACAGGGCCTTAAAGGTAAGAACCAACACTTTGAAGGCGATCTGGTGCTCAATAGGCAGCCAGTGCAGATCCTGCAAGACGGGTGTTATACGGCAACCTGCTGGAGTGCCAGACAGGAGCCGGGCGGCAGTGTTCTGCACCAGCTTGAGCTTCCGGATCGACGACAGAGGAAGGCCAACGTAGAGCGCGTTACAGTAATCTAGCCTTGAGATGACCGTGGCTTGGATCACCGTGGCCAGGTCGTTCCAACATGATTCAACATTCCCCTTGGGTAACGGTTAATTGGTCTACTGTACTTTGAAAAAGTCCTGTATCGCCTCTTATCAAAAACCAGACCCCAAAACAGATGAATCCCAAAGTCCATGGCTCCATAGGGATTGATAGGGGAACCTGCATTGACCATGTTCCTATTTTCCAGCCACCTTTCACTAACCCCCACCCCCACCCTTAAAATGTTGTGCAAGCACCACAAAACCAACCTGTTCTACTCTCCATTATCTGATTCAGTTTATTGTTATTATTATTTGTTATTATTCTTATTATTTCTGGCAGGCTTATCCTGTGAATTTATCTCCATGTCAGAAACTTGTCAGGCTCTGCCTCTTTTTACTGAGTTCTCACAAAGAAAGAGTCATGATCCATAGTGACACAAAGGCATATCTGAAAAATGCATAGGGAGCTTTATATTATGTTCTCAAGAATGTGTGGGATTGGTATTTTGCTTGTCCTTTGACACATTTCTCTGTGGATTGTTGCAGGCTGTGAATGTTAAAATAAATGCCATTTTACATACATTCCCAAAGCCTTCTGATAGATCACAGTATCTAGATCATTTATTACTCAAAATGTTATCTGTCTTTTTTTAAAGAAGAGAAATTATTTGATCTCATGCTATATGCTTCAGTTAATAACCTTCTTTGTTTAAAATCATAAAATAATAAGAGTTGGAAGAAACCACATAGCCATTCAATCCACACACCCCCCCACCACCCCCCAACCCCCGCCATGCAGGAAAAATACAAAGTACGAGGGTGGGTCAATAAGTCTGTGACTTTTTTGAATGAAACACGGGCTTTTGGATAAAAAAAATCATTTTCTTTTTCAACGTCATCTCCTTTGAGCTCTATACGCTTTGTCCAACATTTCTCCAATGTTTTTATCCCTTCCAAAAAATAAGATTTGTTGAGGTCATCAAAATAGGTATTTGTTTGTGAGATGATTTCATTGTTGGAGTCAAATCTCTTTCTGCCGAGCCATTTTTTCAGGTTTGGAAACAAGAAATAGTTACTCAGGGATAAATCCAGAGAATGGGGCGGATGAGGGAGCAATTTGTATCCCAATTCATGGATTGTTGCCATGGCAACTGCACATGTGTGTACCTTTGCATTGTCCTGGTGCAAAACGACCACATTTTTTCTTGGCCAATTGCGGTCGCTTTTTCCCCAAATCCTCATTAAGTCGACCCAATAAGTTGGCATAATATTCGCCATTGATTGTTTTACCCTTTTGAAGGTATTGGCCAACAAACCTACCTTGGCCTTCTTTGGAGCCGATTCACCCTGAGGAACCCACTGTTTTGACTGCTGTTTGGTCTCTGGTGTGTTGTAGTGGATCCACATTAGTCCACGGTTACAAAATGGCGCAAAACACCATCCATATTGCGGTTGAACAACGCCAAACACTCCTGCGAAATTGTCACGCGATTGCGTTTGTGGTAGATTGTGAGCAAATGCAGCACCCATCTTGCGGAAAGCTTTCTGATACCCAAGTGATCATTTAAAATTGGGCCTTACCGAGTTCATCACTATTGATCGTCTACATTGGAATGTGTGATCAGAAAATCGGTATGCATTCCATCGCCTAAAATCCCATGAGAATGGTAGTTCAAGTCTTCCAGGCTACATCATTGCACAAAATTAGGGGGGGGGGGTTCTTCAAAAAAGGGAGCAATTGAGGCATTTTAATGGATTGGGAGGAACAAGCCTTCCATGGTGTGATGAGTCAAAATGCAGTACTTTCAATGAATCATAATAATCAGATATGATGGGGAGAGTATGCAGTGCACCCCACCTGAATACAGTATGTATCCAGTCATAAAAAAATACGGGATGCATGCTGATATAAATTGATTATATCCCAATGTAATAAGCTTCAAGAACTAGCAAAGGTTTCAAGACCATGTGAGGTGTTAACAATTATGATGAGACTAAAGAGGGAGCTACCAATGCGGTTTCAATTTTTCAATTACTGTTCTTCAATGTCCATAATCTTCAATTATTGATATTTGGTATCTAACAACCTGGGATAACTCAGGGAAGAACAGATGGTAAACCCACATTGTGACCCATGTTGAGTGATGCCATGCACCTCTTGTCAGTTGTACCTCATAAAACTGAGATATTGTTGCCCTCTCACACAAGTGTCTAGCCAAGCCCAAGGTACATGTAAAGGTGCATTACCCAATCCTGAAAACGGTGTCAGTGACATGGCATAGTGTGAGAAATAAGTGATGTTTTCAAGGTCACTGCACATTTTTGCACACACTTACATAGAAGTATTACTCTTAAAAAGATGGCACAGAACTGGAGGCTCATAGCTTTGGATTTTTGAAATTGGGTGTACCCACTTTAACTCTATCATTCCATTCAATGTAGATTCGTGGTGCTTAATAGATGTGTCTTTCTTTGTGTCTCTTTGTCCTTCTTTCTTTTCTTGAAATCTTTGTTGTTGTTTATTTGTTCAGTCACTTCCAACTCTTTCTGACCTCATGAACCAGCCCACGCCAGAACTCTCTGTTGGCTGTGGCTACTCCCACTCCTTCAAGGTCAAGCCAGTCACTTCAAGGATACCATCCATCTATCTTGCCCTTGGTCAGCCCCTCTTCCATTTTCCTTCCATTTTCCTCAACATCATTGTCTTCTCTAAGCTTTCCTGTCTTCTCATTATGTGGCTAACATATTAATTTATTTATTATTTATTTATTCATTAGCGACTATTCTATACCACCCTTCTCAGCCCAAGGGCGACTCAGGGCGGTTTACAATTGGCAATAATTCAATGCCACAACACAACTAACAATTAAAAACAACCATAAAGGCATTAAACAATTAACATACAAAACAAAACTAAAATTTAAAATATTACAAAATAATTTTTTTTTAAAGGACGTACTTCATCTTTGCCTCTAATATCCTTCTCTCGAATGAGCAGTCAGGCTTTATTTCCTGAAGTATGGACTGGTTTGATCTTGCAGTCCAAGGCCAACACCACAGTTCAAAAGCATCTTCCTTTGCTCAGCCTTTCTTATGGTCCAGCTCTCACATCCATAGGATACTACAGGGAATACCATTGCTTTAACTATGTGGATCTTTGTTGCCAGTGTGTTGGCTCTACTCTTCACTAATTTATTGAGATTGGTTATTGCTCTCTTCCTAAGAAGTACACATCTTCTGATTTCCTGGCTTCAGTCTGCGTCTGCAATAATATTAGCACCTAGAAATACAAAGTATGTCACTGCCTCCATGTTTTCTCCCTCTATTTGCCAGTTACCAATCAGTCTCGTTGCCATAACCTTTTTTTAATGTTTAACTGCAACCCAGCTTTTGCACTTTCTTCTTTCACCTTTGTTTGAAGGCTCCTCAGCTCCTCCTTGCTTTCAACCACCAAAGTGCTATCATCTGCATATCTAAGGTTGTTAATGTTTCTTCCAGCAATTTTAACTCCAGCCTTAGATTTCGCATGCCCCGCGCATCACATGATGTGTTCTGCATACAAGTTGAATAGGTTAGGTGACTTACTAGGTAAAATTATGTAGGAAAATATAACTTTCCCAAGATTACAAATGCTATCACATGCAATATTCTTGTACAGGTACATAGAAGGTATATGTTGGAGGTGAGTTACTCTCTTCCTACCCCCTTAATCAGCTCCCCCACATTCCTAAAATAGTCTAGGGCAGGGACACTCATTAGGTAGATCGCGATCTACTAGTAAATCACGTAGGGCGTCCTGGTAGATTGCAGGCAGGGCGGGAGGAAGGCTCAGTCCCACCCCGCAGGCTCCCAACGCCGCCCAGGTGCAGAAGGAGGTTGGACTGGATGGCCCTTGGAGGTCTCCTTCTATTCTAGGAACCCATTGTTGTTGTTGTTATTATTATTATTATCAGAGGCTGAATGGCCATCTGTGAGGAATGCTTTGATTGTGTTTTTCCCTTATGGCAGAAGGAGGTTGGACTGGATGGCCCTTGGAGGTCTCCTTCTACTCTAGGAACCTATTGTTGTTGTTGTTACTATTATTATTAGTAGTAGCAGAGGCTGAATAAATATTATCATCATTATTATTATGAATAAATTCAGGGGCTTATTAGACTCACATTTAGTTGAATTCAGTCTTAAAATCTATTATATGGCTCTCACTGAAATAAATTTCCAAATATTTTGCTTTTATTGCTCTCTGAGTAGTGGGTAGGTAGATCATTTTGACTTGGTTGTTTTATAAGTAGCTCGCATGCTGAAAAAGGGAGATCACAGAGGAGTTAGCAAATGTCACTTATTTCTCACACTATGCCATCTCACTGACACCGTTTTAAGATTATGCTGGATGATGCCCTGAGATAGCATATGAACATTTAATGTTGATTTTTATTGTTTTGTTTTTGTTTATGATAACTATTCAGTTTCTAGAAACAATTATTGGCAATTATTAAAACTCAAGTAGCAATAATGGTTTTCTTTGTTAATTACATACTTATTTGGAGCACTTCACCTTAAGTGTAACAAAATATTTACTAATTCACGCTATCAAAACCCTTGTTTGAAACTCATGAGAGCATCCTAAATATTTGTCTCTCAAGGACGACTGAAGAGCTGAAATGGAAATATCTATAATGCTTTCCTCCCTATTTTTGCTGAAGCTAAAATAGCAAAGGAATGGCGTACATAAAACAATTAAGACGTGGGATTGTGTGCCAAGTTTTTTTTCGGTGTGTAGAGAAGCAAATTATAAAGAATCATCCCAGGTATGCTATGCACATGTTGAAGTCTGCCACTCAGTATGTGTGACGCATTTACATCATATAATTTGCAAATCAACAGGTGCTGATTTGAGAACCTCAGCAGTATTTATTAAATTTACTACATAATTATATTTACACATTATGATTTCAGTTCTGCAGCTCTGCTTGGTGCGGGTGTGACTAACATTCACATTTCTTTTTCATCTGCTTGATTCCATACACAACACCAACTGTTTGCAAGAAATGCCTCCTTGTCAACCCTTTCATTGATTTGAGTCTATGCCATCTACTAAATATCTAGTTGTAATTACTTTTAATTCCCAAGACTCTGATTTCCTATTTACCTTAATGGTCTGAAAATTTATTCCTAGCCACCAACAAAAAGATCTATAGATAAAAGGTATATAATTATATGATTCAAAGTATAGCAATTGAATTTTCAATTAATGAAACTTAAGGCTTAATCTCATTAGCTTTCATTATATATGTTAAAATAGGGGTGAAAAGAGGGTACAAAGATTTCAAAAGGTTTTGAAAGCCTTGGGGCAGAGAATCCTAGTTGGGGAGATGTTTCACATTTCAGAACTTATTTTGCATTAAAAATTTATATTTCCCAGGTTTCCCGAAAGGGAGCGAAATCAAAACAACTTGTAAAGTTCCAATATCCCGGATTGGGACAAGGCAGCCAATGCCACAATAGTTTCAACAAAATAATTGTAAAGTTCCAAAGTCCCCGATTGGGACAGGGCAGCCAATGCTGTGATGGTTTCCAAGATCAGATAGCAGCAAATGCTGAGGAAACCTGGGATATTTACCCAGACTCGCATTTGCAATATATTACCTGATACGTTTGATTGTACTGTGGTTTCTGATGGTTTCTTTGGATTATATGTCCTATATGATACTAATATAGTGCTTTTATTGCTTTTACTTGTGTGTTGTTATTTACCCTTGGTATATTCAGGGCTTTAGTATCCCCTTGCCTGTATATTGCTTACTGGTAGTACACCCACAGAATCAGGTGCTGAATGTGCTAATTAATTTACCCATTCGATTATTGATTTAGCAACGAATTCGGTGCATCTTCTCTGGTTAGGAGTAAGAACTTCATCAAGTGGCCCTTTGTAAAGTGGGGGAAAGTGAGGGAAATTGTGGGGCGGTGGAGGAAACCGTTACACTGTGTTCCCTACCATCGGGGCCTGTTGCAGCCTAGACCTGGAGGAACCCTCAGTAAACCACCATGAAGCAGCCATGATTAAATGCTTTATTTAGAATAGGTAGAAAAAGGAAAGGGAATAAAAGATAGTCCACTGATGCTCCCAGCATCCAAGTATTGCAGTGCAATAGTCTTGAGTTCAAAGATCCAATAAATGAAGAAACAATCTTGAGACCCCAATGGGCTTAAATCCAGGAAAAGTCCTTGGCAAACGAGGGCTTGGCTGGATACTTGAACACCGTGATGTGGAGGCGCGGCGGCCTGGTCCTGAACTTGAGTTTCGTGGAGCTTGGCAATGAAAGCTTAATGTTGGCGCGAGATGCCGAGCACCAACGGGGACCAACTTAAATAGGCCCCTCAATGTTTTGATCTCAGAGGCGCTGACTTTGGAAGTAGCCCTGTGTACAGCTACAGTGGAAAGAAGTGGGAAGGAGACACTTCTCTCTCTCTGCATATGATGAAGTTTTAACAATTGGTTTTAGACCCCCATGTTTACTGGAATACTATTCCAGTATCAAGAATCCTGTACAATAATACATATGTGATAGTAAGCACCATAAAATACAGCATTTCCAAATTCATAGGGGGGGGGGGAGCAAGAATTAAAGCAAAATATCTACAAGAGCTGACTCAGAACGGAGGATTTGGTATGCCGGATTTGGTTTCTTATTACGAGGTAAACTGTTTGGAAAGTGTTAAAGATTGGCTAAATTTAAAAGATAGAAGACTAATAAATTTAGAGGGTTATGAAAATAGATTTGGTTGGCATGCATGCCTGTTTTATAACAAATATAAACTAGACAAAATCTTTAAAAACCATATTATTAAAGCACCGTTGTTTAAAGCAGTGTTTCCCAACCTTTTTTGAGCCACGGCACACTTTTTACATTTACAAAATCCTGGGGCACACCACCAACCAAAATGACACAAAATGACACTCTAACACAGTAATATATATAGTTAATATGTTTTAAAAATGTATTTATACACTCAGTGTGAAACCTGGGCCTGTTTCAATGAACTCAACATAGAAATCCTGGCAGGAATGGCAGAAAGGAGTTCAGGGGAAATAGACCTTGACATTTGGGAGTTGCAGTTGCTGGCATTTATAGTTCCCCTACAATCAAAGAGCATTCTGAACACCAGCAATGATAGAACTGGGCCAAACTTCCCACACAGAACCTGCAGGAGGCAAGAGGAAGTCTCTACTTGGGGAAAGGGAGGTGAGCCTTCCCAATGCATAGAGAGGGAACGACCAAGTAAACAACCGGTGGGGGGGGGGTGTTTGTGATTTTGTGCCTTTATCGAGGCAGGTTTTTTAGGGTTTTTATACTTCAACACACTAGACTCTCCCCCCCTCCCCTCCTGGAGGTTCCAATTTCCCACGGCACACCTGATGAATGCTCACGGCACACTGGTTGAGAAACACTGGTTTAAAGTATGGTGTAAATATAAAGAATTTTTTTTTACCAAGCTTCCAATGTGGACATCACCAATAGAAGCCTTCCAAATTATGAATGTACATAAAAAAAACTGGCCAACATATAATTATTTATTGAAAAAGGAAAATAGTATTATACAATGGAAAATTTCAAGATGATTTAATGACTTAGAATATCAACTGGTATCAGTATAATCAATTAAAAATGAGATTTGAAGAAGACAAAAAAACTGGTTGGGAAGAAGGAAAATTGAAAGGGGAGAAAATTCTATTTCAATCTAAAAAACTGTAAGCAAATTATATAATTTCATATAATCAAGTAAACACGAAAAAAACCCAATAAAGGACTACATGGAAAAATGGTCGGCAAATATTGACTATAATATCCAAATGGAAAGCTGGGAAAGATTGTGGAGAGTACAATTAAAACACACATATGCGTACACCCTAAAAGAAAACCAACTAAAAGTAATATACAGGTGGTATATTACCCCTGCACAATTATCGAAAATATATAAAAATGGAGATTCACAGTGTTGGAAGTGTCACAATGAAAAAGGAACCTTCTTCCACCAATGGTGGACTTGTGATACTGTGAAAAAGTTTTGGAAAATGGTGCATAGAATAATGCAAGAAATACTTGAAGTTAAAATGGACTTGAAACCTGAATTACACCTCCCGAATATTGCAGAATTTAATAAAGATGGAAAAGAAGTGGAAAGATTGCTTTTATTCATTACAACCGCTGCCAGAATTACACTGAAGAAGCAAGAAATCCTGGAAGAAGAAGAAGCGCTTTAGAGATTACTTAAACGGACAAATTAACAAATTTGTTAAGAAATAACACCTCTAAACAATTCAACGAAACATGGAAACCATTTGTATTGTATATGAAGAAAAATATTAACTTAAAAGGACTCTGGATTTAGTTGCTAGGAATGTATAAGTTAAGAAATAGTGTTCATCTATCACTTATAGCACTGAGTGAAGTCGTCAAGCTTTGTTTTGAAATGTTGTTTCCCCCCAGGATGTCTACCCCTTGTACACCCTACCCTTCCTCCTCCCCAACCCTAATCCTGCCTTTTCTAGATTTGTATGTACAGGTTTTTATAAACAGGACAGTAAGTTTTGTCTGTCCATGTGTTTGTACTTTATTTGTGTATTGTTTGATAACCAATAAAATCTTGTTTTTTAAAAAATAAAATAAATAAAAAAATACAACATTTCCAGAGTCCTTTTCTACTTGCCTCCCCATGGGGCCTATGATATCTTTTACAGTTCCAATCACAATCTTAAGAATTATTATGTTAAAAAGCACACTATCTCCTTTCACATAATCACTTCTTTTGTGGTATAGAATTGCGAGGAGCTGTTGAGGCTGACACATAGGTTATTTATTTATTTATTTATTTATTTACTTCATTTCTATTCTGCCCCTCTCACCCCGCAGGGGACTCAGGGCGGATTACAATGTACACATCACACCTGGACACACAAACACACAAGACAGACAGAGGCAATTCAACATCTGGCCACCAGGGGGAGCCACCACACTCCCCCACTCCTCAGCGTGTTTCCTGGAGATCTCTTCATGGCCTAGTAAATCAGTTAAATTAAGCCTCCCCACTGAGTGGTACCTTTATTTCCTACTTGACAGATGCAACTGTCTTTTGGGTTGAAAAGGTCGACAACAGCTACACAATAGGTCGAGAGCCCACCTTGACCCGAGCAGGCCTCGAACTCATGACCTTCTTGTCATAAGAACATAAGAACATAAGAAGAGCCATGCTGAATCGGGCCTCACCCCATCTAGTCCAGCATTCTGTGTCACACAGTGGCCCACTAGTTGTACACAGGGATCTCTAGCAGAAAGGAGGGCAAAACCCTCACCTGCTCCCGACCCCCACAACCAGTACCCGGGGAAATCCTGCCTGCCTCCATCAACACAGAGGTGGCACTTGGATGTCCATTTCAGTAGCTACTGATTCCCTTGGTATCCATGAATCTGTCTAATCCTGCCTTGAAGCTGTCCAGGCTGACCGCTGTCACAACCTCCTCTGGAAGTGAGTTCCATAACCCAATGACCCTCTGGGTGAAGAAATATTTCCCTTTATTAGTCCTAACTTTCCTACCTTGGAGCTTTAGGGAGTGCCCCCTAGCCATGGTCAGTAGAGATCTTATGCAGCTGACACCCTGCCATCTGCGCCACATTCCCGGTACTGCTATTCAGCTTTTTGTTTTATGTCATGACACTCTGCAATGCTTATTGTGGCATATATCAAGCTAGCATAATGGATTTATCTTACTTCCAAGAGACTGACTATTGGATTATCCTCGACAAAAAAAAACCCCTATTTGTGCTCTTCCTCAGTGATTATTGTGTTACTTTGGTTTGTTAGAGTCTTTGCCTTTGTCTTTACCCATCCATCCCTATTCACAAGACCTTTGACTCCAGATACACTACTGGTTGGGATGACAATGGTTACAATTCAGAACCTAAAAAGAAGAAAGAAAACCAGGATGCATATACATACATACCCACCAAGAGAAAATCAGATGAGACTTACTAGTTGTTTTGCTAGCATAAAAGTTATTGGGGAAATATTACTGGTAACTCTGAGTTTAATGTGAGTGATGTTAAAGCATCGGTGATATGTAACATGCATTGACTATGATAAACACTACACTTTCAGATCAAGAATATTGACACTAGTGTGTTGAAAATGTATGATATTTTCCTCTGTTGAAGTTATCAAGAAGAATGTTGAAGTTTTAACAAAGGAAAGAAATCTAGAAAACAGAACACTTCTGATCTCAAGTTTGACCTTTGAGGCATGGTGATGAGATCATTTTGTATCGTAAATTGACAAGATGTTCTCAAGAACACTTGATGTCACAATATTAGAAGAAAAAAGGGTTGCTGTTAACTGCTGTCAAGTCAGATTTGACTTAGGGTGACCCTATGAATGAGAGACCTCTAACAACAGTGCTCAAGTCTTGCAGATTCAGGGCTGTGGATTCTTTGATTGCATCTATCCATTCGTAACACACTGTTCCTCTTTCCCTATTCACTTCTGTCTTACCAAGTATTGTTGTCTCTTCTAGTAAGCGTTCTTCTCATGAACTACCAACAACCAAAATATGAGTCTCATTTTAATCACCTTGGACTTACAGAGAATTTGGGCTTGATTTGCTCTAACATCTATTTATTTATCATTTTAGCAATCCATGGCATATACAGAATTCTTCTCCAGCATCAGATTTCAAATGAGACGATTTTACACCTTTTTCCACTACTCAGCTTTGACAAATATACATAAAAATTTAGAAATATGATGGCATGGACATTTCTAATTTTTATATTCTGTGATATATTTTACACATCAGGAACTTTTCTGTTTCCTTCATATTTCCTTCCAAGTATTTTCTACTTTCTGGTAGTAGACTGGCTTCATCTACATATCTTAAATTCCCCTGAGTCTAATCCTACAGCTGAGCATCTGTTTGTCTTAAATTCAGTTTTGTCATAAGCCAGAGCTATTCGTAGTTGTCCTCTGCTGTACCTGGATAGGTTGTTCAGTGATTCCTCATCTGGGAGTTTGATCATCTGGCAGTATCTCTTGTTTAATTTGGGATTTTATCATCATAGTGTTTATGTGATAAAAGATATTCAAAGGGCATTTGCCATGCCTGCTTCTGTCCAGTACTAACAAGGGTTAGCTATGGTGCCACTGCACTGAGAAATCATCCCCCAGGATCCCACACAGCTCTCTACTACTGTTGTTGCCCTATACTGTTTGGCTCCTCTGCAAATGCCTGCCTGACATGGAACATCCTACCAACAGTACAGGTTATTGCCTAACAGGAACACACACTTCCATCACCACAGAAAAATAATGGTAGTGCTAGTAATTTAGAAAATTAAAATATGAACAACAAATATTCAAATATTTTGGATAATATTTGGATAATTTTTTAATTTCAACCATGGGAAAATATGTTACAATATTTTTCTCTCTCCTGTTTCTCCCTTCACTCACATCTCCCTTTGTCACTGTCTCTCTGGACACATCCACACTGACCATGTAAGTCAGTTTCAAACTGGTTTTGAAGAAAGTGGTTTCACTGTGCAGATCGTTCCATTGGAAATCAGTTTGAGGCTCAGATAATGATTACACAAAGCACTGATAATAATAATAATATAATACACTTTATTTATATTCCGCTCTTCTCACCCCGAAGGGGACTTAGAGCGGATTATAGGTACACATACTTAGCAGACAATCCCTGCCGCTTCCACAAACACACATATAGACAGAGGCAAACTCTGGCCAGCAGAGGGAGTTGACGCACTCCTCATCTCTCAGCGTTCCCAGCGTCCCTTGTTGTTCCTTCCACATTCCTCAGTGTTCCTGGAGTTCTTTAATGGCCTCATAATTCAGTCAAAATTTGCCTCCCCACTTAATGTGGTACCTATATCTCCTACTTGACAGATGCAACTGTCTTTCGGGCTGCAAAGGTTGAGAGAAGCCTACACTTAAAGGTCGAGCACCTACCTCGACCCGGGCAGGCCTCAAACTCATGACCTACTGGTCAGAGAGATCTTATGCAGCTGACACTTAGCCAGCTGCGCCACATTCCTGATGCGTGTTAATGGCTTTCTTTCACTCACATTTGTGGGAAATTGTTGTCTTTCACTCACATTTATGGGAAATTGTTGTCTAGTTGCTATCATTGGAAGCTATCCACCAAGTGCATTAAATGGTCAGTGTAGCTGGGGCCTCTCTCTCTCTCTCTCTCTCTCACTCACTCACTCACTCACTCACTCTGTGTATCTATTTGGCATGAGAAATAATGAAACGGAAATTAAAAGGATTCGTTAGAAATTCGTATGTAATGGGACTTTTGATGTTTTACGTATCGCTGTCGCGAACCAGGAAGTAGACTTTCTTTACGGCACTTGGGCGCCATTTTTGTATCTGGGTCGTAAAGCATTCGTATGGTTTCTTTGCCCTTAGTAAGCGTGTTTTGTCATTGGCTGATGGATACCAGGTGGACATACCCTCCTCTTCACTCCACCTTTCCTTTAGCCAATCAGAGGCAAAGAAACATGGATGGGGTGAGCGAGGGCCTCCTCCTCCTCTCTCGCCAATGACAGGCCGGCGAGAGAGGAGGAGAAAGGCCCAAGCGCCCCTCTCTGCCTCTCTCTATCCTCGATCCATGCATCGAGGCTAGAGAGAGGCGAGGGGGTGACGAGGGCCCCTTTCTCGCTAAAATATAAGCCGACCCAAACGTGGGTCGGCTTATATTTTAGCTGAAAGGGGCCTCAATCGGAGGAATTTTCTCCTGTTTCCCAGGCTGTCCTCAGAGCGGAGGGACAGCCTGGGAAACAGGAGGAAATTCCTCCGAGGCCCCTTTCCAGCTAAAATATAAGCCGACCCAGGCTTGGGTCGGCTTATATTTTAGCTGAAAAAGGGGCCCTGGCGCCCCTCTGCTTCTCTCTAGCCTGGATCGAGGCTAGAGAGAAGCAGAGGGCGCTGCGCCTTTCAGCTAAAATATAAGCCGACCCAGACTTGGGTCGGCTTATATTTTAGCTGGAAAGGGGCCCCGCGCTCCCCTCTGCTTCTCTCTAGCCTCGATCGAGACTAGAGAGAAGCAGAGGGGCGCGAGGCCCTTTCAGCTAAAATATAAGCCGACCCAGGCTTGGGGGGCTTATATTTTAGCTGGAAAAGGTTCGCGTGCCCCTCTGCTTCTCTCTAGCCTGGATCGAGGCTAGAGAGAAGCAGAGGGCGTGAGGCCTTTCAGCTAAAATATAAGCCAACCCAAGCCTGGGTCGGCATATTTTTAGCTGGAAAGGGGCCTCAATCGGAGGAATTTCCTCCTGTTTCCCAGGCTGTCCCTCCACTTCTGAGGGACAGCCTGGGAAACAGGAGGTTCTCCCTCCGATTGGAACTTGCAGGGGTTAAGGGAGGCAGATGCCTCCCTAACCCCTGCGAGTTCTCAATCGGAGGAATTTCCTCCTGTTTCCCAGGCTGTCCTCCGCTTCTGAGGGACAGCCTGGGAAACAGGAGAAATTACTCCGATTGAGAACTCGCAGGGGTTAAGGGATGCAGATGCCTCCCTTAACCCCTGCGAGTTCTCAATCGGAGGAATACCTCCTGTTTCCCAGGCTGTCCCTCAGAAGCGGAGGGACAGCCTGGGAAACAGCCTGGGCTCGCTTATATTTTAGCTGGAAAGGGCCCCGCGCCTCTCTGCCTCTCTCTAGCCTCGATCCATGGATCGAGGCTAGAGAGAGGAGAGGGGTGAGCGAGGGCACCGGCGCGAGGGGAAGAGGGCGAAGAAGAGAAAAGACGGGATGGGGAACCAAAGAGCAAGGGAAGGTCTGAATGAAGAGGGTAGAGAAGGAAGAAAGGAGGAAAGGGGAAATAATAAGGGGCGGGGGAGAATCGTACTTCACTTTCAATTGTCCTGAGAGCTAGTAGCTAGTAGCTACTACCTCTTATATTTATGTTATACATTACAGCTCCACTTAATTGCACTGCAGAGGTGAAGGGGAATGTTCCCCCCTTGATTTTTAACTGTTTCCCTGCTTTTCCTACTTTAGAACCACTTTAGAATTTCGTTAGTACTTAAGTTACATTTTAGCACTTTTTGGAAAATTTTTTGTAAGTCTTTGATATACTAATAAAATAAATCCCCCCATTTGATTTTAGAATCCAGATTTTAGGATTCTAAACCAACCCTAGTATCTATCTGTCTCTCTGTCTCTCTCTCAAAAAATGAAAGGAAATTAAAGGAAAGAGAACAGGAATAATACAAATCACAATGTTTTGCAAATGTATATTGTGTACCAGTTGAGGGAGGACCACTGTTAAAAAAAATAAGCAAACAAAACTCATGCTTAATGTATCATTTATTTTAATCCATAAAACAGTTGCAGAGGCTTCTTTAAGGAAAGCAAATATGGTGAGACACTGGGACCGTTTAAGCATTTCCATGCATGTTATTCATTGGAACAAACATTGTCCTAAGCTGCATTCATATCTTTGGGGAAAAGATATGTAGGGAAATTTGATGATGGAAAGTCATTTTGAATGTGTGTGTATTATGATTTTAAAGAGTTATGTGTCTCCTCCCTCATGGCCAGTTTTTCACATCTAATGGCAGTCTCCGAGCCTTCATCCCTCTGAAAGCTAAGTGAAAGACAAATGTGCAACTCCATTTACTGTGTCCTTTATTCCTTAAAAGACTCTCAGAAATAGTAGTGTTTGTATGAGGTCTATGAGTGGAGGATTGAGAAGCCTCGGATTAAAAGAATGCCTATGTGTATACAGCTGACAAAGGTGGATATTAGTGCATTGTCTAAGTTTTTGAAGTCCTACCTCTCTACTGCATCTCTGAAATAGGCTTTTATTATATCCACCATCTCTAAGTATCAAGCAGGGATAAAAGGAAAGCAACCCAGACATCATTAGCCCTTCACCCACAACATTGACAATGTAGTACCCAAAGCAAGTAAAAGAAAGACATCTTAGGAATACAAAGAAAAAAAAGGGTTGAGTGACATGGAGGTGGAAGAAAATGTCAATGTATTCTTCAACATGTGACCATCACAATCCCTGAAAAGCTTAGACTTGCCACTAGTTCTTATAGAACACACATTATAAGACAAAATTGGGGTTTCTGCTTCTGGAGAGAATTTGAACAATGTTGACAGGAGTTCAAAGTTGCAGTGAAGACAATGAAATGTCACACTTCGTTCTCATGGAAGCAGGCTGAAATAACTATTAGAGGTGTGCAAACTTCTGGATGTCATTTTGGATTTCAGACATTTTGGTAATTTGGATACAAACCACTGCAATAACAATATGGGAAAGGCTCCTCCTAAGATTTACAAATTGAAACAGAAGGCTCTAAAACTTACTGAGATATTTATTGATTTGGACCATTTTTTCATTGTAAAATACTCCACCGTCCTGGGGTGGTTGGGGTCGGGAGTTGACATGATTGACAAGGGCAGCTGCATGATTTCTCTTATTTGTAGCTGCTAGGCATGGGCAACACATGGTTCTAAATGATTCTAAACCACTTACAAAACTAAAGTTAAGGTGGTGAAAACTAGGGGGCGCTGGGGCTTTGCTTCTACAGTGTTGCTAAAGTTCTGGTGGTGAACACTAGGTGGTGTTGGTGCTTTGCTTCTACAGTGTTGCCAAATTTCTGGTGGTGAAAATTTCAGAACTCTAACAAAATTTTCAAAATTTTGATATAAATGGCAGTTCTTAATTGGTCTGTCATTTTAAAAAATCAATAATGAAATAATCATTACTTTTTGAAAGAACCATGGATTGCCCATGCCTAGTAGCCACCACACGCTGATTGTTTTTGAATTTTGAATTGCATTTTTCAAACCTTAATAAGTGTGGGATAGGGATTGTTAGCTGCCTTGAATCCCCAAGGGAGAAAGGTGAGGTGGAAATAATAATAATAGCTAAGTACTGTGTGTGTGTGTGTGTGTGTGTGTGTGTGTGTGTATCAGTTGCACTCCAGAACAGGAATAACCCTCTGATTTTAAAACACCACACACAGAGTAGGAAAACAATCATTTTTATAATTGAAGATAGGTAAAAACAGCATAGTAAAAATATGCGCTAATACAAAGATAAGTCCAATAAGATAGAAAGATAAGCAGGTATACAGTTTTCCAAGACAGGGTTCAGCAAAAGTTCAAGGGCAAAATACAGACTTTTGTAATCAAATCCAAATAACCAGGAAAACATTAATCCACAACATGAGTATATAATCCCAAGAGGCAAAGAGTCAAACCATTGAACAAGAATTATTTAACATGAATCTTCCAAGCAAGGCTTCCATGGAACAAGAACAAGGCTTAGTAAGGTTCTTAAACGATGTTTCATCTGATCATTATTTATCCTGTATAAAACTTAAATCCCAACACACAGAAACTGGTTTTGCTTTCCTAGACTGCCTCTCGCTCTTATCTCTCGAAGCCTAGCAGAACGGCGAAAACCTTGGCTGAGCTGTCTATTCTGGTTTACTTCCAGCCGTCTGTCTATGTGCTTGTTATCTAACTGCTCATTAATTCTTCCAGGTGTAAAGTTGATTTCAAACACCAAATCTTGAGAACTCTCTGGGCCAGGGAGTAAACTATCACCCCTATACCCTGTAGGAACATTCTCATGGGAAAATACACTTTGAACTGGTGTCCCTATGTCATTCTCTGCATTAATATCATTGACCAAACCATCTCAGTGACATCATTCCCCACATCAGAAGTACCTTGATCCTGAAACACAAACACAAGCTGAACTCCAACAATGTGTGTGTGTAACGAATAAATTAAAAATGTTTAAATACTCATTACGAAATTGGGGAAGGGGACAAATCATTTTAGGGTGTTTTTGAAATTATGGACTTAAAACATTTTGAACTATAATGAAGTAATATTTTGTTACTTTTTTGTTAAGTAATTGAGCAAGTGGGGAAACTTCAGGGGCTCATTTCTTCCTCATTTTAGAGCTACTGGGAAGAAACTTGCTATGATGGTAGAACACATTTACCACTGTTATCCCTTCCCCAAGTTTCAGAACATTTCATTCATTCACTGATATTTGGGATTATAAAAAAGTTTTTATGAACTACATTAAAAAAATACAAGATCTAGCTTCTTTAATTTCTATTTTCAATGATACAACATAACCAGGGCATCATTCCTCCAAGTTTCAGAAAGACTTTCACATTGACTGATTTTAAGGAAATTTTAACCATCATAAAACTAACATTACTATTTCACTGGAAGACCCCAGGGGCCATCAAGTTCAACTCCCCTTTACCAGGCAGAAAAAGCAAGCATGGTCAAAGCACCACTAATACATGCCAATCCAGCTGTTAAAATAATAATAATAATAATAATAATAATAATAATAGGAAACCTACTAGGTAAACTTTGGAGTTATTTTTATTTATTTATTTAAAACTTTTGTACCCCGACCTTCTCACCTCTATCGAGGGACTCAGACCAGCATAACAGCAAAAATTCAATGCTATACAATTTAAAAACAACTACAAGTTACTGCCTCTCAACTTTGCCTACATCACAGGGTTGAATTAACTCCCAACAACTTTCAGGGAGGAGGAAGAGTAGAAGACACAAGGCAGTAAGCAGGATTCTTGGAAATGAAGTTTGGCAAGAAGAGTATGACTGTGGCAAAGAATTCAAAAGGCTCCACCCAAAACTACATTTTCCTGAATTCTGCACACTTAAGAATACCGAGGCTGCCCTCGTTAAAACCTCAATGTGATGGTCTCTGCCTGTCTCTCTCTGGCCTGGCCATGTGCTGGGCAGGCTTCTTCCTTGCCTAGACATTCAGCCAGGCATCCCTCCCTCCTGCCTGTCCACCCCCTCACCCCCTCCCTTGGGAAAAGAACAGGGCTTCTTCCTCAACTCCAGGCCTCACCATTCTCCTCAGGACCATTTGAGGAACAAAACCCAGTCTTTTTGAGGGAGAAGTAGTGTCCAAGCCGAAGAACTGGAGCCACTTATGAGACTTAGATAACTCACCCAAAAGTCATAGATCAGTGTTTTGAATCTTAAAGGGTTTTTTTGCATGGGCCTCACTCACATTTCTAAATACACTTTGTATGTATGAATCTTACAAAATAGATATGACAAACTAGTTACAAACAAAGTTTTGCAAAGCTCTAACATATCAACCCCCCCCCGACCACGTGGAAAGAGGTTTGCCCCCCCCCCTGACCACGTGGAAAGAGAAAGGTTCCTCTGGAACCTTTGGAGGTGGGGGCATGGCCTTTAGCAAGGCCAGCCCCATCAGGCCATTCCATGCCTGATTGCCTGCCCACCACTCCCGCCCATTATCAATACTGGAATGGTTGTAATAGGAGCCGGGTACAGAATTTTACATTCCATGCTGTGGTTAAGCATGGGGGGGGGGTTGCCTACCCCCTTTACTGTGTAGGGGCTAAAGGGGGTGATGGATTTCTTTAAATAGGCTTAGCGGTGAATAGTGAGGGGAATTCCATAATTGGTGTACACCCTAGGCACCCCCTAGGGTGAGGTGAGGGCCAATTGGTTATGTACTCACCTTAAAGTTTAGGTTGTTGGGTGAGGTAGAGTAAATGGCCCTGAAATGGGAAGAGGCTCTTCTCAGGTTCTGGAGAATGGACATCTAACTCATTTCCCTTAATAGGTTGTCCTGGTTGGTGAATCAGGCAATCCTGGTGTTTCGCCCGGAAATTCAATTATATTGGTTACACCATATTCCTGACACCCCTTGAGTTAAGTTAAGGAGAGTTAAATAGGTAACAGTTAAACAAAAGTTGCCCAATTTGAACCCAATAAATTGTTGTGTTGTCTCTTTATTTCAGGGGATGGGTGGGCAAATACCATTCTCTCTGTGTGTGTGTTCATGTGTGTGTTTTCAGTGTCATGTATATATGTCTGAATTGTTTTCATTCAAAACAAATGTATACATAACCTAGCTAAACATTATGAAAAAGCTGTTTGACAGTGGAGTGGTAGTCTTTGGACTGGGTAGCCATTGTAGTTTCTTTCAACTATGTTTCTATGATTCTATTAGTTCTCTCTCTCTCTCTCTCTCTCTCTCTCTCTCTCTCTCTCTCTCTCTCTCTCTCTCTCTAGAAGTTCATAAACAACATTAAGAATTTGAAACATTAAGGATACTCATTAAATTTATCTATTTCCAATTCATGGTTAATACCAATCACCCATTCCTCTCAGTCTAGAGTGGGGAAAATGGAGTTCACTAGATTTGTTGGACTGTACCTTCCATCCATCTTGGCCAAAATGGCTAATGGGAAGAAATGATGGTAGCAATAGTGCAACAACATCTGCCAAGCTGCATTTTTTTCTGCTACTGTTAAGGGTCACTTAAACAGTCTGCAAATACAATTCACTTGGTTCTAAATGGGTAGGGGGTAAAAGTAGGTATTTTGTCACTGTCCAATATTTCTCAGACTGTAGCGTGAATGTCAGTGTGTTTAGCTTTACAAATCTTTTTATGCCATTAAGATAAACAATTTAATGCCAAATGATCCATTGTGAGCCTTGAATATGCAATGACAGATGAGAAGCTATCTTTCATTGTCCACGTTGTCATGCATCACAGAATGTAATAGAGCAAGTGTTAATTTTCATCAAACATTTAACTATAATTCATACTTTGGTAATGTTCTCAAATTGTTAATTGAAATCTTTAACCTTGCAGAAGGCTCCCCTCATAATCCTTTGGATGAGCTTTTACAGTGACAAATGGAGAAGCAAGTGCGACATTGCCAAAAATGCTGTTCTCACTAGAACAGTAAAATTCTGTTGATCAGAATAGCCTCCCAAGAGATAATCATTCCTTTAGACATTTTAAAAATCAGATTGGACAAAGTACTAGAAAGCATAATGCAGAAAATAATAATCTATCCGATGTGTGGGAGGTGACTAAAAGGAGCAAATGCTCTAATTGTTGTCTTCAAAAATTCATTTCAGTGCATTGAATCTGTTTGTTTAATCTGACTGCCTTGTAGTGGCAAATAATCCAAGTCAAAATAGAATGAAAATACAAACAATACTTTTTGAGCATTCAAAGCATTTTATATACTTTATGGCTAAGTTTTTACAATATGGCAATTTTATTCAGCCCCATATTGGAAACAATACCTTTAGGATGTTACCTATTGACTTGGCTAAGATCACCAAGCTAATTGGTGTGGTGTTTCAGCCTGGTGTTCATGTGCATGATGGGAATGATGGGATTGGTGTTCCTGTGCCTGATGGGGATGCTGAGATTGACAGTGAGCATATTGATGTGCAAAGTGCAGTTTCAGATGAGGCTTCTGTTCCTGAGAACAGTTTAGTTCCCAGGGCACTGTTAGATAAACATTCCTTTGTTAAGGACTCAGAAGACCTTGACAGAGATAGTGCTGCACCTGAGAATGTTAATGACCAAGAGATGATGTTTGATCGTAGAGCAAACATTCGGGAGTATAGACAGTAGGCATGAGAAAAATGAAACGGAAATTAAAAGAAATCGTAAGTGATTCGTATGTAATGGGCCTTTCAAGTTTATACGGATCGCAAGGCCAATCCCGGAAGTGGACTTTCTTTTACGCACCCCCTGGGCCCAAAATTTCGTTAGATTATTAAATATTTCGGATGTCCCCCCAACAGGAAAATTTTCCCCTCCAAAATAGCTTTGCAGACATAACTCACAGTGAAATCGGGGCCTTTCCATGCTTGAAGCCTAATTAGAGTGGAAGGCCTCCTCCAGGAAGTGAAAAGGGAGACGGAAACCATAGAGAGCCCGAAATCGGACTCCTAGAGGGGCTGGAGGACTGACGAAAAAAGCGATTTAAACACCCAGGAAGGGGGTTTAGATAGAAGAACAGAGTAGGAGGACATAAGAACTGCTGAGAGAAGGGCAGCAGGAGTGAAAAGAGCATGGAGAGGAGAAGGAAGAGTTCAGAATCAAGAAAAGCCATAGAGTTCCAACGGAGGTCCTAGACTGCTATGGTAAAACTGAATGGGGAAAAAGATGGAGTGAGGAGAACTCTACAGATTAGCAAGGCCTGCACCAGAGGTAGGCCTAGGCATTTATTTAATAATATTAATAATAATAATAATATATTAATGCATTATATGTGTCCCTGCAAAGGAACCCTGTCCTTTAATAAAATGAATAATAATAATATATTAATGCATTATATCTCCCTGCAAGGAAACCAAGGGAAATGTTGCCCCTTGATTTGCCTGTGTTTAAAACAGTATCAGTCCTGTTTCCCTGCTTTGCCTACTTTAGAACTACTAACGAATTTCGTAAGTAATTAAGTTACATTTCCGAAATTTTTGGGAAATTTTTTGTAAGTCTTTGATATACTAATCAAAAAAATCCCCCCCCCCCATTTGATTTTAGAATCGCCATTTTTCGATTTGTTATCATGCCTAATAGACAGGCCTCCCATGACTTTCGCCGCAGCTGCAGGCTCCGTTCAGGGGATACTAAGTGAAACTGGGTTTTCTGTACTTAAGATTGTAAGAAAGGCCCAAGCTTCAGTTTCCTGGCTTCGTTTAGTATAGACCACATTAAGATTTCCTTGTCTCCAAGTTCACGTTTTTGCCTAGGCCTTTTTCATGGATTGTTTCTATTGCTGCATTAAACTGTTCTAGAATCTAGTATCAAGCTTTCAACTTTTGCCTTTTGAATCATGGTATTTTTTAACCGTGTGCTTACCTTAACCGTGTGCTTATGTTTTATCTTCTTTAACCCTTTTGTTGGACATTATATTTTGTTTCAATAAAAGCCTATTATTCAGAGACTGTCTGATGTGTGTGTGAACTAGGGGGATTCTGTCCGTCTGAAGTGCAACAATTGGTTAGGTCAGACTTTAACTGGATGTTTTGCTTTAAAATTTAGTTTTACTTTTCGGTTCATTGCTCATGCTCATTTGGCTCATGGCTTATACCCTTGTAGCCTTCCCAAAATGAACAGCCAAGAAACCTCATACCTAAGTAGGGTCATAAAATCATAGAATCCTAGAGTATGAAGGGACCACCAGGACCATCTAGTATACTTCTGCCATGCTGAAATGCCCAAGAACATCATTCCTGGAATATACCTATTCAATCTCAGTTCAAATACATTCAAATACATAGCTCGCTACATTCTGCAACCTATTTCATTACTGTTCTCACAGTAAAACGGTGCTCTTGTTGTTTAGGGGGAATTTGTTTTCTTGTAATTTGAATGCTTTGGTTCATCTTCTAGTGTCTTGGTTCATTTTCTAGTCTCCAGAAGAGCAGCAGAAAACAAATTCATTCCATCCCTTCAAATATTTAAATTAGCTATTTTTCCACCTTTCAGTACTCTCCAATCTAAACATAATATCCAATTTACTGGCCACAGTATTGCAGATGAAGCCTAACAAAAAACAGGTCAGAGTGACTGTAACTTCTCTCAATCTGGAAACTTATACTCATGATCATACTGTTCTTTACAACTGGTTTTGTGCAGAATCTTTTATAACATTACACTTTCAGACCAAGTGTTATTCAGACAGATCATATTTTGGTCCCTACATTTTTTCCCCTCATATATTGACATTTTGGGGTAAATCCTTTCAGCATGTTTCCACAATGACTCAGGGAAAGTTCTGAGGGGATTTGAAGTTATTTTGAATAATATTTTTAAATTTATTGTTGAAGGCTTTCATGGCTGAAATCACGGTGTTGTTGTAGGCTTTTCGAGCTATATGGCCACATTCTAGAAACATTCTCTCCTGACATTTCGCCTGCATCTATGGCAGGCATCCTCAGAGATTGTGAGATCTGACTATTTAAAACTTTTGTACCCCGACCTTCTCACCTCTATCAAGGGACTCAGACCGGCATAACAGCACAAATTCAATGCTATACAATTTAAAAACAACTACAACAACATATTAAAATACATAAAAACCCAACATAAAACCACATCGCAATTAAAACAATTCCACTCAATCTGTAAACATGGTCATACAGTACATTCAGACAATAGCCAATCTCAGCCAATTTTGGGAAGGCTTGGTTCCACATCCAGGTCTTCACCAGCCTCCTAAAGGACAACAGAGAGGGGGAAGATCACTTGGTAGAGTGTTCCACAACTGAGGGGCCACCACAGAGAAGACCCTGTCTCTCGTCCACACCAGCCGCTCTTGCGAAGCCGGCGGGACCAAGAGCAGGGCCTCTCCGGAGGATCTTAATGTTCTTGATGGTTCATAGGGGAGAATCCGTTCAGACAGGTAAACTGGGCCAGAACCGTATAGGGTTTTGTAGGTTAAAACCAGCACTTTGAATTGTGCCCAGAAGCTAATTGGCAGTCAGTGGAGCTGGCGCAGCAAGGGAGTTGTATGCTCCCTGTGCCCCGCTCCTGTTAGTAACCTGGCTGCCGAGCGTTGGACTAACTGCTCCTGAGCAGTCTTCAGAGGCAACCCCACATAGAGAGCATTGCAGTAGTCTATTCGGGATGTAACCAGTGCATGGACCACCATGGCCAAGTCAGACTTCCCAAGGTATGGGCGCAGCTGGTGCACAAGCTTCTTCTTCTCTACCTTCTTTGCAGGAACTCCATCCCAGAATGCCAAGAGCATCCTCCTGCATAATATGCACAAAATGTCATGCAAATGCCTATAAAAGCAAAATGGTGCAGAAATAGGAAGAAATAAAATGAATAACTAGAAAAAATGTGAACATTAATACAACTGAAATTAGGAAGTTTAATGGAATAGGTAAGGGGTACAGTGAGCCATTGTAGTCCTATCACTCTAGATTGGTTGTCACAGGGACTAAATGAAGGCATTTTTGATGATAACTTGAATTGTTTCTCAGAAGACCGATACATCCAACCAATATTCCTTTACAGTACATTAACGTACATCTTAAGTGCACATATTTTATTAGCATTGCTTAGAAAGGTATGTCTGTTCATGTTTGATCAGGGCAGTACAACAAGCAATGCATCATTCCCATCGTGAAATATATGTAACTGCTCAACAACGCAACATGAAACATATTTCATTGTAATCACCAAAAAATAAAGTTCTGAGACTTTTTTTTCAATTACAGGAAGCCACTTTATTATTATTTTTCTCCAGCTGAGTATCCCTGCTGCTCCCTGAAATTACATGTAAATTGTCCCAGATTGTTGAAGAGGTTTACATGCTGAGGTTTTTCTTTTGTCAGTTGATGAAGTGTCAGTAATTAGAGAAACTATCTAATTCAGCAAATATGAACTAGTCTGCCTCAACCTGTGTATTTCTGAGGCTAGATAGAGTTGAGATTTGCTCTCTTATGACATTATTCTTCCCTAATTAAACATTTATTTTATTTTATTTTATTCAGCAACAACGTAAAAGGTAATATCATAACCAATTTAGGGACTTCAGAAACAAAAGTCTTTAGGAGAGGTCAATACTGACTCTGACATAAATATTGTATAGAACAGTTCCAGGATTCTGGAAGACATAACTGCATTTATTACAGCAATATTATAAAATGCAAACTACAGCATGATGGGAAACCTGTGTCTGGGTACCAGGTTATACCATGTCTCCTAGAGATGCACAAAATATTCCTTTTAAAAGTTTGTAGATAACATGCTGGCATTTAGGGGAGAAAATAGTACTTACTAACTAACTAACTAACTAACTTTATTTCTTATGAGTCGCCCTCCACCAAAGGTGCTCTGGGTGACTTACACAATTAAAATAAACAGGTTACACAGTCACCACTTGTTACTAACAATCATAGGCTCTTCTGAAAAACCATGTCTTGAGTGCCCCTAAAATGTATGTAGATCAGGAGTGGCTCTTTGGTCTGGCAGTATGGAGGGAGTTCCACAAGATTGGGGCTACAATGGAGAAGGATCTCTGTCTTGTGGACTCCAAACGAACCTCTCTAGGGCCAGGGACATAGAGAAGATTCTCATGAGCTGACCGTGGCAGTCTCTGGTGGTGGAGTGGTGTTAAATGGTCTCTTAGATATGGGGGACCCTGACCTCGGAGGGCCTTGAATGATAGGACCAGGGTCTTATAGAGGACTCTGTTTTCAACCAGCAGCCAATGTAAGCGCTGCAGAGATGGTGTTATATGGCACCTCATTGATGTTTTCGTGAGGAGTCTAGCAGCTGCATTTTGCACAATTTGGATCTTGCGAATTGCTGCTCGAGGTAAGCCCACATACAAAGCACTGCAGTAATCCAGCCTCGACGTAACCGTGGCATGGATTACCGTAGCCAGTGCCTCTGTTGGTAATTAAGGTGTCAACTGCCTCGCTTGGCATAGATGAAAGAAGGCCATTTTACTAGTGGAGGCAATCTGGGCTTCCATCGTCATTTTGGAATCCAGGATAACACCGAGACTCTTCACAGTGGGGGATGGAGCTAACGGTTCCCCTTCAAAAGATGGTAATAGACCGACCAATTCTGATGGGCGGCCAGGCCACAAGATTTCAGTTTTATTAGTTCTATTCTCCTGAATAAATAATTTTGTATGTCAATGATCCACGACATGTTTTTTATATACAACAGTCAGTCCCTACCACTGCTTTTGTAGCCTATATATCTCTCAGCCACTAACATTGGTCAGGTAGTAATGGTACCACCCTGATTTTCTTTGAAAATGAGATACACATAAAATATGAATCTAAAAAAAGAAGGTATGTGCTCCTAGAGGTGCACTTTCAAAGCAGAGAGTTTGCACTGCCACACTGCCAAAATTTGAAGATGTGGTGGGAAATTTGGCAGCATAATAATGATGAGATTTGGTTCGCATTGTATTGAAGGAAAACAGTTCCTATCCCCTGAAGTCACCCACCACTGATGTCTGTGCATGGATGCATTTGTTTTTTAAAGGGAATTAAACTGTATAATCCTGATCCCTAGCAATATAAAATGGAACATGTACAACTTTATTACCTCAAAGAAATGTAGGCCTTACTGTATTTGTGTGGGAGTGTGGCCTGCAGTCTATATGCATTTCTTTTGCAAGAAATTAATATGAAGTGCTTTCCTATACACTTTTTGTTAATAAAACATTGCTAAAATTCTCCGTAGATTACCTAAAATCTGGCAAAATAAATACAAAATAATCAACCGCAGAGCTGCTGAACTTGCTGATTGAAAGGTCAATGGTTTGAATCTGCAGAATAGGGTGAGATTCTGTTGTTAGCCCCAGCTTCTGCCAACCTAGCATTTTGAAGACATGCAAATATGGGTAGATCAATAGGTACTGTTTTGGCGGGAAGGTAACAGCGTTCCATTCAGTCATGCTAGCCACATGACTTTGGAGGGGGTCTATGGACAACACCGGGAATGTGGGGCAGCTGGCTGGGTGTCAGCTGCATAAGATCTCTACTGACCAGAAGGTCATGAGTTCGAGGCCTGCCCGGGTCGAGGTGGGCTCTCGACCTATTGTGTAGCCTGTTGTCGACCTTTGCAACACGAAAGACAGTTGCATCTGTCAAGTAGAAAATTAAGGTACCACTTAGTGTTGAGGCTTAATTTATCTGATTTGCGAGGCCATAAAAAGGATCTCCAGGAAACACACCGAGGAATGAAGGAGCGTGACAGCTCCCCCTGGAGGCCAGATGTTAAATTCCCTCTGTCTGTCTTGTGTATTTGTGTGTCTAAATGTAATGTGTACATTGTAATCCACCCGGGGTAAGAAGGGCGGAATAGAAATGAAGTAAATAAATAAATAAATAAACACTGACTCTTTGGCTTAGAAAGTGAGATAAGCACATCTCCCCCCCAAAGAGTCAGACATGACTAGACTTTTCAAGGGAAAACCTTTACCTTAATTAACCACACTCCCTGGAGAGTAGTTGGAGACAGGATTTTTTTTGCAGATAATTTCATGGAGGCGTGACTCTCCAAGACAGTCTGAGGGGCTGATGCGGATTTTTACTATCTGATAGCTTCCCACCCTGGTCTTAGTGAAAGTTCAGAGACGCATTCCTGCTGGAGAGATTTAGAGATTGTTGAACTTTGCCAACTTACTGGGTTTTATGGTTGTCCCATAAAATTGGATTCCAGTAGTTTCTCAATGCTTTGCTGTAGCTCTTGTTCTCAGAGCAATATTCCTGGGAAATAGAAATTGCCATATTAGAAAGACAGACACATTGAAATAACTTTGCTACAGTAGTTTACCATGCAGATTTGATTCCATTAAAAGAATAAGAGAATCTGCATACCAAATCATTGTCTCTTTACTATCCTTTCACATTGAAAACCTCTTCTTTTGCTTTGAGTAGCCTGGTCACACCAGGCTTCTGAACCCATAATTTTGCTGTCAGCTAAAATTACTTAACACTGGTACTGATGCTGACGTCTTTCAGATCCCTAGAGAAATTTCCATTTTTCCATGCTTTTTCCTCTTGAAGTTTTGTTATTCCATTTTACTTGGACACTGTTTTTATAGTATCTCATGTAGATCGACCTTTTTTTTAAAAAAAAAAGATATATGTACTTTTAAAAATGCAAAATATCATAATAACACATTTAAAGCATGAAGGTATATCTACATAATAAATAAAACAAACAAGTTGTTTCTGTTTAGACAACCACAATTAGACCATGTAGATTTACCAAATATGCAGTATATGTCTGAACATTTGGAAAATCTGATAATACAAACATTCATAGAAGAAATGTTGTAGAGAAAACAATGTTGTGAGCACTGTCATTTCCTAGTCCAGTGATTCTCAATTTTGTTTCTACTCACAGATTCATTTCTTTTCCCCAAGAACAGTTTCTCTGTTCATTATCTTATTCTTTGGGAAGCCTTGGGCTTGCTTCAATTTTTTTTCTTTCCAGTTGTTCGTTTCTATGCATGTCAAGGAAACCGATGCTACGACATCGAAAAAGAGCGTACATACTCATCAGTAAACTTTGAAATGTCCAAATAAATCTACCGTCTGGTCTAGGTCACCGAGGGATTTAGTAAAAGAGCCATGTAAAGGGTTTGCATCACCAACAAGTGTTGTTTGCTGTGTAAGTGATGTAGCAAGCCCAGGTGCTAAGCAAAAAGTATGCCTAGAGGGACTATGAATAAGTTAATGCCTGTCATTAAAGAGTGGGCTTACTTGCTGAAATTGCACTTGCTGCTCTGTGTTACATAATCATTGTTGACTGTAGTACTGCTGAACGAGGATTGTGTGACCATGGAATTAAACTGACACACAGCCAAAGGTGAAAAGAGGCAGTTAATGAATTATTCCAAAGGAAATAAAAGGTTAGGAGATGGGTTTACTTAGCAGTATAGAATGACAAGGAGCTGAATGTAGTTCCTCATGGAAAATGCCACATAAGTTTCAATTAGAAGTTTGGTGGACTGTACATGTGATTTGGGGAGATAAGGAGGAAAGGGAAATTAAAGTTTAAAATCTACTGGGGGTATGTACATGCTTGACCGCAAAACATCAAAAATTGGTTCTAAAATGTAAATGCTTTATACTGTTTCTATCGTTATTATAATGAAGATCCATGTCAACAACAACAAAACTTTATTATGGTCACTGACCAGCACAAAGCGGGCACAAGTGCCCTGAGAGGGGAAGGACAATGCCCCAGTAAGCAGTTATTTAAAATTAGATTAGAAATCAGTATAAAAATATATTTTAAAAGACAGGGTAAGATCCATGTCTAAATAAAATATTGCTGGTCCTATTAAAACACATAGTGATGTCTTCCGAGGTTCCTCAGCTATTCCACCCAAATAGAAACCTCAGATCTCAATCCCTTCATGAAGCAACAAATTTACGTATTAAAGAAAAACACCTTTCAGAAGTGTAACATTCTGCATTTTGACACAGGTATATTTTAAAAGAGCCATCAAAACTGTAACATTTGGCAAAACCAGAAGGAAACCTGAAGAACAAAAGCTAAAACTGATCTGAACATTAAATTATACTGAAATGTTTTTAATACAAGCCACTCTGAGTATCCTTTGTGGAGAGAAAAAGTGGGGTATATAGAAACATATTTATAACCTATAGATGTGAGTCCTGGACCATAAGGAAGGCTGAGTGAAGGAAGATAGATGCTATTGGCCGGGAGATTAGCACAGCAGTTAAAACAGCAGCTGTTAGCTGCAAGCTGTAGCTGTAAGATCCGAACGTGACAAGTTCGAATCTCAGGCTGACCTGGGCAAGACAGCTGTAAGCCTGCCCCCGTTGACCTAAGCAGTCAAAAGCAGCTTGCTGCAAGTAGAAAATTTAGGTACTGCATAAGCAGGGGAATTATCCTAAAAGGACTTTTTAACTTCAATAAAATATTGAAGACGAATACCGCAAGTGGATCTGGCTGGCTGGCAGGCTCTCCATCAAAAAGGAGAAGGAGGTAGCAGGAGGATGGAACATCAGCCCCCCCTTTTGACGAAATGGAGCGGCAGCACCAAGTGACGAACATAACAATAACACCTGGTTGGAAGCAAATAAAAAAAGAACATTGCTCAGTCCAGAAGATCTTCCTGTGTATGTTGTGTATGTCTTGTATGTCCAAAAAACCCAGCAGGGATTGTCTGCTGTATGTGTTCTATAATCCGCACTGAGTCACCTTCGGGGTGAGAAGTGCGGAATTTAAATAAAGGGTATTATTATTATTATTATTATTGAACGGTGGTGTTGGAGGAAAATTTTGAGAGTGCCTTTGACCGCAGGAAGATCAAACCAGTCCAAACTTCAGGAAATAAAGCCTGACTGTTTACCGGTTGAAGGATATTAGAGGCAAAGATGAAGAACTTTGGCCATATAATGAGAAGATAGGAATGCTTGGAGAAGACAATGATGCTGGGGAAAATGGAAGGAAAATGGAAGAGGGGCAAACGAAGGGCAAGATTGATGGATTGTATTCTTGAAGTGACTGGCTTGAAGGAGCTGGGGTGGCCATGGCCGACAGGGAGTTCTGGCATGGGCTGGTCCATGAGGTCATGAAGAGTCGGAAGTGAGTGAACGAATAAACACAACATAAATAAACATAACAATAAACAGAATAAAAAGAAGAGGAGGAGGAGGAGGAAGAAGATCCAACCCTATCCAAATCTGCACGCATTATTAGTCGATACAAAGTCCTAGACACTTGGGAAGTGTCCGATGTGTGATCCAATACAACAGCCAGCACAGTGATCTTGTTTGCTGTGTGCTAATCTTGTTGTGTATCATTATTATTATTATTATTATTATTATTATTATTATGACTTGTATGCCGCCACTCCCCGAGGGCTCAGAGTGGCTTACAATCAGGTAAAACACACAGAGGTAAAAGCATACATATTAAACTAGCTTAAAAAAGATTTCTGGCCTAGCAATCAAGGGCTAGCTGGAAAAGGTGAGTCTTGCAGGTCTTGCGAAGGAGGGAAGGTCTTGCATGGCCCGTACATGCGCTTTTGTAAATTGGGCTGGCCAAATTTTGAGAACTGGAATATGGCAGCCCTATATGACAGAACATCCACCCCATCTTGGAATATACAAAAATCTATTAAGTTTGAATAGTCACATGAGAAATTTGAAACGTTCATCATATTGAATTATTATAATAATTGTATTCTTATATTAATGCAGAATTATGCTTCGCTTGCCAAATCAGGAATTGTAAAGGCCTGCCTTAAATCTTTTCTGGTTCAAGAAATAATGTCTCCGAGTACCACCCCTCCGGCCCCTTCTCCTTCCTTCAGTATATAATTTAAATACTCAAAGTTTACAATCTAGTCAAAGATGAACAATTTACATTTCATTGATTTCAGTGGGAAAGAAGTTATTAGACTACTTAAACCTTTTACTTTAGCTGAACCATAATATCCCAAGTGATACAAATAGGCCCACTTCATAAATTTTAAGGAATTAACATTTAGAGGGTTGGTTGTGCTGGCTGAAGGCAGTCTTTGTTCCATTAAGTATGCTAAAAATGTCAAAAGCAATGATGTTCACTTTTTTCATCATTAGCTGTCCTCAGTATAATTTAAATAACATCTGTAATAGCTGCTAACAACAGTCAGCCTTTTAAGGACAATAAGGGAAAATTATAGATTAAAAAAGAAGCATGTTCCAAGTATGCCTCCCTGGAGTCCTGGAAATAAACAGAAGGCGAGCACAAAAGACAGCATCACATTATTATCCAAAATAAGACTACAAGCGATGTCTTTAGCATAGCAAAGGCAGTTTACTTAGATGGCCTGTGAGTGGAGGGATGGGGAGAGACATTTTCTGCTGGGTCAAAAATGCATGCAGGTAGGATTTCTTTTAAAGCATTGCTTCTAAACACAAGAATGAATTAGAATTGGGAGTAGAGGAGGGAGATACTATATTATCATGGCACAATGCTATAGAGTCATGGGAGCTGACTTTAATCTTTTCTGCCAAATAATGCTGGTGCATCATCTAACTACAACTCGTCTGCCTTCAGGGTCTAAAAATAATCTTCAAATGGATGGACATGCAAACTAAGGCCCTGAAGGTAGAGTAAGCTGTCCCACACACACGGAGCCCTGGAATAGCTTTAAGAATGAGTGCTAGACTCAAAAGTAGTGAACCAAACAAGATTTATTGAATAACAACCAGTAAAAATGCTGGTGACCCAAAATGCTTAGTTGGGTGCGAAGGAAGTCCTTGAAAAAGGAAGATATCGCTTGCCTATTGTTTGCAGAGTGATCCCAGGTGTCCTGTTGCTCTCCGGCTTGTAGGCTCGCAAACTCCTGTATAAGCCCCAAAATCCACAGTCTATGTTGAGAACGAATCCTCCTTGGTACTGCAGGCTTCAGTTGAGAGTGAAGGTTAGGCTTAATAGGTGAACTAAGTTGCTTTGTCGCAGCAGAAGCTTAGGTTCCACCTTGCTATGTCCGTGAGTTCTCTGGAATGAGGCCAGAGAGGAAGTCCTGCCTCTCACGTGACCTCTGGAAGAGGAGGAGTTAAGGCGGTGACATCAGGTTTGGAGCCAAGACACAACTCCGCCCCTAGGTGCCCACATGGCTGGACAATAGAACAAAGACCCCATGCAGGTGAAGGCAAATAGGTACACAATACAGATGGGAAAACGGCCCTTTGGGGGCGCCACAACAACTTCTAGGACTCCATAGTATTGAGCCATGGCACATTCCACAGTGTATACGAATTCCAAGGTTCTTTGGTTTTGATATAATCATGGAATTATACAGTTGGAAAGAGCTTTGGAGTCCTTCTCCACATTAAAGGCTGCAAACTGAGCTGATTTGATGCATAACAGCTTAATTGGATCTCCACACACACACACACACACACACACACACACACACACACACATGTACACGTGTTCTTGTGTGTTTACATTGCACACCAGCATTTGGATGAACTTATTAAATGATATGCTTAAAATCATTGTGACAATGGGTTGGAACCTGAACTATATACAAATGAAAAAGGAAGAGCAATCATAATTACCAGTTTTCCTGTCTCTAATATTCCCCCTAACCTTGGCAAATTGTGACAAAGCCTCACTGTTGCTCTTGTGAATTGTTTGCCAAGGAAAAGACCATCATGGGCCATCTTGCCTTATATTATGGGTGAGATGCCATAAAGTCCAGGTAGGGACCTCCTTCATTTTATTTCACTCTTGGATCTTTCAATAAAGCCATAATTCATTTTAAGATCTTGGAGGACTAAAATAAGGACAATGATGGATGACTTGTTTTTATCTTGAGTCCTTTTCCTGCTCCATTCTTCCACACTCATGTTTCCATAAAAGTATTTTGCAATGAAGGAACCTTAGAGGGTCAATTGGCTGGAGATAATGAAGTTATCCTCTTACCCTGCCTATCTTATAGGTTGGTAGTCATAAACTCAGACAGGTTTATTTAACCTAATGTAAACAACATGGTTGAGATCAACCACTATTTTACTAGGAGGTATTAGAAGGGGTCCTTATTTATAGGTTGATTTATCCAAAAGTTAATTTGCATTCTTTAATTGTGGGGCAAGGAAAGAAAAGAGAGCTAAACTCCTTTCCCAATGCAACTTGTTCCCTTTAGTGCTTGATAGCAATATCATCATCATCATCATTTATTATTTCATTAGTCACTCTCCATCCGAGGTGCTCTGGGCGACTTACATAAAAACAAGGTAAAAACAGAGTAAATTTACACAAACAGGTATTAAGATTGGATTACAGGTTAAATGCTCTGCTAAAGAGCCAGGTCTTAAGTGCTTGAATAAAAGACCATAGGTCATGCATGGCTCTTATGTAAGGTGGCAATGAATTCCATAGACCTGGAGCAGAGATTGAAAAAGGCTTACGCCTTGTACTTTTGAGGCGTACTTTTCTGGGACCTGGTATATAAATCAGATTCTTCTGGGCAGGTCATGGCGACCACTGATGTTGAAGGGGAATAAGGCGATTTCTGAAGTACGTCGGCCCCTGACCATACAAGGCCTTAAAGGTCAGGACCAGCACCTTATAAGAAACCCGGTATTCAATTGGCAGTCAATGTAGATGCTGAAGAGTTGGTATTATATGGCATCTCATAGGCGTTTTCGTAAGTAGCCTGACGGCCACATTTTGAACAATATGAATCTTCCGGGTCACTGACATAGGAAGACCAACGTACAGTGCATTATAATAGTCCAACCTGGCTGTGTTACAAGTCATATCAGGTATGACTTTTCACAAAATGAAATGCCATAACATTTGTGAGATTGCTTTTGAATTCTTATCACTCACTCAAGTATTTGGAATACATATAGAACAATAGCATATCAGGAAAATGGTCAAGCTGTTTACACATATCTTCACTACTTGATTCTACTTAAAGAAACCATTGTTAATGGTGTGTTCTCTTCATGAGCTGGTTACCACAGTCTCTTTATATCTAAACTTCCACTTTTGATTTTTCCATTGCAACTGTAATATGGATGGGAAAACCTGAATGTCACAAAGGTACCCAGTTACATGAGGAAGTAAAAGGCATGTCTTGGAAATGGAATTACCTGGTGATAAGCTTGTGCTGTTTTCAGACTCTATCAGTCATTACAGGGATAAAAGGGGCATTAAAGCCAATGAGTTTAATAGTTACTCTAAAATTTCAAAACAGCACCCTGGTGATTACTAAGTGCCATAGTTCATTGACAAGATGACAGAAGGGTGAAAGTCATATGGAAATTTTATGTAAAATACAATCCTCTTGACTCTCTGCTGGCCCTTGGTTGCAGACACTTTCCTATACAGGAGTGTCATTGCTCTCAGCAAGGTGTCTGAGAGTTTCACCCTTCATGAGAGCAATAAACTGTAGTGTCACAGTATCAAATGGATCTATAGTTCATTCACTGGCTGAATCTATAGTCCCTGGATAATAAAGGAAACTTAATATAACTATAAAATTAATTGCAATGATGGAATGAAATAATCACTTATAAAAAAATTCCTTTTCTTCCCCCTCCCCCCTTTTTTAGAATGACACTGTAAAAGTTTACAAGGGCTAAATCTGAAGTGGGGTGCTTTTGACAAGTGTTTGCGTGTGTATGGGTGATACACCTCCCCCCGTGATACCAAGAAGATACCGACACAAGTAGCTGAAGTAAAATATGGCCATGACTCATTTATTGATAACAGGAACAAGGGTTGGCAGCCATCCATGGGTCCTGGATCAGGGGTTGGACAACCGCTGCTGTTCGAAGATACTTACATCCCTGGGTGTCACCGGCACACCGCTGGTTCCCGTAAGCTCGGTACCCCAGGGGACCGGGCGTTATCCCCCCTTCCAACCAGGGGTGATACACCACCCTGATCCAGGGGCCATGCCACACACCCAACCCAGAGTTTTGCCAAGATAAACACACAACAACAGCAAGATCATCTAACAAAATACAGAGCAAGATGAACACAGAACAACAGCAAGATAAGTTAACAAATACGAAGCAATGCTACATGCAGGGAGGGTGGGTGGAAAAGCTGATGCAGGCCCAGTGCCTTCTGGAAGGCCTCGGGCAGCCTTAAGTAGGCTGCCCGGGTGGAAGAGAGGGCTGGCGCCAGCTACAAGCCAGGCCCCACCATTGGCCAGCTGGCTCTGGTGGCGGAAAAAACTCCCGCCACCCAGGGGGTTTCTGGGAGGAAGAAGCCCCCTCCGATTCATAATGGCGGCGAGAACACCCAGCGCCACAATCTGCTTGGCCTGGTAAGTCGGGCCAAGCCATTTATCTTGAAAATCCACCTCCAGGTGGCAATTGTCTAAGGACTTGTATAAAAAGGGTATTTTCATATTGAGTGAGATATCCTTCATGAAGATCTCGGAGTCATTGCTAGTCACTGAACTTAGTTTGCCATAGACAACCATGGAGAGGGATTTTCCAGATAGCATGATGGTTTCATCAGTCAGGAATTGGGAACTTAGTCATAGATAGCATGGAAATACATTTTAGACTGAGCTGAAGAGACCGAATGAAAGGCATGAGATTCGGTCAGATGGCTTACAGTGTTGGGCTAACTTGACACAACAGCTTTCACTATTCCATGTGGTCTGGAAGCTCTGTATGCACACATAGAAAAACCTGTGAAAAGTACTTCTGTGAAAGTGCAGATGCAGTAGCTGAGGACAGTCCATAACAATAGAATACTGACTATATGTGTGGGGATGAAAAACTAGATGAGATGGGGTAACATGGTCATGATTCACTGGACAGCTATACAGCTGGAAGACCCAGAATTTTATGGCAGTTCCTACCTACTGTAAACCAACAGTGTTTCTGCTTCTTTCTATTTGATTCTGGTCACATTTCTTGTATAATGCTGCAATCAGCTGCATTCAATAAGGTAATAGCACAAACAACTGAATCTCACATATGCTATGCTACTTGCTAATAGTATCACTTACTGGCTGGAGGGCAATGTTCTATTAAACTTCACAAAAGATATCACACTAGCAAACAAGTTGCAGGCTACGAGGACACAAATTCTACTTTTAAAGCAGATCTTACACAGGTCAAAAAAATGGAAAAATTAGCCAATAAGCAAAAGTATGCTTACCTTTCTCTTTATAAGGCAAATCCTTATAAAGAGAAAGGATTATATCCACCACCATAATTAAGTACAATACATTTTACTGTAAGGCAGTGAAATATAAACATAGCTGTTATCAAATAAAGTAATAACTGTAATACAACATCTATTCCCTACAATAGATATATATTTAGCTGACGAGTAGTAGCAAACAGTGCTGAAGCAGCAGGGTTATGTATGTAGTGATAAGAAGACCTGCAAATAGGCTTCCAATGCAAGTCATACAAGGACGGGTCAATAAATCCGTGATTTTTTGAATGAAGCACAGGTTTTTGGATAAAAAATTATTTTATTTTTCAACGTAGTCTCCTTTGAGCTCTATACACTTTGTCCAACACTTCTCCAATTTTTTTATCCTTCCAAAAATAAGATTTGTCAAGGTCATCAAAATAGGTATTTGTTTGTGAGATGATTTCATTGTTGGAGTTAAATCTCTTTCTGCTGAGCCATTTCTTCAGGTTTGGAAACAAGAAATAATCACTCAGGGCTAAATCCAGAGAATAGGGTGGATGAGGGAGCAATTTGTATCCCAAGTCATGGATTGATGCCATGGCAACTGCACATGTGTGGACCCTTGCACTGTCCTGGTGCAAAAGAACTTTTTCTTGGCCAAATGCGGTCATTCCCCCACCCCCAAATCTTCATTAAATCAACCCAATAAGTTGACATAATATTCTCCATTGATTTTTTTACCCTTTTGAAGGTAGTCAATGTGGATTATATCATGTGAATCCCAGAAAATGGTCACCATGACTTTATTGGCTGACAAACCCACCTTGGCCTTCTTTGGCACCGATTCACCAAGAGAAACCCCCTGCTGTTTGGTCTCTGGTGTGTTGTGGTGGATCCACGTTTCATCCATAGTTACGAAACAGCGCAAAAACTTGTCCATATTGCAGTTGAACAATGACAAACACTTCTGCGAAATTGTCTCATGATTGCGTTTCTGGTCGATTGTGAGCAAATGCGGCACCCATCTTGTGGGAAGCTTTCTCATACCCAAGTGATCATTTGAAATTGAAACCACTGAGCTATGTGAGATGCCCATGGCTTCCACAATCCTCACACTTTAAATCTCCGATCGGCCAACACCATATCATGAATTGTTTCGATTGTTTCGGGTGTAGAAACCTAACTGGGCGTCCAGAATGTTCGGCATCTTCTGTGCTTGTACGGTCACAACAAAATTCAGCAAACCACTTTTTTACCATTGAAATTGATGGTGCAGAGTCCCCATAGTATTTATCAAGCTTAGCCTTGGTTTGAGTGATGGTTTATTTCTGCAAAAAATAATGCTTAATGAGCACACAAAACTCACTTATTTCATTTTCTTCTCAAATCACGCGGTAGTCTGCGTGTCAATGGCTGTCAAACACAAACTAAATGACGCAGCTTGTTCAACTTTTGACAGGAGTCAATAAACAGTTGCCTGTTGACAGGAGCAGTGTTGCCCTTTCAGTTAAGAGGCGGGAAATTCAAAAAGCCATGGACTTATTGACTCGCCCTCGTAGAATAGGGCTTAAAGGGGCTTTTTAAAGATTTATGCCACACAAGTTTTACTTGTATGGAGATGCATAGACCCTATACACATAAAATGGCGCATAGATTGTATACTATGATGGTTATGCTCATACAAATTTTATTAAGGAGAATGCAGATGCTTGCATGGGAGCTATTTCTGGTGTCAATAATGGTCTCTATCGGATCCACCAATGTTGGGCAAGCAGATGTTAGTGGAATTTTTTAATGTTGTGAATAATTGATCCAGATCAATAAAAGTATCACTTCTTCCCCCTATTTAAGGAGCCCCCTGAAGACACAGGTTCGCAGCTTGGGAGTGATCCTGGACTCATAGCTGAGCCTGGAACCCCAGGTCTTGCGGTGGCCAGGGGAGCTTTTGCACAGATAAGACTCGTGCGCCAGCTGCGCCCGTACCTTGGGAAGTCTGATCTGGCTATGGTCGTCCATGCTCTGGTCACATCCCAGAAGGCATTTTGAACTTCAGAGACTGAATTGGGTGGACAGAGCACCATCCAAGAGAACCAAAGAACATCAGCAGCAGGTATCTTGGAGGAAAGGCAGTATTTGCCTGCTGCAGGCTGCCATTGGCTTTATTTTTTTCCCCTTCAGCATCATCAGATGGACAAAATTGCCCATCATATAACCTACTTCTCTTGCAGCATGGAGCTCATTGACTCCCATCTCATGACATCGATCTATTTCTCGTGGGGCTCGGTGCCACAAGTGAAAATATTTATTTATTTATTTATTTCAGGATTTTACCCCGCTCTTCTCAACCCCCAAGGGGGGACTCAGAGCGGCTTACAGACGGCACAATTCGATGCCACATCAAACAGCGTAAAACCCCAAACCCCACAACACATTAAGATACATTAAAAACATTAAAATACAATTCCTCAGCAACATCTACAGTCATTCCAGTTAAAACAATATTCGATCCATAAAAGCATTGACCCTCTTCCTCCCTTCCATTAAAATCCCCATCTAACATGCTGCTTAGTGCTGATGTGGGAACGCCTGGTCCCAGAGCCAGGATTTTAAATTTTTCCTGAATGCCAGGAGGGATGAGGTGGACCGTACCTCCATAGGAGCGCATTCCACAGGCGGGGGCCACCACCGAGAAGGCCCTGTCCTCGTCCCCACCAACCGCATTTGAGAAGTCGGCGGGAGCGCGAGCAGGGCCTCCCGGATGATCTTAGGTTATGGGATGGGACGTAGCGGCTGATGCGTTCGGACAAGTAAGCTGGGCCAGAACCGTATAGAGCTTTAAAGGTCAAAACCAGCACTTTGAATTGAGCCCGGAATTGGACAGGCAGCCAGTGGAGCTGACCCAACAGGGGGGTAGTATGCTCCCTGTATGTAGCTCCTGTTAATAATCTGGCTGCTGCCCGCTGGACTAATTGCAATTTCCGAACTGTCTTCAAAGGCAGCCCCACGTAGAGTGCGTTGCAGTAATCTATTCGGGATGTGACCAGAGCGTGGACGACCGTAGCCAGATCAGACTTCCCAAGGTACGGGCGCAGCTGGCGCACGAGTCTCAACTGTGCAAAAGCTCCCCTGGCCACTGCTGAGACCTGGGGTTCCAGGCTCAGCGCTGAGTCCAGGATCACTCCCAAGCTGCGAACCTGCGTCTTCAGGGAGTGTAACCCCGTCCAACACAGGCTGTAACCCTATGCCCTGTTCGGCCTTACGACTGACCAGGAGGACCTCTGTCTTGTCTGGATTTAGTTTCAATTTGCTAGCCCTCATCCAGTCCGACACAGCGGCCAAGCACCGGTTCAAGGTCTGGACAGCCTCCTTGGTGACAGGTGGAAAGGAGTGACAGATCTGGACATCATCTGCGTACAGATAACACCTTACTCCGAAACTCCGAATGATCTCTCCCAGCGGTTTCATGTAGATGTTAAACAACATCGGGGACAGTACTGAACCCTGAGGGACTCCACAGGACAACGGCTGTGGAGCCGAACAGGTGTCACCCAATGACACCTTCTGGGTACAATCTTCCAGGAAGGATTGGAGCCACTGCAAAGCAGTACCCCCAAGCCCCATATCTGCAAGGCGACCCAGAAGGATACCGTGGTCAACGGTATCGAAAGCCGCTGAGAGGTCCAGCAGAACCAACAGGGACACACTCCCCCCTGTCAAGTTCCCGGCGTAGATCATCTACCAAGGCGACCAAGGCTGTCTCAGTCCCATGTCCCGGCCTAAAGCCAGACTGTGCCAGATCAAGATAATCAGTGTCTACCAAGAACCCCTGGAGTTGCGAAGCCACCACACGTTCCATGACTTTGCCCAAATAGGGGAGATTGGAAACTGGCCGATAGTTCACTAATTGAGTGGGGTCCAGTGATGGTTTCTTCAACAGCGGTTTTATAACAGCTTGCTTTAAGCTGGCTGGAATGATGCCTTCCCGAAGGGGAGGCATTAACCACCACCTTCACCCACTCTGCCAAACCCCCTCTGGCTTCCTTGATCAGCCAGGATGGGCAGGGGTCTAGGATGCATGTGGTGGGCCTCGCCTCTCCAAGGATCTTGTCCACATCCTCGAGCTGAACCAATTGAAACGAATCCATTAAAACCGGACAAGCAGGTGCTCGTGTCACATCCTCAGAGACTGCCGTTAAAGTGGTATCGAAATCGGAACGGATCAGAGCCACTTTATCCGCGAAGACCTTGGCAAACTCATCACAGCGTACCGCCGAGCCGTCAGGGATCTCGCACTGAGGCGGATTTAAAAGACCCCTAACGACTCGAAACAGGCCACCTTGGCAGCAATAGATGTTTTTTGTGCGGCTTTTGTTGCTGCGTCATAGGTCCTCAAATAGGAGACCAGGCGCGCCTGAGCTGATCCACTCCGTTTCCGACGCCACACGCACTCTAGCCTCCTCTTTTTTCGCTTCATTGCTGCCAGCTCCTCAGTGAACCAAAGAGCTGGTTTAGCTCGGTTACTCAAGAGGGGGCGTTCTGGAGCGATCGTGTCAATAGCCCTTGTCATCTCCCTGTCCCAGAGTGAGACAAGAGCCTCGACAGGGTCACTTACCAAGGAGGCGGGAAAATCCCCGAGAGCCGTCAGGAATCCGTTCGGATCCATAAGTCTCCTGGGGCGGACCATTCTAGTAGGTCCACCACCCCTGCAGAGGTGGAAAGGCCCAGTGAGTCTAAACCTGATCAGGTGGTGGTCGGTCCATGGCAAAGGAATGATGGTCAGTTCCTCCACTCCGCCACTTTCATCCCATCCCTGGCAGAAAACCAGATCTAATGTGTGTCCTGCGCTATGGGTGGGACCCGATATTAACTGGGACAGGCCCATGGTTGCCATGGCGGCCATGAAGTCCTGAGCCGCTCCTGATAGAGTGGTCTCGGCATGGACGTTGAAGTCTCCCAGCACAATGAGCCGCTGAGACTCCACGGCCAGGCCCGAGACCACTCCGGCTAGCTCAGGTAGGGAGACTGTAGTGCAGCGGGGTGGTCGGTACACTAACAGAATCCCTATCCTGTCCCGGTCACCAATCCTTAGGCCGACACATTCGAACGTGGCTGACTGTGGGATGGGGCACCTGGTCAAGGGATGGAATCCTTATAGACCACTGCGACTCCCCCCCTCCCCGCCCTCCCGGTCTCGCTTGGTGCTGTACGGAGTAACCCGGTGGGCAGAGCTGGGAGAGATTAACCCCCCCAGCCTCGTCCAGCCAGGTCTCCGTTATACAGGCCAGGTCAGCTTGTTCTTCAAGAATTAGATCTTGTATTGTTGATGTTTTACCATTGACTGACCTGGCATTGAACAGCACCACTTTCAACCGGGAGGGACCGCCTTCCTGAGTACTCAGCTTAGCTTTGTCAGGAGCCCGATTTAAATTTATCAGAGTTCTTGCACAAATTTTTGGCCGAATTGGAATTTTATGACGCTCTCTTCCAGGTCGAATTAGTGGTTTAGGTCCATCACAAATTCTAGGCCAAATCCATACTTTGGGTCTCCCTTTCCCGCATCTTCCCCTCCCAGTCACCACCCCGATAGGACCCCCCCGCCCGGGAACCATCCCTCCTGCATGCTCCCTCTCCTGGTTTAGTGCACCCATATAAGATGTAAATCTCTTTCCTGTGACCCCTCGCACCCTGCGGCTTCCCCCACCCTCTGAGTTGTTAAAAACTATTAACAATGCACAAAGTGCAAGTGCCAATATAAAGTGTGTTGATTTTAGTCGAAGCATTGGTAGCCAGGAAGTCAATGATGGCCGTGAAGTGCAAAATAGGCCGTCAGCCTCTAAAGTGCGAGTCACAGTAAGCACCACAGTTCTAAAGTGCGAGTCACAGTAAGCACCACAGTTCTAAAGTGCGAGTCACAGTAAGCACCACAGTTCGGGGCTCGTCCCAGGCTTAAGCGCTAGCAGCAACAAATAGCAGCAGTTGATAGAGTTGGCACACAATGCACACAGTATCTTGTAGTGTGGCAGTAGCGTCTTAGAAGATTCCAGTTGCAATCAGGATATAAAGTGCCAATGGTGCATAATTGAAAGGAGGAACATTCACCCACACCCCACACACCCACACAGCCCACTCACCTCTGCACTCCAGACAACCCAACACACAATCAAACATACAACAATTTGCAGACAACCAAGCACACAAGCCAGCAGGGCAAGGCAATTCTCCTATGGTTCCCCACCCCCCAACAGCCAAGCGCGGTGGAGCTGCGGCGTCTAGGAAGCAACCTCCAGAGAGTCCTTCCCCGCCACCCGGTTCGGCGCGGCGGGAGCTGCGGGAGCTGCTGTGACAAGGGCGGTGTTGGAGGAGAGGTCTCCCGTGGATCTTCTCTCTCTCCGCAGTTAACCAAGCGCACCAGCCCAAGGCCTCTGCAGCACCCTTTCCCCCCGATGCCCGGTCCGGCGCACCAGGGGATGGGCTATGGCGTCAGGGCCTCCGGCAGGCCCAGCAGGTCCTCTCTCTCCTGCCGGTTCGGCGCGGCAGGGGCTTCCGAGAATCTTTCCCCGCCGCCTGGTTCGGCGCGGTGGGAGCTGCGGGAGCTGCTGTGACGAGGGCGGCGATGGAGGAGTGGTCTCCCGTGGATCTTCCCTCTCTTCCGCAGGGAGGTCTCTGCAGCACCCTTCACCCCGATGCCCGGTCCGGCGCACCGGGGGATGGGGCTATGGCGTCAGAGACCTCCAGCAGGCCCGGCAGGTCCTCTCTCCTGCCGCCCGGTCCGGCGCGGCAGGGGCTCCAGGGAATCCTCCCCCCGCCGCCTGGTTCGGCGCGGCGGGAGCTGCTGCGACGAGGGCGGTGTTGGAGGAGAGGTCTCCGGTGGATCTTCCCTCTCGCTCACCGGGGGGGCCCCTCTCCTTCCGGCACCCCACCGAGCTCAGCCCACCTCCTCACAGCCAGAGCGCGGCTCGGCGTCCACGAAGAGATGGAAGCTGGTGGGCGGTGGCAGAGCACCAACGGACCGCCGCTCTGGAAGAAGGCTTTGGAAGAGTATGGTAAGCTGCTGCCTCAGCGACACAGGAGGTTTTCCATGTTGCTGAGGCAACAATTGGGAGATGCCGGACAGTGGATGCTTCCCACTATAATATGGGGTGAGGGGAAGCCAGGCAGTGTGGGGTGCGGGACAACAGATTCACCACACCCATGCTGGGTCCCACAGAATTCACCATGATGTATGGCAAATCCCACCCTTAATGTGACAAGGTCCCATGTCTCTGACAGTTACATGACTGGTAGGTAACCTGTGATTTCCTCTGTGCTGTGCCTTCTGGAATAGAGTGGTTCCATACTTGTGGGAATTTTTGCTGCTAGTTTTTCTTTATCATGGATTCAAGGGGGGAAACTGGAGGTGAGAAAGCTCATACACGTGTACATCCCTAGTAGGGAATGAAGGAGAATCAAGAAATTAACTGTCTTGGTGTCTTCCAGCAGAAGTCCTGCTGGATCAATGACTTCTGAATTCACAGAAGAACAATTTTCATGATCGCAGGGGCGTAGTTGAACTGTGTGCAATGAAAAAAGCAGTGACAAGGCTATATTCAGCAAAATTGCAGTTGAAATCAGAGGTGGCTCAGGGACTCTCACAAGCTGGCTGAAATGATACCTGAGGCAAAATCTGAAGTGAATTTAAAGAGCTGGAAAGATATTGAACAGCTTCTGTGGGAAGTCAAAAGAGTTTTAATTAAAGGCAAGCTATCTGTTCTCTATATATTACTCCGAACATGGCTATCAGTATCATACAGAGGTTTCACCGGGAATGTGGCACAGCTGGCTAAGTGTCAGCTGCATAGGATCTCTCTGACCAGTAGGTGGGTGCTTGACTTTTAAGTGTAGCCTGCTGTCAACCTTTGCGGCCCGAAAGACAGTTGCATCTGTCAAGTAGGAGATAAAGGTTCCACATTAAGTGGGGAGGCAAATTTTGACTGAATTATGAGGCCATTAAAGAACACCAGGAACGTTGAGGAATGTGGAAGGAAGAACAAGGGACACTGGGAATGCTGAGAGATGAGGAGTGTGTCAGCTCCCCCTGGTGGCCAGAGTTTGCCTCTGTTCGTCTATATGTTGTATGTGGAAATGGCAGGGATTGTCTGCTAAGTATCTGTACCTGTAATCCGTTCCGAGTCCCCTTTGGGTGAGAAGAGCAAAATATTAAATAAATAAATAAATAAATTTCAATGGGAAAACGACATGGAGAAAAGTTTGAGCCAGTGTCATGCTATTTTAAAGTGATGTTGTGGTGAAAGTCCTGGACGGGAACTTGTTGGACCCAAATTCTAATTGTGTTCTAGATGCAACTGAATTATGACATTCACTGGACAACATTAAAGCAGTAACTCTCTTTGAGTCTGGCTGGATTGTTATGAGGATAAATTGGAAAGGGCGAAACTATGTATACTAGTGGAGGCTCATGGGAAGGAAGTGGGATTCAAAGGCAACTGTTTATTTAATTAATAAAATCTAACAACATCACTGTGATTATTATTTTTATCACCTCTCATGGCTGCCAAATGTACAGTATATTGCACAATCTGTTTATGCTTGTAGGTTACATCGTCTATTTAGCTCCTACTATAGACTACTGCAACTCTCTCTATGTGGGGTTGCATTTGAAGACTGTTCGGAAGCTCCAGATGGTACAACGGGTGGCAGCCAGGTTCCTAACAGGAGCAGCGCTCAAGGAACATACAACTCCTCTGTTGTGTCAGCTCCACTGGCTGCCAGGCTGCTACCGAGCACAATTCAAAGTGCTGGCTTCAGCCTATAAAGCCGTAAACGGTTCTGGCCCTACCTATCTGTCCGAACATATCTCGCCTTACGAATCATCTAGAAATTTAAGATATTCTGGGGAGGCCCTGCTCTCGGTCCTGACATCCTCACAGATGCAGCTGGTGGGGATAAAGAGACAGGGCCTTCTCAGCAGTGGCCCCTCGGCTATGGAATGCCCTCCCCAGTGATATAAGATTGGCCCCCACCCTCTTAACATTTCCCTAAAAGGTTATGACCTGGTTATTTGAACAGGCTTTTTCTGAAGTGTAGCTGATAACTCTGATCTCGAAATGGCTGGACAACGCAACTGGATAATGATGTGGTAATGAATTGTGGAGGCTTTATAGTTTTATTATGTTTTTATATGTAATTGAAATGTTTAAGCTATGTTTAATAGTTTTATCTGTTTTTATATTGTTGGGCATCGAATTGTGCCACTTTGTAAACCACCATGAGTCGCCCTCGGGCTGAGAATGGCAATATAGAAATTTAGTAAATAAATAAATAAATAACAACCTCTTCATATGTGCCACCAGAATTGCCATGCATTGTTGCAAATCTGAGAGTACCTGGAATGGGGAACAGTTACCCCACAGCTCACATCATCCAGCTCCCTCTTACATTATCCCATGGGGGAAGCATCCACCACTTGGTTTTGCCTTGTAGATCCCAATGTAACACAGGAATCCTCCTGTGTTGCTGCTGCGGTGGCATGCACTGGTTCCTCTTTAGTTTTGTGATGGAGACCTGTTAGAAGTAGCTGCACATCATGGAATGGGAGTTGACAGACTCCTTCGCAAAACTAAAGATAAACTGGTGCTAGCACCGAAGTGTACTTTGACTGATGAAGTCGTAAGATGCATGATTTCTCATTGGCATGGGAACAAGACATCTCTATTTTTAAAGTAAAAATTACATTATTATTTTAAAATTATTTACAGTGTTATAGGGAGTAATGACCAAAATGAATTTATCTATACTGATGGATCCATAATTGAAATAAATGATCTGTGCTTCACATTTGACTACACACTTCAACCCAACATTAGTTAAGTGAATCGATAAAAGCAATCTTGTATGTAAATTATCCACAAAATATCTTAAATTTACCATTTATAAACTTAACTTTTTCAGCAGACATAATTTATCCTTTCAAATGTTATTATGTTAAAAATGGTTGATGTGAACTTTGCAGTTGTAAATTATTCCCCTTTGTCACTGCATTGTTATCACTGAAAATATTGCAAAGTATTATACAGAACATAATAAGGTTTATCAAAAAAAACAAACAAACCAAATACCATCATCAAAGACATCATCGGATTGCCCATACACAGATATGTCATAATGGAACATCTGCAACTGACTTCTTTACTTAAATAACACATGTACTCAGTCTTAAGAGTTGCACAGTCTTTAAAGGACTCTTTTATATGAACTGATGCCCATTGATTCTAGAGGTTTGCTTTGAACTAATGCATGGTGAATGAAGATTAGCAGGCATGCTTGTAATAAAAGATCAGATAAATTACCAGAGTTTCCAAGACTGAGAGGAAATTTTTGTCACTAAAATGTCATTCTAGTCTACCATTTAATCTTAATTAAATAAGTGACAGAGAGCCATCTAGTTAGTTATTAAAATTCAGCCTGACTCCATTGACTGAAATATAGGTATGCTTATTTGCACTGATGATGTTCCTCTTCATTAGCAGTATTTGTATGATGAATCACATTAAAGTTTCAACTGTGAGACCAAACTAATCTAGTAGTATATTAATTACTAAGTGCTATTCATATGGCTATTGTCTCATAGTAAAAGTTAGTTAATTCTAGCGAGTGCCTAACCATTCAACTAAAAAGTGTGCTAGCAAGAGTTATACATTCCCTAACTGCAGACCTAAAATAATTGATTTATTCAATTTCATCACTTTAATAATAATAATAATACACTTTATTATATTCTGCTCTTCTCACCCCGAAGAGGACTCAGTGCGGATTACATTACACATACTGCAGACAGTCCCTGCTGGCTGACATACAATTACAATACATTGTACAGACAAACATGTGCAATTAGAAGGATTTTTTTCTCTCTTCTGGCTGCGTCGCGGGTGCAGTTGCTCCATTATGTCACAAGGGGTGCTGTTGCTTCATCCTCAGATGAGAGCCTCTGGTTTCGCATTCCACCTCCGGCAGCCGACCTTCCTTATTTATTCAGGTGTTGTAAAGTCCTTATAAAAATCCTTCCCCACTGAGCAGTTCCTATTCATCTACTCATAGTTGGCTTGTTTTCGATCTGTTAGGTGGACAGTGGACAGGGCTCACAGCTGGGTGTCTAGACCAGCCCAGGATTCGAACATGCAACCTTCAGATTGCAAACACAGCTGTAGTTACCGTTGTGCTATCTCTCCAGCCCCTTTAGTTGCTGTTTCTCCCGGAATTAAGACCAACTTGTGCAAAGAAAGATAGGACAGGACTTGGGAAAGGAGAGAAAGTAGATGGATTGGGCAAATGACACCTTTTCCCATGATTACTTAATAAAATATCCCTCCTCAAAATGAACATAAAGGGTAACATGTATTGTCGGGAAGTCACTGCTGCTCCTATACCAGAAACTTCATCCTGTGAAATATTCCTTCATTTCTCATATTTCTAGTATTGCAGTAATTAAAAAACCCATTTGAGTATTTAGAAATTCAGCTGAGACAACAGGCAGACAAAATTTTGAAGGGGATGTGTTAACAGCAAACAGAAGTGTACTAGAGGTGAACAGTTTTCATTATGTTACTTTTTTCAATGCTTAAAATTTAGGAACTTTAGAAAAAATGAATGAGTAGCTAGAATTCTTATTGGGAGAGGCCAATGTCCTCTTTCCCCATCTCCTAAAGATGCCTCCTGAGTCCCTCTACTTCATAGTAGCCAAACCATGTTTTATTAGGTGTACTGGTAGGGAAGGGTACAGTTGGAGCACTGCATACTAATAGCAGAGTAAAACAGATTAGAGATTATTCTGTCTCTCAACTTTGTTCCTACTACTATGGAGCCACGAATATCACAGAAAAGCTGCTGACTGGAAGGTTGGCAGTTTGAAGCCACAAGTTGGGGGGAACTCTTGACTGTCGGCCCTAGCTCCTGTCAACCTAGCAGTTTGAAAGCATACACTGTGAGTAGATCAATAGGGCCCCATGCAGATGTGAAGATATGCCAGCAACACATTTGGAGATAATAATATAATAATAATACACTTTATTTATATTCCGCTCTTCTCACCCTGAAGGGGACTCAGAGTGGATTACATCACACATATGGCAGACAGTCCCTGCCGGTTCCACATAAAATTAAATACAACATACAACATATAACAGTACGATTTTAGAAGGATTTTTCTTCGGGCTGCATCACAGGTGCGTCACAGGGCTGCATCACAGGGTTCGTCACAGGGTGTGATTGCGTCATTACGTCACAAGGTGGTGGTGTTGCTTCATCCTCATGACGGAGAGCCTTTGTTTTTTCCTCATTCCACCTTCGAACAGCCAATCTTACTTATTTAGGCTTTGTAAGTCCTTCTTTGAAAAACTCCTTCCCTGCTTGGCAGTTGCCAGTTTTTATCTAATCACAGCTGAGCTGTTTTCAAACTGTTGGGTAAACAGTGGACAGGGCTCACAGCTGGTGTCCAAACCAGCCCGGGATTCAAACCAGCAATCTTCAGATCTTCAGATTGCCAGCACAGCTGTTGCTACCGCTGTGCTATCTCTCCGGCCCCTGTTCATGGATAGCAGGCCCTTCGACATGGAAAATGGAACAAGAGCACCTCCCCATGGCTGGAGTTGAGCTTTGCCTCCAGACGTTGGAGATGTAAAAATGGGAATGCTTTTTAACTTTGTGTTGTATGTCATTGTTTACTGTGTAAAAAGGCATTGAATGTTTCCCTCCTATATGTATTGTAATCTGCTCTGAGTCCCTCCGGGGAGATAAAGCATAATATAAATAAATAGCATTGTTATTATTGCTACATAGATATCTAATTTGGTCCTGGGATCTTACGTTCCTTTAGGGAAATGATGTTTATGTGTTTGTTATCGAGAAAGTGCCCGCCCCCCCTACGACGGCAACCCAAGCTCAATATGATTATAAGCATGAGTTTTTATTTTATATTTTTAACAACTTTACAATATTGGGAAGGCAACATCTTTCGGTTCCACCCTTTGCCCCTATTTCATTGACCCTGTTATGGAAGGCTGACTAACTGCACACACCAGAAACATTAAAATATTCCTTAATTGATACATTAATTTCCTCAGAGAAAGGCACCACAGGAAATGCTTACATACTTCCCAACCTATAGGTGTTTTATTTATTTATTTATTTATTTATTTATTTTGTTTCTATTCCGCCCTTCTCACCCCGCAGGGGACTCAGGGCAGATTACAATGTACACATTACATTTCGACACACAAACACACAAGACAGACAGAGGCAATTTAACATCTGACCACCAGGGGGAGCTGTCACACTCCTTCATTCCTCAGTGTGTTTTCTGGAGATCTTTTTATGGCCTCGTAAATCAGTTAAATTTAGCCTCCCCACTAAGTGGTACCTTAATTTCCTACTTGACAGATGCAACTGTCTTTCGGGTTGCAAAGGTTGACAACAGGCTACACAATAGGTCGAGAGCCCACCCTGACCCGAGCAGGCCTCAAACTCATGACCTTCTGGTCAGTAGAGATCTTATGCAGCTGACACCCAGCCAGCTGCGCCACATTCTCGGTGTTTTCCACATATTTTCCCATGGTCTTAACAGATAGCTGAAATCACTCAACAAATTCAGTCTTTTCACAGTCTAACTTCCTGCCTCTTTGTATTTAAGCATGTTTGAGGTGGATAAATGTAGATTATGATTTTGAAGTTCACAGTTTGCATTCCTGTTCAACCACAAAAATCAAGTGGGTGATCATGGACAAGTCACACTCTTTCTGGCTCAGAGGAAGGCCAAGGCAAACCCCTTTTTGAACAAATCTTTCAAAAAAAATCCCATGATAAAAAGCACAGCTACACTAACTATTTAGGTCAGTGTGAATGCAAATCAGTCAGCAGGCATCTACAAAATGCACATATGCTGATCCAATTTAACCCTGGGAAAGCTACTTAATATGGCCTCCTTCTGGGCTAAAAGCCAGGATGTATAAGGATTCCGGCTTACCCCTGTGTACAGACAGTGCAAGTACTTATCCGCTATTGCTATGTGGAATCACATGTGAGTGGCATGAGAGCCATCCCTAACTTTTTTTAAAACTCAGATGAGATGGGGACATTGGATGACTCTTTCTACTCTCTACCACCTCGATTTGGCCCATTAGAAGAAAATACACCAACCTCCTATTACTGATTTTATGCCATGTGATTGCCAAAGGAGCAGGAAAAAAAAGCAGGGGAGCTAGCTCCTTCCAAGCTCTTTGCCAGTCGTAGGAAGATGAAGCTGAAGACTATACAATAGGTGCATTTTCTTCCTTCTAGTTAGTAAAATCAAGATGGTAGGGAGGATGGAAATCGGCCCTGTGCCCCACAGCACTGAACAGGCTTTTGCATGCCTGGGCTGTCAGGCTGGTCTGCTGCCACTGAGGTGGCTCAGGGCACTCCTATTGGGCTATAATGCAGCCTGGAACTGCTGTTTTTCATAGTTTCGTCCCACATTATGTGTTTGTATTGAACCACCCAGAATTACATTAGGGTCATCATAAATTGAAAACAATTTGAAGATACAAAGCTTCTATCTATCTATCTATCTATCTATCTATCCGAGCTTTTTAATTTGGGCTGCTGCCTGCACTTACTACCACAATTTCATATTAGAAAGAGTGGTTTAAAAATACTTTTCTCACCTGATGCTACTACAATCATGCAAGGACAGAAAACTGGTATTTCTAGACCAATCACATATAATTTCCTTTATTTGCCATTCACTTTTTCCATGTCTTGGAAAAAGCTTTTTTGGTTTACATCAGGTATACTTAAACTCCGGCCGATCAGCTGTTTGGCACTCCAACTCGCAGAAGCCCTAGCCAGCTTGTTCAATGGTCAGGAATTCTGGGAGTTGGAAGCCCAAACAGAATCCCACAGCCAGCATAGCGACTGGCCACATCTATTTGGGATTGTATTGCAAAAGTAGAAGTGGAACCTCCAAAAACGAAAGTGCATTCAATTTAGAACACAGCAAGGACAGGTCCACAGTCCTCCCTCATATAACTGTAATTTGGGAGAATGCCTACAGAACTCTTTAGCTCAGCATTTCTCAACCTGGGGGTCAGGATCCCTATGGGGGACATGAGGGGCTGTCAGGGGGGTCACCAAAGACCACTAGAAAACACAGAATGCTCTTTGATTGTAGGTGAACTATAAATCCCAGCAACTACAACTCCCATACATCAAGGTCTATTTTCCCTAAACTCCACCAGTGTTTATACCATCATTGTTTGAATCCACAGTGCTCTCTGGATGTAGATGAACTACAACTCCAAAAGTCAAGGTCAATGCCCCACCAAACCAGTCAGGGCCAGCCAGGATTTTTGTTCGGGGCTGAGTTTTTCGGGGCTGAGACTGGGTGGAAGAGGGTCTATTAGCAAACCTTTTTGTATTGTTATCCCAATAACCCCATGAATGTGGGATATAATGAGCATGGTGATCAGATCATGATATGAATAAACATAACAGTTTAAATAATGTACCAGTAAAGCCTTTTCGCGGATCACCCAATGCCCCGGCCACATGCCTGCCAGTATTTTCTGCTGGTCATGTGCCAAGTTTGGTTCAGTTCCATTGTTGGTGGAGTTCATGATGCTCTTTGATTGTAGGTTTGGTTAACTATAAATCCCTGTAACTACAACTCCCAAATGACAAAATCAATCCTCCTCAACCCCACCAGTATTCAAATGTCATATTTGTGCCAAATTTGGTCCAGAGAATCAAAATACATCCTGCCTATCAGATATTTACATTACTATTCACAACAGTAGCAAAATTACAGTTATGAAGTAGCAATGAAAATAGTTTTATGGTTGGGGGTCACCACAACATGATGAACTCTATTAAGGGGTTGCAGCATTAGAAAAGGTTGAGAAACACTGCTTTAGCTGATAGTGTTGATAGTTTGCTTCAAGCCATCCATAAATTTAATGTACTACATCTACATAAGTTTGCATGTAATAAAATGGTCTACAAATATTACCGAATTTTGCATGCATATGTAGCAGGAGGTGGCATCATGGCAGTATTCTTCTTTGTTTGGAGGTTCTAGCAGGGGAGCGCAGCTATAGTAAACCCGGGACTGAAGACTGGAGACCTCGGTACACTCCTTCTATACCTGGGACGTCGTCCTCTTCCTCCGAGTGCGCAGCTTCAGGAGGGATGCACATGGAGCGGTGAGGGAGGAAGGGGACACCCGCCTAGCCAGCTAGATCTTCTTTAAGTTACAAAGTTGATAACTTGTACTTCTCTCTGAAACATTTTAAATCATTTACATTTTATGACTGACTAACTAAGGACATCCTTTCAATCAATCATGATCTTTCTGTTCAATTCATCCAGTGGTTTAGAATGAAAGCTTTTATGTTTTTCTATCAAAAATAAGTTCCACAGACCCTAAATAAATGGGTACAGGATTACGTTGTATCCATTAGGAAAACAAAAGGACAAGGAAAGTTTTTAAAAATGTACAGCTATTTCAGGTAAGAGAAAAGGCAATAACTATCACCCTATAAAGGGATTTAAAAAACTCATCTCTACATAGCAATATCTGTAGTATTTCACAGGTTTCATAGCATCAATCCTGCCTATTTCAAAGAAGGGAATAAAATCAAAAGAACATGCAAGATAAATTTCAAAAGAAGCTCTCATGCCACATTATCATTAAGCTGTGCTATAATGTTCTCCATTAACTTCATTTCCTATGTGCTTGTAAACTAACTGCACAATGTCTCTGATGCATAATGACATTCTATGCTGATACAGTTGGAAGTGATAATGAAGGATAACAGAGCCTGCAAGATCTTTAGTTAATTGCTATTTTGTTAAAGAGAAGCTGAGAAAATACTGTCCTGTACAAATTCAAGGAAGGCACGGGGAATGTGGCACAGCTGGTTAAGTGTCAGCTGCATAAGATCTCTCTGACCAGTAGGTCATGAGTTCAAGGCCTGCCCAGGACGAGGTGGGTTCTTGACCTTAAGTGTAGCCTGCTGTCGACATTTGCAGCCCGAAAGACAGTTACATTTGTTAAGTAGGAGATAAAGGTACCACATTAAAGTGGGAAGGCAAATTTTGACTGATTTATGAGGCCATTAAAAAGAACCCAAGAATCGCTGAGGAATGTGGAAGAAACAACAAAGGGATGCTGGAAAACGTGGAGAGATGAGGAGTGTGTCAGCTCCCCCTGGTGGCCAGAAAGTTTGCCTCTGTTCGTCTATATATGTGTAATATGTCAAAATTTATATATACTGTACTGTGATAAATGTCACATGTTTATATGTCATATGTTGAACTGCAGGGATTGTCTGCAAGTATGTGTACTGTAATCCGCTCTGAGTCCCCTTCGGGGTGAGAAGAGCGGAATATAAATAAAGTAAATAAATAAATAAATAATCCTTTCATATTGTATACGTAGTCAATCTGAGTGCTAGGGGGGAAAATCATAGTAAAATAAAAAAATCTGCCAAGTTTTTTTTCTTACTCTTTCTAAAGCATGAAAGAACTGCAGGTGGACCATGTTGTAAAAGTAATAAAACAAGTTTCAGGTAGTGGCTAATGACCTTCATTTTTCTCCAGAGTGTTTAACAAGATCTTCTTTAGCTATAATTTTTAAATGTCACATTTTGTCATGTCCTGGCAGCTTCCTATTCTAGAACTGAATGAAATTTTCAAACATCTGTACCAGAAATGTAAAAAGAGTTGATACATTATTTCTACATAAGGAGAGGGATGTGCTGTGACTGCTTACCATGTAGCCGGTAACAGCGTTTTGATGTGAGTGATTTAAAATGGTCATGTTGGATTTTTGTTGTTGTTGTTTATTTGTTCAGCCCACACCAGAGCTCCCTGTTGCCCGTGGCCACCCCCCACTCCTTCAAGGTCAAGCCAGTCACTTCAAGGATACTATCCATCTATCTTGCTCTTGGTCGTCTCCTCTTCCTTTTTCCTTCCTTTTTCCCCAGCATCATTGTCTTCTCCAAGTTTTCCTGTCTATTTATTATGTGCCAAAGTACTTCATCTTTGCCTTTAATATCCTTCCCTCCAGTGAGCAGCTGGGCTTTATTTCCTGGAGTATGGACTGGTTGGATCTTCTTGCAGTCCAAGGCACTCTCAGAATTTTCCTTCAGCACCACAGTTCAAGAGACGGCTGGAGCGCATGTGGAGGAAGCTACGTGACGGGCCTTCGCAATCAGCTTATAAGCTCTTTAGTGAGGCTTATGAGCATGCGGTCAAGGAGGCGAAAAATTCTCATTATGCCTCCTTGATAGCGTCTGCAGATTCACGCCCGGCCCAATTGTTCAGGATAATTCGGCAGTTGACGATGGTCCCTACCATCCCAAAAAATGATGAGGCTTTCCAGAATCATTTCGCAGACAAGATTGCGACGCTCCACCGGGACCTCCCTGCCACGGTTGATACAGTACAGGAGCTTGAGACTCCGTGGCCCTCCACCGGGTCCACCTTCGACTGGTTTCGGCCACTGGACGCAGAGGATGTTGACAAGATTGTCGCAGCTCTTCGACCAACCACCTGCTCCCTCGACCCGTGCCCCTCCACGCTGATTCGAGCTTGCGTGGAGGGGTTACGAGGCCCTCTGTTGAATATAGTCAACTGCTCCCTTGAGCAAGGAGCTTTTCCAGAGGAGTTAAAAGAGGCGGTGGTTAGTCCATTGCTGAAGAAGCCCGGGTTAGATCCCGCGGCTCCCTCCAATTACCACCCAGTGTCCAATTTACCGTACCTGGGCAAGGTAATTGAGAGGGCAGCAATGGACCAGCTGCAGACATTCCTGGATGATGCAACCTGGCTTGACCCTTCCAGTCCGGCTTCTGTTCAGGCCATGGGACAGAGACCGTCCTGGTCTCCATCACAGACCTACTCCGTTGCCACTTGGATCGAGGCGGATCGGCGCTGCTCGTGTTATTGGACCTCATGGCAGCGTTTGATACTGTTGATTACCAACTTTTGACACACCGCCTGGCGGTGGCGGGGGGTGAGGGGACAGCCCTCAACTGGCTGTCCTCCTTCCTCCAAAACCACCTGCAGCGAGGGAAGTGGGGAGGGGTGGCCTCCGAGGGCTCCCCCTTACATTGTGGGGTCCCTCAGGGGGCCATTCTCTCCCTGCTGTTATTTAACATCTACAAGCGACCACTCGCCCAATTGGTACGGAGTTTTGGGCTGGAATGTCACCAGTACGCTGATGACACCCAGCTCATTCTGAGGATGGACCCGGGGTGGAATCTGTACCGATAATTTCCATCTCTGCCTAGAAGCCGTAACTGGATGGCTGCGAGCCAGTAAGTTGAAGGTGAACCCGACGAAGAAGGAGATCTCGTGGCTGGGCCGCCCGGGGTAGAGACCCAGTTGCCGACGTTTGATGGTGTGGCACTCTGCCCCACAGCCCCTAGTTAAGAGCCTTGGGGTCCAGCTAGACACCCAACTGTCGATGGAAGTGCAGATTGCCTGCGCTTGCAAGACAGCGTTCTACCATCTGCGGCAGGTGAAACGTCTGGCTCCTTACCTCTCCCGCTGCGACCTGGCCACGGTGGTCCAAGCCACGGTCATCTCGAGGCTTGATTACTGTAATGCGCTGTACATTGGCCTACCCTTGTCGGCGATCCGGAAACTTAAGCTGGTGCAGAACGCAGCAGCGCGCCTGCTGTCGGGAGCCCCAAGATCTGCGCATGTGACCCCACTCCTGCGTGCACTGCACTGGCTTCCCATCGAATTCCGGGTCTCCTTCAAGGTGTTAGTTCTAACTTTCAAGGCCTTATATGGTTTGGGGCCAGTGTACTTGAGGGAGCGTCTTACCCCATACAAACCCAGAAGATCACTGCGCTCAGAGGGGCTTAATCTACTAGAGGTCCCTAGTATTAAGATCTGTAGGCTGTCGAGCACCCGGCAGAGAGCATTTACAGTGGCCGCTCCGACCCTCTGGAATTCTCTGCCGGAGGAGATACGAGCACTACGGGGTTTGCTGGCCTTCTGCAAGTCTGTGAAGACTTGGCTATATAGGCAGGCATTTGGTCCCAACTGATGCCTCCTTAGTTGCCAGCTGCCAACATACCGTCCTGCCATGTATTGCCTCTGCGTATTATTGCTTGCCGGGATCATTTGTGGGGAGGGGGGCTTTTGGGTATACGTCTTTTATCTGTTTATTGATGTTTTATTGATTTTATGCTGTAAACCTCTCTGGGCTCCAGAGAGAGCGGTCTACCAAATCGAATTTATAAATAAATAAATAAATAAAAAACGTTTATCTCCCTTTGCTCAGACTTCCTTATGGTCCAGCTCTCACATCCATAAGTTGCTATGAGGAATACCATTGCTTTAGCTATGCGGATCTTCATTGCCAGTGTGATGTCTCTATTCTTCACTATTTTATCAAGATTGGTCATTCCTCTCCTCCCAAGAACTGTTGCACTTCAGACAAAGAGCACTCCCCTAGTTCACACACACAACAGACAATCTGAATAATAGGCTTTTATTGAAACAAATATAGTGTCCAACAAACGGGTTAAAAGAAGATCAATTGTAGAATATATCCAAGGTAAAATCACACAGTTCAATTAGTCCCAAAATCCAAAAGACAAAGGTAGCAAGCTTGATGCAAATCCCATAAATGATACAAGGCAGCTTTGGAAGCAAAAACGTGCACAGAGGCCTAGGCAAAAATCAAGAGCTTGGAGACAAGAATAACTTGGCATGGTAATCTGAACAAAGCCTGGAATCTAAAGACAATTTCCCAAGCAAGCTCTAATAAGGACAAATTAGTTTCGGTTTCCCAAACGGCCACTACGTCGTAGACTGCCAGCCTGCTGAGATTCTAGAATGTTATCCCTATGAATGGATGTAAGCTCGTTAAAATTCCCAGGTGTTCCGTTATCAGTCTGAAGGCCTTCAGACTCCTGAACACAAGAATGCTCATCTAATACAGCCTGGGAATTGGCCTTTTCTCAGGAAGGCAAGTCTCATCTGAAAGTTCACTTTGCAGTTCAGAGTTCTCATCATCAGCATTTACATAAACAGCATTTTCATCATCAGCATTTACATTAACAACCCCATCATCCCTAGCATGCACATGAACACCAGGCTGAAACACCACAAGAACTAAATGTCTTTGGATTTCCTGGCTTTAGTCTGCACCTGCAGTAATCTTTGCACCTAGAAATACAAGGTCTGTCACTGCCTCCAAGTATTCTCCCTCTATTTGCCAGTTACCATTCAGTCTAGTTGCCATAATCTCGATGTTTAATTGCAACCCAGCTTTTGCATTTTCTTCTTTCATCTTGGTTTGAAGGTTACTCAGCTCCTTCTCGCTTTCAGCCATCAAAGTATTATCATCTGCATATCTAAGGTTGCTAATGTTCTTTCAGCAATTTTCACTCCAGCCTTGAATTTGTCAAGCCCCGCATGTTGCAAGATGTGTTCTTCATACAAATTGAATAGGTTGGGTGACTTGCTAGGTCAAATTATGTAGGAAAATATAACTTTCCTAAGATTGCAAATGCTATCACTGCAATTCTAATACTGAAATATGTAGCTGTTTCCCCCCAGTGCATTTATAGACTACAATAATCACTATTTATATTCCAAAGCCTTCTGTTAGTTGAACTAAAGGGATAAACTTCTTGATATAATGACTTAATTTGATCTCCAGGTTACAGTATATTGTTTTGCAAAACAAAAGATATGAGGAGATACAAGGTTATGCTATGTAAAGTTTGGCAAAATTGCTGTTGAAAAGGTAACAATCAATATGTACCAACAATAAAGTATTTTCAGATGTACCACATATTCTCATTCAGTGACCTAATAATTAAGAAGAACAGTCAGTGTTTTAGAATAATATACAGCAAATAACAAGCAGTAAATGTTAATGGCTGTTTACATAGTGACATCTGTAATAGATTATTTATTGTTCCATAAAGATAAACGGACAACTCAAGGGTGCCTTGAATGGTCCCCCTGGAACAGATAGAGCAATAAAGATGTCTAGTTTCAAACAAGTCACCAGAAACACACTATCACAATAGTAGGAACTCCTCCTCCTGGAGGCATTGTAGGATTTCTATCTGTAAGTTTGTCCTCTGTATTGCTTAACATCAAGATTATCTGGGGCTTCAGGATTTTGGTATCACCAGTTTCCTACCTTTATTTCTGCTTTGTGACTAATTTCAAGGAAGCTGCTTTATTGCTAAAGTTGTGTCAGGAGTGACCAGATGTGGATTTATTAAGTAAATTTTATTTAATACAGGACAAATGTATTCCTGGCCAGTGAAAAAGAGGTAAGGAAATGAGATTGAACTCACTCCTGGAGTTGTCAGAACTGGCTATTGTGATATGTACCTTGACTACATATCGTTTAGAGCAGTGTTTCCCAACCTTTTTTGAGCCACGGCACATTTTTTACATTTACAAAATCCTGGGGCACGCCACCAACCAAAATGACACAAAATGACACTTTAACACAGTAATACACATAGTTAATAGGCATGAGAAAAAAGTTATGAAAATTAAATGATTCGGAAGAAATTCGTAAGAAATGCTACTTTTGAGTATTTCCGCATCTGGAACGCCAACCAGGAAGTGGACTTTCTTTATAGAACTTTGGGGGCCAGGATTTTCTTAAGTGTCGTTATTAGGTCGTAAGGGGGCACCCTCCTTCTCTCTCACCACCCTCCCGCCTCCCTTGCCAATAAGTATTATGGCAAGGCAAGCCCTAAACTTGCTCCTTCTTTCAGCTGGAAGCCTGGGAAAATGTAAACAGAGAGGTTTACTCAGAAGTAAATCTGCAAAGGAGTAAACAGAGAGGTTTACTCATGAGTAAATCAGCAAAGGAGGGCACTTTGGATGAAGTGCCCTCCTTGTGGATTTACTTCTGAGTAAACCTCTCTGTTTACATTTTTCCAGGCTTCCCTGCCCCTCCTGCCTGCCAGGATCTAAAGCATCAAAGAGTATTGGGGTAGTTGCACACAACATGTATAAGTAATCAACTGGTCATATACCTACATTCCATGCACATGCAATAATACAGCAGTAATAACAATGGGTATAAGAAGAGGTAAAATTCAAACCGAAGTATTCTGGCTGTGGCCCCTCCTCAAGCGGTGCAAACGGTTCTTCTCTATGAGCCCGGGAGGCAGCCTTTCCCGGGAAAAGCCAAAAGCCCGGGCACAGCGTTTGCTTGCTGCAGAATCCCGGGCTCATAGAGAAGAGCCCATTTGCACCGCTTGAGGAGGGACCAGAGTCAGAATACTTCGGTTTGAATTTTACCTCTTCTTATACCCATTGTTATTACTGCTGTATTATTGCATGTGCATGGAATGTAGGTATATGACCAGTTGGATTACTTATAATATTTAGGCACTTACTCTATAAGTTAGCATTCATTCTATTATACATTAGGTTGGTTTCTCACAGGATCTAAAGCGTGCCAAGCCTTGATGCGCTTTAGATCCTGGCAGGGGAGGAGGAGTGGACAGGCCCTCCCTGCCCCTTCTGCCTGCCAGGATCTAAAGCCTTGAAGAGGCTTCGTGACGGGCCAACTTCAGACCTCCAGGTGTTTTGGACTTCAACTCCCACCATTCCTCACAGCCTCATCCTTTTCCTCTCAGCCTGGGCAAACTTGGGCCCTCGCTCCCTCAGGATCGGGGGAGAGAGAGAAGCAGTGAGGGGGCTCCTCCTCCTTTTTTTTTTTTTGCTGCTTCCAAGAATAGAATACCCCCCTCCCTCCCCCTCCTTCCCTCCCTCCTTCCTATTTGGAGAGTCCCATCTAGAATTCAGTGTGATTTATTCAAGTTTTGGCCTACAACTCCCAGAAATCCCAGCCAATTTACCAGCTGTTAGGATTTCTGGGAGTTGTAGGCCAAAACCATCTGAATGCGCATGTGCTGGCATACGAACTACTAACGAATTTTGTTAGTAATTACGTTACATTTTAGAAATTTTTGGAAATTTTTTTGTAAGTCTTTCTATTACTAATCAAAAAAATATCCCCCCATTAGATTTTCGATTCCGTTTTTTTGGGTTCTAAACCATGCCTAAGTTAACATGTTTTTAAATGTATTTATACACTCAGTGTGAAACCTGGGCCTGTTTCGATGAACACAACATAGATATCCTGGCAGGAATGGCAGAAAGACACACACGAAGGTCTTGCTCAACAGCTGGGAGTTATAGTTCACCCGCAATCAAAGAGCATTCTGAACTCCATCAATGATGGAACTTCCCAAACAGAACTCCCATAAAGGAGCCTGAGTGGAGAAGGGGGGGAGTGTGGGGGGGGGGAAGAAAAGGTATTGGAAGTTCCAATTTCCCACGGCACACCTGATGATCACTCACGGCACACTGGTTGGGAAACACTGGTTTAGAGATTACTGTAATGCACCAGAGTCTCACTCTACTCAAGGGTCTGTGAGTAGAGTGAGATGGTGAAAGGCTTTTAGTCTCTTGCTTCTTTTTGACTTTTGTCAGTCCCCATAATCATAGGGAGCTTCTACTGACAGCCACACCTGGCAGTTACCAGAAGAGACACTAAGGTGACATTTTTCACTCCCCCACTGCTTCTGGAGATCAGCAAGTGCAGAAATTGAATAAATGTATATAATTAACTCAAATTCTCATTCTGGCCATTCACATTCTGCCCATTCAGAATCAATTCTCCCCATCTTGGCTCCTCCCTCCATGATGGCATCATAGGTTTTTTTTACAAACAGGCAAAGGGGATTCCCATCACATGTTAAATTAGGTTTTTTAAACATGTTTCTATGTGGAGAATTGAGGAATAAGTCATTTGTCAATTGACTCAGGAATCATGGGAAAACCCCACAATTTAGAAACAGCAAGATACCTCTACCCCACATTTGAAGCTTGCATCGTATGAAGGGCCCCATTGGTGGAAGTTTCTTAAGGGTGTAGAAATAGTTGTGTGATGAAGTCATATGTTTGGATGTCTTGAGTGGGATGTTCTTCATCTATTTTTATTGCTGCTGTTATGGCATTATTTGGTTAATTATTTATTTGTTTGGTTTATACCCTATCTCATTCCTGGGATGGGGATATAAGTTTGCTTCCAACTTAATTAAAAAGAAAACAATACTTGTTTTCTTTTAAACATGTTAAAGCACAACTAAAAATAACATTATTATAACATTGATTAAATGACAGTGTGGAACTACCATTTATTTGTCATTTATGTGTCATAGCCTACAATCATCAACTCAGTTGCTGCAAAATGTTGACTATTGTTGTACATATGTCCAAAAATTGATTTGTTTAACTGGGCCATAAAATTATAACTGACTGGAAAGGTTTTTTTCTTTAATGGGGATGTCATTCTCAGACATTAAATACCAGGCAGAATGTCATCATGTTTCTGATTTGTATGTATGGCTGGCAAAGCTGGAAACTCAAGAAAGCTGACAAGAAGAAAATCAGCTCATTTGAAATGTGGTACAGAAATACAGTTCTATAAATTCTGTTGTTTAAAAAAAAGACTAATGGTCCTAGAGGAAATTAAGCCTGAATACTTTCTAGAAGCCAGCATGACTCAATCAATTTTGACACATCAAGAGACACCATGCTTCATTGTAAAAGTGATAGAATTTGATATAGTGGAAGGCAGTGGGGAAAGTCAAGGAAGACTACATGGCAGATAGATTTATTTAATAAATAAATTGACTGTTCAGTTTGTAAGACCTACAGCAGAGATGTTCAAGACTAGAGCCCAAGGAAGACTCCCATTCAAAGGGGTATTGTAAATCAAAACCAACTTCATGGCAAATAATAGAAACATTGCCAGGACAAGGTTTTGGCTTAAGCCTTAAGCCCTAGCATTGGCCTGACAATATCGATACTGCAACTTATTAGAGTGATTCCAAAGGTAAGTATGACCATATGTGGTCCACGTCTTGTGGGAATGCTTTGATAAAGCATTTATACAGGTTGTTTGTGATTGAAGCAGTCACATCTGCTCGATAAAAGATTGCCATGTGTTTCATGATTTGATGTATATTTGCTATTGATTACTAATTTTTTTCAGTAGATTGGAAGGTAATAGGCTCATAGGTCCAAGCTACGGTCATCTCGAGGCTAGACTACTGTAATGCTCTTTACATTGGCCTTCCTTTGTCGGTGATCCGGAAACTTAAGCTGGTGCATTACGCTGCAGCTCGACTCCTGGCCGGAGTCCCGATGACCTGTCACATCATGCTGATCTTGCGCGAGCTGCACTGGCTTCCCGTAGAATGCTGGATTACCTTCAAAGTGTTAGTTTTGACTTTCAAGGCCTTAAATGGTCTGGGGCCAGTGTACTTAAGGGACCGCCTTATCCAATATTGTCCCACTAGATCCCTACGCTCCGAAGAACAAAATCTCCTGGTTGTTCCAAGCTCTAACGTATACCATTTGACTACAACTCGGCGAAGGGCCTTTTCGATCATAGCTCCAGTCCTCTGGAATGAGTTGCCCTCTGACATTCACGCCCTTCAGAGCCTCCTATCATTTTGGAAAGCCTGCAAGACCTTATTGTTTCGACAGGCTTTCAGGGCCTGAATAGCTGTGGTCTCTCCTCTTGCTGTAAATGCCATCTTGTATTGTTCTGCTTTTTATCGAGGTTTTTTAATGTTATATTTAATTGTGATGTTTTTAGCTGTATGTTTGCAACTATGTGTAAGCCGCCCCGAGCCACTGGGAGTGGCGACAAACAAATTCAAATAAATAAATAAATAAATTTTCATTGGATGAATGTATATATCTAATGCTGAAGAACCAACCAAATTTATAGTTTACATAGCTAACAGAGTGCACATAGCTGAGTGGGTCACAGACTGGGTCATCTTATAATGTTTGTGAAAATGTTCAATAAATTTGTATATACATTTTATTGTTACTGTATTTCACCTAGAGCAAAAACTCAATGGATTATGGAAGTCCCATCATAAGCAATACATCTGAGGAATTTTGAGGGTTGTGAAAAGAATCTCGATAACGCTAGTAAAACTTCTCAGTGGAGAATTACACATTCCTAGTTTAGTCTGCAAGCTTGGTATTGCAAAGCATTTTAATGCTGTTGGCACTTAAGTAATGTGTAGAAAGGGCATTTCAGAATTAAATTATACAAAAGATGCTGGGGAAGCTCATTAAAGCCCACTGAGAACATTATTTCTTATAGAAGTGTTTCATTTCAGGCTGTTATTTTCTTCTCTAACCCTATTGGAAGCTAGCTGTTTAATTATTCTTACACGGTCTCTATTCTGTTTTGAAAATGTAGCCATTAGTAGCTCCATTGTTGTAAAAATCTCACTTTGAGCATATGGGAAATAGTTATTCACAGCTCTTGGGTGAGCTATGGGATTTGCAAGTCAGAATATGTATGGAGTTTTGTTTCTTTTTAGTGGTGAAAGAAAAAAAAAGAATCTTCCTCTCTGAAGCAAAAGAGTGACAGTTACTAGGCATGATAACAAATCGAAAAATGGCGATTCTAAAATCAAATGGGGGGGGATTTTTTTTATTAGTATATCAAAGACTTACAAAAAATTTCCAAAAAATTTCGGAAATGTAACTTAATTACTTACGAAATTCGTTAGTAGTTCTAAAGTAGGCAAAGCAGGGAAACAGGACTGATACTGTTTTAAACACAGGCAAATCAAGGGGCAACATTTCCCTTGGTTTCCTTGCAGGGAGATATAAAGCATTAATAATATTATTATACACATATAATGCATTAATATATTATTATTAATATTATTAAATAAATGCCTAGGCCTGCCTCTGGTGCAGGCCTTGCTAATCTGTAGAGTTCTCCTCATTCCATCTTTTTTCCCCATTCAGTTTTACCATAGCAGTCTAGGACCTCCGTTGGAACTCTATGGCTTTTCTGGATTCTGAACTCTTCCTTCTCCTCTCCATGCTCTTTTCACTCCTGCTGCCCTTCTCTCAGCAGTTCTTATGTCCTCCTACTCTGTTCTTCTATCTAAACCCCCTTCCTGGGTGTTTAAATCGCTTTTTCGTCAGTCCTCCAGCCCCTCTAGGAGTCCCGTCGGGCTCTCTATGGTTTCGGCTCCCCTTTCACTTCTCTGGAGGAGGCCTTCCACTCTAATTAGGCTTCAAGCATGGAAAGGCCCCAATTTCACTGTGAGTTATGTCTGCAAAGCTATTTTGGAGGGGGAAATTTTCCTGTTTAATAATCTAACGAAATATTTAATAATCTAACGAAATTTTGGGCCCAGGGGTGCGTAAAAGAAAGTCCACTTCGGGATTGGCCTTGCGATCCGTATAAACTTGAAAGGCCCATTACATCCTACCTAATGTTCTAGCATATTACTAAAGTTTTGAGCAAATTTGCTTATGGTTATCAATGTTGATTAAAGTGGCCATTTCCTGTCACAACAGAGAGAGCCTTAAAATGCCTTAAAAACAAAGTTTATTCAACAAACACAAAATAGGGTCAAAATGACCCAAAAACACTTGAAGTTCAGTGTGAAGGTGGAGAGAACATAAAATAATGACCAAATTGGTCAAAAACAGTCAGTAAAGGATAACCTGGATTATATCTCTGTAAAACCCACATTAAACTCAAAGATGCAAAAACAACAAGGGAAAAGCACATAATGAAGAACACGACGATGTTGTCAATCAATGGGAGAAGGCTCAGAGTGAAGAGATGTCAGCACGGTCCAGGAGTCGCAATGGGAAGACAGCAGAGGCGTGGTTTAAACCGGTCTGGATGCAAAGCACGGAGAAAGCAGGAGTGTGGTCAAAAGCCGGTCCAGCGTCAAGGCGAGAGGAGACAGCCAATCAGGGTCACAATGACGAGGAAACAGCAACAGCGATGATAATCCGACCCAGGGTCAGCACAAGACCAGGCAGCAGCAACTAGCACACAGTTAGCAAACAATGTGTAGCAAACAGAGGAAACAAGATGCGGAGCCCAGCCGATACAATACCCAAGTCCACGGACGTAGGCAGGATCCAAACTCACTTCCAGGAAGCAGTACACAGGAATACAGGAAGGACAGGAACACAGCATAAAAAGGCAGGACACGCCCTCCAAACCTCTTGTTAAGTTATTGATCAATTCCTATTTTCTGTGTGCTATAGGAAAGGGTAGGAAAGGGTTAAGGAAAAGGCAGTGTGTGGGGTCATGCAAATTCTACACCCATGGAACCCTGGGATTTCTATTCTGAAAGAAAAACAGAACATCTAGGATGACATTGTGCCCAAATGAAACCCTTCACTTGGGTGGCAGGTGATATGGTGTTTGGGGAGGACATTGACATGGCTTGGGCTACATGATCATGGCGCACATTGTAAGCTGAAATGTTCTTGGAGGGAGTACTTTGGGTGGCTCCTTAGAACTATAGTTTAAAGCTGTTTGTGGAGGTGGGAGGCTTTTTCACCCTTTTTCACTTTTATTATGTGTATAGATTACAATGCCATTGTACACCAGTAAGCAATTACCACATAATGGTCCAAAACCTTTGGTCCTCTAGGTGTTTTGGACTTCAACTCCCACAATTCCTCACAGCTGGTAAATTAACTAGAATTTCTGGGACTTGAAGTCCAAAACAAATATCTGTGTGACACTGAATATATAGTAACAACATACACTCTACAACATACACTGTCAGGTTGTTGTTGTTGTTTGATGAATTATGTAGCGAGGAGAAAGAGATTCATCATAACGTATGCACAGAAAAAAACAAGAACAGCTAAATAATCAATACGGAGCCTACATGATCTAATTCATATTTCAAAATTCAGATATCTGAACATGTGCATCTTTCATTTAATTATATTCAGAAAAAAGTTTGTTCTCTCAATAAATAATTAAAATTTAAAGATATAGCTGTCTCCAAGAGGTTTAATCTTGCTAAATTTCAGAGGCATTAATCGGGGTGTGTGTGTTATACTAACCATCTGTAATATTTCTATTTAAAATGGATATGTTTTTGTTTCTGTTATGTATACACGCATGAAATGTACACCCTGCCAAATAGGTCTAGTAAATTTGGTGTTAACCACATTTAAAGTTTGCTTTAACATAACATTTTCTAAAACAGCTGTCTTTCAAAGCAGGTTGACAAAGATGACTTCCCTACTGTATTTCAATGTTATTTTTCATGAGCAAAGCAACAGTTTTAGCAGGAGAATCTCTAACATTCATGCGCTCCTTCTGATTTTGCATTTATTTTTTTAACCATGTTTTGAAAGTCTAGCTGAGCCCCCCCAATATTGAATCTTTTCAGATGAACAAACAAATGTCAATATATAAACTAGGATCAAATTACACCTTAAAAACAAAAGCTATAATGGATGGGAGATATGGAAAGCACCATTGCCTAATGAAACTTTTATGAAAAAAGGAAAAACAATGAATTTATATATTGAAATAAACAGTGAGTGTAAAAATGGGTAAGATAAGGCTCAAGCCTGGACTGTTGTTGTGTGCCTTCCCATTGACTCCAGTACATGCAAACCCAACCGCTGGGCTTTCTTGGCCATTTTTATTTAGAGGCTGTCTCCTGTTGCCTTTCTGTAAGGGTGAGACATTTGCATAATGGATTTTCACAGCTGAGTGTGATTTTAACCTCTGTCTCCTAAACTCTAACCACCATTCTCTGTTGGTCTTGCAGTTTAAATGCTGCTGAGATAATGGAAGAAGAACCCTAAGGCTGGATCCAGACAAGCCATTGTCCCAGTAGAATTCGATGTGAAGGCTTATCCACATTCACCCCAGAAAGTGTCCAGACGTTCTCTCAGGACTAGTGTCTGGAAGCCCTCCCCCCAGGCTCCCAGACCCCTTAGAAAAGTAATAAAAACTTACCAGGCCTCCATTACAAGCCTTGGTAGGCTCTACAAGCACATACAAATGATGTGCCAGGAGAACGGGGGGAGGGGGCACGGGACCGATTTTCCCGCCGAGAGTTGTACTGGAGGCCTGGAATTTTTTTATTACTTTTCTAAGCGGTCTGGGGACTTAGGGAGGAGGAAGGTGGGTATTCCCACAGTTTACCAGGCTGATTTAGCCCAGTAAACTGTGAGAATACTGTCTGGACTGCAGTATTCTACAGTCAAGACACCGGAAATAGTGGATTTATCCCACACCTTCCAAAAAGGCGTGGAATAAATCCATTATCAAATTAATTCACTACATTGTCTGGTCCAGAACATTGTCTGGACAGCCCCTCCTTTATTGCAAGAGTTACTGCAATAAAGATTCTGCCTGAATGGGCCCAAAGCCACCAGATTCAAGCAAACCTCTTTCAAAAGTGTTTCAAGCCTTCTGCTGCAATTACTATAATTGAGAGTGTTTCGGAGACACTTGAAGCTACGGCTGCTAAACAGCAAAGACCGGTTACCTATCCTGCCTTTTCTGTTTAAACATTGTTTGCAACGTTTTTGCTTCCTTATTAATACAATAGAGCCTTGCTTATTCAACCTTAACTCATCCAACCTTCTGTATTATCCAATGCAGTCTGCCTCCCACCCGGATCCACTGCTGTTTCAATATATTGTGATGTTGTGGTGCTAAATGCATAAATACAGTAATTACTACATACTGTGTATTGAACTGCTTTTTCTGTTGATTTGTTGTAAAACATGATGTTTTGGTGCTTAATTTGTAAAATCATAACGTAATTTGACTTTTCGAATGGGCTTTTCCTTAATCCTTCTTATTTTCCAACATTTTTGCTTATCCAACATTCTGACGGCCTGTTTATGTTGGATAAGTGAGACTCTATTGTACCTCTAAGCACATAATTGATTTAGATCAAGCCACATTCAGCCCAGACTTTATCTGGATCCATCCAAATCAAGCCAATTTAGTTCAGAATTTTAACAGTTTACAAAATGTTGCTATTTTAAAACACCCCCCCAAAAGACCCCATTTATTTATTTTATTCCTATGAACTTGGTTAAATTTATTGTTCTTAGTATTCATTTAATTGAAACAGCTATGAATTTCAAAGAAAGCACCATTCATTCACATTAGTAGAGAGAATTAAAAAAATTTCTTGGTGTATTTTTACAGCCCTTTAATAGATTGAGAGGCCTATTACCAATGATGTGTAAGATTATTCATTCATTTATTTAGTAAGCCTGATCAACCAGAGGATGAAATACAATAGTGTCACCTTGATACAGATCATTACCCAATATTTCCTGTAGAGGTATATAACACAGCTGACCTATTGCCTCTTGGGTGACTGCAACTGATATAAATATTTGATATGCCAAAGCTTTATTATCACTTCACTATCACATCTCAGTCACAATGAAAGTATTGATTTCACTCTCGCATTGGTTACCTCACAGGAAATTTAATCCAATTAGCTGAGAGTTGTAGAATAAGTACTTCTATGCATTATGAAGTCATCAGCATTTGGATGCGTCTCCCTCATGGGCTACTACAATTATATTTCCTTTGGTGTGGAAATGGCTACATGTCATAGCATAGTGACTGGCCAAATGGAATTTGTTGCACAGCAAGGATAGGAAGTGTACAGCCATTATTTTGTTGTATCTCTTTGTAGTCCCAGCCAGTAAAGGCAATGGTGAGGAACACTGAAAGTTAAGTCTAACATCTGTAGGGACATATGTTCCCAACTCTGATCTTCTTGTTAATAGTTGCCATGAAGCTGAATTTGTCCAATGGAAACCCTATAAAAGAGAGACCCCAAAGAACTCTGCTTGCTAACTGTCCTGCTTATAGGGCCATTATTACCTCCTCAATCTACTTGTACTGTATTTGCATTTTTCCAGTGCCTTCCACTTTACCATACTACATAATCTTTTTAAAATTATTTTCATCAGCTTAAGATATGTCCAGAGTACAACTGTCTGACTTCAGTCACCTTCATGGCTAGTGAAGGTTCAGATATCATGTGCTCCTGGACATGTTCATTTATCCTTTTAGCAGGCCCAGAGATACACAGATTCTTCTCTTGCACCACATTTCAACTGAATGTTGTTTTACTTTCTGTTAGCTTCATAACCAAGCATAGCAATGGAAAATACTATGGAATGGATGATTCTGACTTTTGAATTTAATGATACATCTATAACCTTACAATTTTATATATGTAGCTTCTTCATAGCTGTCCTTCCAAGTCTAATGGCAATCCTTCTTGGCTTTTCTTCACGAATGAAGATTTCTACAAGCGCATTGATGATTCGGAGGATTGATGTGTCCTTCGAGCCTGTGCAATGGATTTTTCTGGTGGAATGCAGCGTGCACACAAGGGGCCTCACCCTTTAAACCAAAGGTTCGTCTGCAAGCTAGGATGGTGGCAGTGCGGTCCTCAGGTGGTAGGTTTGGTTTGAGTTTCCTTCTCTTAGATGTTTGACCTTACAGGGTTAAACGAGCACCATCTGCCCAGGTTTGAAATCAGTCTTCCTTCTCTTAGGATGGTTGCCAAAAGGCTAGAGAGTCCATCCTGCCTTTTGACGTTCTTTGTCAGACCCTTCGGTTGTGACCTGTCTGGCATGGGAGGCTCTACCGGTGGCTATTATGTCACTGCCAGCATAGCTCACAACTTCATTAGGGTACGCAAGCCTCTCCCCCACAACAAGGGGTGCCAACGAAGAGGCAATGCTATATAAACATAAAATAAACATATAACTTAAAAACCATAACAATTAAAAACCATCAATACATTAAAAACCAAATATTAAAACCACACAGATCCAAAGTCATAGTCTAAGAGCCATTACAATTGTATTGCACTTTTATCCACAAAGTTAAAAAATAAATAAAAACAGACATTAAAATAAAAACATAAAAACAAAACTAAACAGAATGATCAAATAAAGAAATAACTTTATATTAGTCCCACCTCAATACTCCCCCCCCCTCTACCAGCTAAAATTAACAAATACAGTAAACTCTACCCCCTTTTCCTATTTAAAAAAGCATTAAAAACATGACAAGCTTCTTCCCTCCTCGAGCAAAAGCAATTACCAAACTATTATCTTATACTTCTTAATGGCAATTCTACATGAATATGAAAACCCAAACACACTCTGAATTGGCTCCAGGATGTCTTCATGATATTCCTTTACTTCTGATTACGTTTGTGGGTTATACTGGTTACATTGGCTTTTCCCCACTTCAGGCAAAGTCAAGAGATGCTCCAAAGTTTGCTTGACACTCTGGAATGTTCTGCAGCTTTGGGGCAGTGTGATAGCTCTATTGAAAAGGTGTCAAACTTGTGGCCTTCAAAATGTTTCAGACTCCAACTCCCAGAAGCTTTAGCCAACTTGTCCAATGACCAGGAATTTGGGGATCTGAAGTCCAAAACACTTAGAGGGACACTACTGTACTGGGTTTGACTTGGGCTGGTCCACTGTTCTTACGTGATAATGCCACCATCAAAGGGATGGATCACTCTTGTGTTGCCACTGATGTTGGTGCTATTACTTCTCCTAGCTGACTGTGGAGCTCTCTGTGAGCTCATGGATGCCATGGGTACCACATTCTGGCATCAAAGGAGATTGCCATGCAACAAGGAACAGGGTTAGGAGATCAGTATCCTACTTTTTTCTGGCCATGCTGCCACCTTTGCTGATGTCACAACTGGGATGTCCACAATAACCCGAAGCTCATAACAACAGCAGCCAGAATTGTAATGGCTAGATATTGGAAGAAGTAATAAGTCCCCGAAGAAAAAGAATTAATATACAAACTGTTAGAGATTGCAGAAAGGGACAGATTGACTATCTTGTTGAGAGGAACTCCAATCCACAACTTTTCAGAAACATGGAACCCCTTTATAGACTATATTAAGAAAAAAGAAAATATAAGTTTAAAGGGTTTCTAGATATAACTGATAAATGGATATTTAATAAGACTCCAAAGATATGGATGTTATACCACTGGGTGAAGTTAACCTGTTTGTTCTTTTAATCTGTTTTGTAAACCCCCATGTTGAACCCCCTTCTACTTCCCTTCTTTTGCTCTCCTCACCTGCTTCCTCCCTCCCTTTCCCACCTCCCCTTTCCTAGTTACCCCTGCGTACTTTGTCATTGTTTTAATCAATAAAAACTTTTTTCAAGAAAATTAATAATAATAACCCAAAGCTCATGTAGAGCTTGAAGCAGTGAGAGCAACACAAAAGGTGAGGTGATGGCCCACCAGGACCGATGTAGTCTCAGTTGGACCAGATTATGTGGATGCCAACCCACATTTCTGACCCAAACCGGCCTCAGCCAGTGTACAATCAACTTAAACAGTCTTCTTGTATTTAGACAACAGTCTACATTTTGCTTAATTTATGAGCCAAGTTACAGAAAGTATTTTAAGTACTTCAATGTCTTCTGAGAGGCCTTCCAGTTGGGATTAAAATATGGGAGCTGTTGTAGTTTTACTAGAGGTGAATTAATTCAGAATTAATGCTTTGTTCCAAATAAGAACAAAGCATTAAGATCCAGGTCTCACCTTGATCTTAAGTAGGATCCTGCTCTTACCAGGTATGGGCCCTTTGAGAATCGGGCCCAAGTACCACTTCATGTGATCCCCAGGCCTAATCCACATAGCCACCTTGGTTTCCTGGGCTCCATTAGCCTGGAAAACCAAAAGAGCACCCACCTCTTCCCCCAAAACAAGACTGAAAATGTATCAGGCCGCCATTACAGTGGTCCATTATTTCTATGTGCCAGGAGAATGGAAGGATTGCCATAATGGCAGCCTGGTAAGTATTTATATGTTTTCATGCTTGCTTTGGGGGGCTTTGAGGTGGATAGATGTCATCCTGGCAGTTACCAGGATGGCATCTAGACACCTCACCCAGGAAAGCCCTGGTTTCTTTTGTGGAGTTGGATTGGCATGGGTTTATCTCCTGCCTGGAAGCACCCTGTTTCTGACTCAGATGCACAAGATATGAACCTAATCCTAGTCAGGATAAATCTCTTCCCAGCATGCTAAACTCTAGTAGCTTGTGGGTTAAAATAAACAAGTCCCAGCCTTTCTATTTTCCAGAATCTCACAAGAATTTCAGGTTGCATAGTCAGCTATCTCATATAGGACAGTATGATTAAAGTAACTACAATGAAATGCTATCTTGGAAAAGGGGGATTAAATACTTATTGGCCGACAGGGTGATGCATTTATGTTCAAAAGCATGAAATATATTTATCCCTCTATTAGCATTCATATACAGAAATGCTGGTTGGCATAGAAATTCTCCAGCACTATAAAATCTCTGCTATCATGCTTGTCTTTGACCTCTTGTTGCAGTGAATTCTGCATGCAGACTACAGCTTAGATAATTTTGTACATTTGACAATATCTTACTGTGTGATTCCAATTTATATGCAAAGCATCAATCCAAACGTGATTTGAAACAATAACATTTTCTATTATTGGAGAGGTTGGAGGAAAAAACCCACACAGGATTATAAACAGAAACACTGCTAGGGCATTCAAAAAGCACATTTCAGTACCAAACCTACTATTCCAGCAAGGTGACATTGCTCTTGGATTAGTTAACAGAAGGGCTTAGAATAAGAATGTAAAGAGAGATAAAAATATATTGTAACTTTTACCTTCAAGAAGCTTTATTTTAAGTTATAAATATAGGGTGACATTCAGTATTGCAATTACAAATTTGTAACCTAGAGTTCTACAGCTATGTAGTCTTACAGTAACTATCAATATCATCTTTGGCCATATTAAGAGTCAGTAGTAGTAAGATCTCCTGAGCCACATGTCCTCAAACTACCTAAAAAATGAGCAGTCAGGTCAAGTGAATGAAATCTATTCAGCTTTCAATTAGAGCACAAAAATATGGCATTCCCTTTCCACCTGTGAGTAAGATTGTACTAATCAGAAGCTGGAGCCCTGTCAGAAGTCCTTATCACAATCTTCCTCTTTGACAGAAGAGATATGGAAATATCTTCCCTGCACCCTGATCAGAAAATGAATAGACTTCTTCCTTCATCTGATCTGACTCCTCAGCTTGAGGTGGGCTGCAAGAAGGGAGGCCAGGGAATCTTATTATGTTGCACATACAGAAATACTAGGCCTGCATAGGTTCATCAAGATGCTCAGTAAATCAGAATGAATTTGGATTAAATTCACTTTTGAAGTGGTTTCGAGGCGATGTAAGCAACCTCAAAATGAATTTGCCATTTTGAAGCCACTGCCGCCATTTTCAGAAAGGAATCGGCATTAGATTCCCGCCCCTCCCGAAGTGCTTTCTCCTCATTGACTGGAGCAGACCTGGGCAATTGCCGGCCCTCCAGGTGTTTTGGACTTCAACTCCCAGAAATCCTAGCCAGTTTACCAGCTGTTAGGATTTCTGGGATTTGAAGTCCAAAACACCTGGAGGGCCGGCAATTGCCCAGGTCTGGACTGGAGGCAACCAGGTGTAGAGATTGCAAAAGGTCCTGTAGTTTTACAGCAGTTAAAAAATCACGTTTTTCCTTCCTTGGTGAGCGGTGATGCAAAGAGGGATGAGGTGGGTGTGGCTAAGTACAGCCACACAAAAAATTTCTGGAGTAGAACAACTACTTAAAGACCACACAAAGAAAAAAACACTTTCAAACTTCAAACCAGGAACATATTTCCTTTATTATTTTTTAAAAATACTTTGCACACAAAGGGTTCATCAGCATGAGCAGAGTGCCCTTGGTCTCCACACCTGAACATGCAGAGAGCAGGAGATTTGCACACAAAGGGTTCCTGAGCATAAGCAGAGTGGCATTAAAGTTTCTGGAGTAGAACAACTACTTTCAAAATAAAGACCACACAAAGAAACAGGAAAAACACTTTCAAAATTCAAAGAAGGAACGTATTTCCTTTATTATTTAAAAAAATACTTTGCACACAAAGGGTTCATGAGCAATAGCAGAGTGCCCTTGGTCTCCACACCTGAACATGCAGGGAGCAGGAGGTTTGCACATGAATGGTTCCTGAGCATGAGCGGAGTGGAATATAACAACTACTTTCAAAGTAAAGACCACACAAAGAAACAGGAAAAACACTTTCAAAATTCAAACTAGGAGCATATTCCTTTATTATTATTATTATCCGGAAACTCAAGCTAGTGCAGAATGCCGCTGCTCGTTTGCTGGTGGGATCGCCAGTGAGGGAGCACATTACACCTATCCTCCGGCAACTGCACTGGCTTCCTATTGAGTACCGAATTGCCTTCAAGGTGCTGGTTCTGACCTTTAAGGCCTTGCACGGCCTAGGGCCTGCGTACCTGAGGGACCGCCTTACCCCGTATTCTCCCCCGAGATCACTGCGCTCAGATGAACAGAATCTGCTGTTAGTGCCATCAATCCGCTCCTGCCATCTATCGACGACCAGACAGAGAACTTTCTCCGTAGCGGCACCGGTGCTCTGGAACGCCCTCCTGGACAGTACCCGAGCTATCTCGGAACTGGCCCCCTTTCGGAGGGCTTGTAAGACTGCCCTTTTTGGCTTAGCCTTTAATTAGGCACACCGGACTAAGAACCATGTCGTATGTCTTCCCATGCCCTGTATGGTGATGTAAAGGTGTTTTAATGTGCTTTTATGTTTTTATGCTTTTATTTTAGGGCCGCATGTCGACATGTTGTGACATGTTGCCCGTTATATCTACTGTCATCCGCCCCGAGCCTGCTGGGAGGAGCGGAATACAAAAATGAAAAAAAAATACTTTTTAAAAAAACATTGAATTTGTTCTACTTGGCACATAGCTCTTAAAACACCAACTTTATTTTGTAAATGTCAATCTGTTGTGATCTTCTGCTAAAACCAATTTGTTAATAGCTCACAAAAACACTGCTAGCTAATTGAAGAAATTCATTTTTTGCTAAATTGTTGGTCTGGATTTTTAATTATGTTGTATATCATAAGCAAAACTCGACACATTATTTATTATATGCCTAAATACCATGCCAACACTAAGATAATGATCTATAGAGTGTAAATTATTCTTTTTGGATTATAGTTTCATTTACAAATACTTTTGGGTACAATACTATGACCATGACTTCTTAGAAGTGAATGGAAATAATATTTCTACTATGACTTTCTGAAGTATAGGAAAAGGCATTTCACCACTACAAGTCCAAAGATCAAATTAGATTTTAGCTAACACTGTGTGCAATCCCTCTGATAACGTTCTTGTCTTACCAAAACTCATTGTACTTTTCTCAAGATGCCCAAAATGTTTTGAAACTGTATCAAAACTTACTTAGGATTCCAATACAGTGTGTGTGGCCATACTTGTGATGCTAGTGGGACTGTCATGTCAGCAACATCTCATCACCTGAGATTTCAGGACCTAAACCTGAGATCTGAAAAAGGATAGCTGTGGTGACAGTGTTAGCCATACTGTATTTCAGGAGTGGGAATAATGTGGAACCTTGGATTTTGCTGGATCACAGTTCCAAACATTTCTTACCAATGGCTGCACTGGCTATAGTTGTTGTGATGTGCTTCCAACAACATTTGGATGGTCAAATTATCCTCACATTTGCTATTTACCGTGTATGCTAAGTATATTCATTCTTGTAGAACCTTTGCTACATTGGCACACCTGCTGTTTCCAAAAGGAGGGGTTGCCAGTAGACTCAAGAGAACACTAAGATTTGCTTATATTAACACTATAATTAAAAATAGCTGAAAGTTATTTTTACACCACAAAAGTAAGGATATCAATTATCAAATAAAAAATTGTAATTTTATATAGTTACTCTGATAAATTATTTAATGTAGTTGAAGTACTTTGCGCTAAGGTTACTTGTGGCCTGAAGCATGTTATGTTTTAGCTCATCAGGATAGTCATTTCCCTTTACAGAAAGAGAACAAAATCTCCCCCTCCCCCAACAAGTTTAGAAAGGGCTTTGATAATTTTACTGTTTTGTATTTTATCATACTACATAGCTACATTTGCTTGATTTATTTATGTATGAGTAAGTAAAAGGTTTATCCCCAATGTCATTTTGGAGGGGTTGTGTTAGACCAAACCCATCAGAACTGGCACCTTTACTTTCAGGAATCTCGAGGGGCTACTTGGGGTAGACTTAAGCCTAGGTCTTTTGATAACATCCCAATTGAGAGATGGATACAAATGTAATGCAAATGTGGGGATCAAAAGGAAGGCAATGGCCCCAACTCCAGTCAAGCTGGTTGTTCTTGCTTCTTGGTTGGCACTTTATCCTAAGTGTGCCTGTGCAAGCTACATTCTGGATAGTTTCACAGAAGGCTTCATGTTTTGTGTGAGTGTGGCATTTGTCCACATATTTGTTTAATTATAGACCAGTTGTGGAGGCTTGGCTTTCCAATCTTCACATTTTGGCTAGAGCGTCAAGTGCTATATAAAATACTAATGACACAAGAGAACTGTTTCATCTACTTCTTCGGGATCACATTGACCAAACACTTCACAGTTTAGCAGTTTAACAGTTTACATGTTTTGGATCAGTTCTTCAGCTGATTAATTTGAGCCAACTATTTTATGAAACTCATTTAGCATTGATATATGTCTTGTCTATTTAGGCCTCTAACAATTACCTGGATTAATTGCATTCCTATACTATCCTACCAGAATATGGTCATTAACAAACATGGTAATTTATCATTTGGCCATACTATAAAATACAATGCATGACTTTTTAAATTTAAACCTAGTAACATATTACATATGGATATGTGTATACAATCAACACATATCATTGTAACAGAAAAATAATTCAACAAAATAGAAAAAAATATGCAAGATGTGGTGCATTAATTTTACACAATGCACATATAATTGTCATTGGCTTCCTACAGAGAATTTCAAGGTGTAAACTTCAGCTCAAACAAAAAAAAATCCCCATCAGTTTTGATCTAACATAATTTTGTTTAGATCAACAACATTTTTAAAGAGCACATGGCATATTTTGTTCCTTTATGACTGATTTTACTTATCCAAGATGAGAGAGCTAGCTGGGTGTAGTAGCATGGGTGTTGGATGAGGGCCCTGGAGACCAGTTTTGAAATCACCACTTGGTCATGGAAAGCTATTGGGTGATCTTGGGCAAGTCACACTTTGGTCCCATCTATACTGACCATTTAATGTGGCTCTAGGCCAGACCTGGGCAATTGCCGGCCTTCCAGGTGTTGTGGACTTCAAATCCCAGAAATCCTAACAGCTGGTAAACTGGCTAGGATTTCTGGGAGTTGAAGTCCAAAACACCTGGATGGCCAGCAATTTCCCAGGTCTGCTCTATACTGACTCAAAACTGCAACTTCCACAAAATGCACACTTCCAATGCTGCAACATGTGTTAAATGGGATACAGCACATAAAAGAAAGTAACAGGAGAATCCAAGTCAATCCCTTTAATGTATTGCAGCAAATCTCAATATAGTTCAGATCCCAGGGATCAATCCGCTCTGCAGAATATGGAGCACATTGTAAACATTCAGCCTTACTGAAGCGCTTTGTATGATTTGGAACATAGGGCAACAGGGCTGCTGAAAAATGCTCCAAGAGGGGAATAATTTATTCCCTGGGAGGGGTAATTGATTACCTCAATTCCTGTTACTTTCTCCTTTTTTCACCTTCTATGCCCCTGGCACGCTATTGCATATTTCTCTCAGAAATTGAAAAAAACAACAACAACAATCTCACAGAGAAGTTGCAACCAGGTTCTGTGGTTAGTGTAATCACATTATCAGCCTCACACCAGTTTGAGACCTCTGAATCTAATCACCTGCACCATGAAATTGGTTCATTCCAAATCAATTCCAAAATGTATTGTATCCCCTTCATCCCCTGAACATGTCAAGTATTTGGAAGAGTAGATTACCATACAGCTCAGGCATACTCCATAGTGAAATCAAATGGATGATTTCCCTACCTTCAACACACGCTACCAAACTATCCATTTTATTTGGGAATTTTCAGCTGATTGGCCATCACATTGTAAAGAGTTGTTCCAATATCCTCTCCTGAACTATCATTTTTTGTTCTTGTGTTATAAATATATTTTCCTAATTGGTTCTATCAAAAATACATGGGAAACTGCAAAAACTGCAAAAACTTTGTCTTTAAGGAGGGACATCCTGCTATAGCAGCTCATAGGCACAAAGATAAAGTTCCTGGAGCACAACAGCTACTTTCAAAGTAAGGAATACACAATTAAATCTGGGATAGCACTTGCAGACTAGGAACACATTGTTGTTGTTGTTGTTGTTATTCAGAGGCAGGATGGCCATCTGCTGGGGTGCTTTTATTGTGTTTTTGCTACATGACAGAAAAAGGGGGGTTGGACTAGATGGCCCTTGGAGTCAACTGAAGGAGGGAATTTATTTTATTTATTTATTTTGGACATTTGTATCCCGTCCTTCTCAACCCCCAAAGGGGACTCAGGGCAGCTCACAATTGGCAAACATTAGATGCAGACACACAATCAGTAAAAACAGTTTGACATTAAATAAAACAACAAGAATTATAAATACATTAAAACACATTAAAATGTTAACAATTAAAATATTACGGCACTACCAAGCCTAGGGAAGGAGGTGTCTATGGGGTCTCTCTTTGCTGCCATTCCAGCAGTCCTTCTCTCTATCTCTCTCTCTCTTTCTCTCCCCCCCCCCCCCCCCGGTGCGTGTGTGTGTGTGTGTATCTCCTTCCCTGTGTTGGGAGAAGGAAAGAAGGAGGGAAAAGGGGGAGGAGGTAACACACAGCACACAGAAGGAAGGAAAGAAGAAAGGAACGGCGAATGAGACAGAAAGGAATACAACATACTGCTGATCTTCCCTCGTCAATGAGCCAAAAATAATGGTGGAGCTTTTTCTCAAAGGGGCATTTCTACTCCTCTCACAAATCTCCTAACTGTATCATTTTAAATCTGAGAATGAGAAATACATTCTCATGACTAATTGACCATTTTGCAAAACAAAAGGTCACTTGCCAACCAGCTTAGAGACTGTCTAAAATGATAACCCTTTGCAACGCTTTTTTAACCCCAAGTTATCTCTACCGTACACTTGAAGCCTACGTCATGTAATGAACACAGTAGGTTGCCATTTTTAAGTGGGTGGCTCAGTAGTATTTAATGAATGTGATGAATGTGTAGATTTTTGCTTTCTCAGCCAACCCCCCTCTAAATGAATCATGTTGAGCAAACCCTGTGATTAGCTCACTTTTAAGGTGCCATAAGTCAGAAACAACTTGAAGGCACTCAACAACAATACCCATTATGCTTTTGAAAGTGTGCAAATGAAAAGATATGTAGCAATTTCAGGCTCGGAATTTTAATAAGGTTAATAGAACAATGCTGGTAGTCTTATGTATATGGTCCATGGTATTTATTGACTAAATTTTTATCTCACTCTCTCTCTCTCACCCTGAAGGGGACCCAGAGTGGCTTCCAAATCGACAACAATTACATGCCATACAGACAAACATACAAATACAATAAATACATAAATCCATAAAAGTTAAGAACAATATCAATACATTAAAATCTAGTATTAAAACCACACAGATCCAAAATCATAGATATAGAGCAAATACAAACAATAGACAAACAAACAATAGACAAACAATAGAGTGGTTTACAATCTATATAACTGCTTTCCTTGAGTCTTGAAAAATGTAGGAGGGAAGGAGGTATATTGATCTTAGAGGAATCCAATGCAGACCTAGGGATGGTGTCTCACTGTCCATTAGAAAGGTCACATGTCTATCTCTATGGATCTCTGACCTCCAAATGGGATATTCAACCTCAGATCTTTCTCTGCCTCTCTGGGGACATCACTGTCCCCTGCAGGTGAATTGGGCATATGGCATTGAACGAACAAGTTATGTCGTTCCCCTTAATCCTGCAAAGCTGGTGTTCTTGGAAGTTATAGTTCACAAGGCAAATTTCCCAAGGTTTGCAGCTATTCTTTTAAAGGCATTGAATGTCAGAAATTTCATTAGATTCTGACACTACTTTTATCAGCTTTCAATAATAGCCCTAGGAAGGGAAAATGTTTTCTGAATAAATTTTTGTATTAAAATTTACTTTCAAACCCAAATCGAAATGATTCAGGTTTTTTTCCCCCAAATCTTGAGTTTGGGGTCTGAACTAATGGTTGTATGGCTGGTGCATACAACCATTAACTACAATTAATGCTGAAAGATTATCATTCATAAAGTGGTTAGATAGCTAACTATGAATTGGGTAAGTGAAGGATCATTGTAAAATTAATATCCACTTTCAAATTGATCCAGTATGAAGGAAATTAACGATGAGATTTTAGTGAAAAATACAGTACATGCCTATGTATCTTTATTGAATGTTGATTTTTTACAAAACACACAAATGCAGAACATAAAGACTATTTTTTTTTACAATAATTGTCACGCTCATTAATCATGGTTTTGCTAATCTCATTGATTTCCAAGTTGTGTATGAATGCTCTGCTGTAACTTAATTGCAATTATTATGGAAGGAGAAACTTGGAGGATAAGAAAATGCCCACCTCATGTTTTTTTGTGTTTGGGAGCTCATTTGTGAAGTCCAGAATTAGTGTAGCTCACTTTATATCAAAATATGAAGATTTGGGTCACTTTCAGGAAACAGATACAAAGTTAATTATTTATCAAATATAGGTATATTGTTTACTGTTCCATTTATTATGAAAAAAATGTATCACCCCATGGATCATCAGTTGTCAAGGAGGCAGCTTGATTAATGACACATTTTGGGAACTCTGATTAAGATAATCATCTAGTCAAGCTATAATATATGATAATACAAGAGCTACTAGAATCCATATTCCAGGAAGTCACCTTCATTCCTTGTGCCAGTATTCAAGCCTCTGGTAAACTGTCTGCATATTTCATTATGGATGAAAAAGAATGGCAGTTCTATATGTAGAAGATCAACATTTGAGAAGAAAAAGAAATATATTTATCTGTAATGAAATTTAATATGGGAATCACCATTTGTGTCTGATTCCTTTGTTCTTTGAATCTACCGTAAATTCTAAGTGTGCACACAATAGACTACAGATTTTAATGCAGCAGTTTGGATGTGCATAGGGGTATAGTTTCAACTGAATTTGAAAAGTGAGACACAAAGGACCTCTTCACACGGGGATATTTTTGTCCTGTTTTGCCACTTTGTTTTGCGGCAAAGACAAAGCCTGCCATGCACCATCACATGACGCATAGTGGGCCCCATCCACATTCCTCTCAAAATGGGGAAGAGGTACAGAAAGTGCTTCCTCCGCCACTACAAAGAGAAAAATGTATTTTGGGTAGGTCTGACAGAGCTACCCACACTTTCCTCCCTTTTCCCCATATGATGGGGGAAAGAGCAGTGGGAAAACTTGTGTTGCTGCCCTTTCTCCCATCTGATGGGGACAGGGAAAGAAACAGGGTGCCAATACACTCACCATGTGATAGGGTAAGGAGAAAGGGCACACAGGGTGCCAGGAACCACCCTGTGCATCTTCCCTTTTACCAATGATTGCCAGCACAATGGCATGACCCAAAAGGGCTATGTGAAGAAGTCAAATGTCTCAATTTCACCTTTTTCCAGTCAATCCATGGGACTTTGAGTTACTGGGCTTTAATTCTGGTCTACTATTTTAGGGTGTGGACGCTGTCTGACAGCTTCTCAGTGTCATGTGTTACATCAGTACTTTTCTTGAATGCATGTATAAGCTTAGGTCTTGGCGAAAAACAGCTTGTTACTGGGATAATTTACTATTAAGAGCACAACAAGAAACGGGACCATGTGCCTTCTTGATGAGGGTATTTTATTCATTGATATCAGAACGGTTTCCCAGCTTAAGGTAAAAAAAACCCAGAGGGACTCAATCAATGTTTGGTTTTTCTGGGTATCAAGTGTAGAACAACATATCTTAAAATACGTTTTTGAGTTTGTAGTGTGCAGGAAGCCTATACTTAAGGCATTTAAAATTTAATATTCAGGGTTGTGGCAGCTGGCAAGACTTTTTAAAGGTATGTGTGATGTTATATGTAAAATACTTAAATCCCATCATATGATTCGGATTACTCAAGGGATTATTATTATTATTATTATTTCCAACATTTCTACCCTGCTCTTCTCTACCCCTGAGGGGGGACTCAGAGCGGCCAAACAAAAGGCACAATTCGATGCCAACATAATAAAATACAATATAAAACCAAAAACATACAGCATTAAAATACATTAAAATACAATTAACATTAATACATCATACACATTCTCTTAAATTAAGACAGTATTTCATCCATAACATGAGCATTGAGCCATATCCCTCAACTTGCCATTACAAATCCAGTCCAAAGAGCTGCATTGTGCTAATGTGCAAATGCCTGGTCCCACAGTCAAGATTTCACTTTTTTCCTGAATGCCAGGAGGGATGGGGTTGATCGTATGTCGCTTGGAAGTGCGTTCCACAGACAGGGAGCCGCCACCGAGAAGGCCCTCTCTCTCGCCCCCACCAACCGTGTTTGAGAAGTTAAGAACATAAGAACATAAGAAGAGCCATGCTGAATCGGACCTCAGCCCATGTAGTCCAGCATTCTGTATCACACAGTGGCCCACCAGTTGTACACGGGGATCTTGAGCAGAAGGGAGGGCAAAACCCTGACCTGCTCCCGACACCCCACAACTAGTACCCAGGGAAATCCTGCCTACCTCAACCAACTCCGAGGTGGCACTTGAATGTCCTTTGGTGGGAGCGAGAGCAGGGCCTCCCCGGATGATCTTAAATTATGAGGTGGGACATAGAGGCTGATGCATTCAGACAAGTAAGCTGGGCCAGAACTGTATAGAGCTTTAAAGGTCAAAACCAGCACTTTGAATTGAGCTCGGAAATAGACAGGCAGCCAGTGGAGTTGACACAACAGGGGGGTGGTATGCTCCCTGTATGTAGCTCCAGTTAGTAATCTGGCTGCCGCCCGTTGGACTACTTGTAATTTCCGAACTGTCTTCAAAGGCAGCCCCACGTAGAGTGTGTTGCAATCGTCTATTCGGGATGTGACCAGAGGGTGGACAACCATAGCCAGATCAGACTTCCCAAGGAACGGGCACAGCTGGCGCACGAGTCTTAACTGTGCAAAAGCTCCCCTGGCCACTGCCGAGACCTGGGGTTCCAGGCTTAGCAATGAGTCCAGGATCACTCCCAAGCTGCGAACCTGCGTCTTCAGGGGGAGTGTAATCCCATTAGGGAGAAGTAGAAGGTCTAGCAGCAACTTCATGCTCAGTTAAATGAGATATTATCTTGGAAGGATGGACTGATAGTTAAAGATATCTTCAGATGCAGATGATTTATTACCTTTGGGATTTTTGTGGGCATTGTTTTGCTCCTGCATGCCCCTAGGATTGGACAGAAGTAGGCTTCAACTGGGTTTGAGTGACCAGGCCACAATAGAATAGTTCTGGAGAATGGGCCTATGTGGATGTGGTTTGTTGCCTATGTTGTTTGGAGAAGTGACAAATTGTCTCATGCTCATATTTTTGCCATTTATTTGGGAGGGAAAGACCTGGATTTCTTGAAAGATAACGCCCTTATTCCCCAGGCTCGGTGTGGCTTCTGGATCATAACAATAGATGACAGGGAATAATATTGAGGTGGTGGTCTGACTTGTTATTTAATATTGAGGTGGGGTGAGGTGGGGAAGAGGTGGGGAATAACCCTGTTATCAAGTTGTCCTCAGGTCTCGGGTGTTTGAAGCCTGAAGATGAAGTCCAAGGATGATATCTGCGTCAACTGATCAGACCCTAGGTTAAGCCCCTATTTTGCTCCTTTTCATGATGAACAGAGGTTTTTTGTTTTGGTTTTTTTAAAAAAAAAATTGACTACACATTTTACATATTAAATAAAAAATAAAACACCAAAAAGAGAGGAGCGAGATCAAGAAGAAGGGGAGGGGATAAAAATGGAAATAAGAAAAGTATCAATTAATTGTCCATTAAATAATTATTTTTAAAGGAGAAAAAAATTGTTGACTTCCAATCACTTTCATCCTGTTATAAAGTCTTTTTTTAAAAAAAATCCGTTCTTCTTCCTTGCTTCCGTTCTCACTTAAACTTATTTTTTTGTATTATTTGTAAATTTAAATTGACATTTTTATTTCTTCTTGTTCCAAATATTCTTTAAATAAAGTCCAATCTGTTACTTTTTTCAGATGTTGTGTCCATGTTCATAATATCTGCAATCTTTAATATTCATTGTTTGGTTGTTGGGGCTTCTTTGGCCTTCCAATATTTTTTTTGCAAAGGTTATTCTTGCTGCAGTAGCAGAGTGATTAAACAAAATGCCTTCCTTTTTATCCCATTTTTTATCAGTCCTTCCCAATAAAAAACACAGTTTAAATAGTTTTTATATTACATAATGTTCAACCAAATTATCCAGGTCCAGCCTTGCTATTCCACAGTTGGTGAGCAAATGTGCTCTATGTGGGGTGTTTTGTGCACACGTAATGATATGGAAAGGAATGCACATTCCTTTTATTTAACAGAAACATCTAATTGTGACAGAAATGTAGAAATATTAGTGCATTGGACATCAATGATGCCACTGTGGTTGAATGTAACATATTACTTCTAGTTGCAACTTATTATTTCATGTTCATCTTCCACTGATATTAATTTATAATTTATTTAGAAAATCTATTATAGGAAACATATTTTTCTAATATGCCTTAAACCAAAACATATATTTACCTTGGATATACTCCAAGTTACTTGGTGGAGTGTACATCTTCAGCAAATTGAAGATTTGATTTGGACACAGTATTCTACAGTATGACCAAACTAGAATAAAGTGGTTCTGTTACTTCCTTTAATTTATACCAATGTTGCCAAATGTCTGGTCCTCCATGTGTTTTGGACTTCAGTTCCCAGAATTCCAAAACATTGGACAAGTGGGCTAGGACTGCTGGGAGCCAAAGTCCCAAACACCTGATGGACCAAAGATTGGAGACCACTGATCTAGACACTATGCTCCTATTGATGCAGCCTACTTTAGGATTCATCTGAAATGGAAGCACATGCCTAGTAAGGGGGAAAGTAGATCAGATTGTGATGCTGTTGATAGAATGCAGATTTTAGATTATGGCCCTTTTCTTCTTTTTCAATGGTTGGAGTGTATGATGTTTCAATGTGTCCAGTGAGAAAGTAAGGTCAGGTTTTTTTTTACTTATATCCAATTCTTAAAATATATATTGCTATGGTCAGTTTCATGTTGCACCCTACATTGTTCTCTACCTAGTTCTTTCCCATCTTATTCAACATTCTGTAGCATATTGCTTCACATCCTATTACCTATTCTTTCAAGTAGATTTCATCATCAACAGATGGACCAAAACTTTGTTTTCTTCCCTACCTTTTTATCTTTACTTTTTTAAAAGAAAAAGTACAGCTAATTCCTCACTGCTTTTGCAGTTAAGACTTAATTTATAACCTATTCTAGTAGCCATCTCCTAATCATGATTTAGCAATTAATCTCCAGATTATTAATTACTCTCATTGCATCTAAACTTAATTAAAGTGTGCTCTATGAGGCTGTATGGAGGAAAGAACTTTCAGAGGAATAAGCCAGAGAAGAATTTCAATGACGCTGGATGAAGCAGTCATTTGACTGAGTGGATGACATGATTTCCTTTGTGAGTCTCTGCCATTTCTTGCTTTATGCATTCAGAAATATACTAGAGTGGTGGAATACCTTTTATCAGGTTTGGATGGAATGCCAGATACATACATAGAGCAATCAGATAACAGTGCTTTTTACTCAGAAGAAAGTCCTATTGAGCTCTGTAAGGTGTATTCCCAGATATAAGCTTTGCATAATACTACAAGATTACAGTCCTTCATTCTGATCATGAGAAAAGTTAAAAAGTTTAGCCATTGTAATGTGTGGTGCTGCTTGTGGATGCAGGTTTTCTTACTCCAGGAACATGGCTGTGACCCAGCCTCCTGCCCACCAGATGTGTTGGAATATAATCCCACCATCTGAAGCCAAACAATGGCATTTTCTCAGGGGATATTGGGAGCTGTATTCCAACACTGGTAGCCATAAATTTGAGGAGGAGGTGTGAGTACTATGCCATATCTTGTGTGGTCATACAAAAGTAACATTTTATTTCATTCCATCTCATTTATATTCCATCTTTCTTCTGACACAGGGCAACAATATACTAAAACATTCCATGTCTGTGGGCTTGCTTCAAAGTAGAGACATTGAGAAATCCCTTCTTCAGTCCACACTGAGAAATAAACTTACTCGATCTGGATTTTCTCAATATGTATATTGAAACACAGTTATTATTTGAATACTACATCTTTGCAAAATGTGCTGTGCATTCTCAGCTCAGAAAACATAAATCTGGAATAAAGATCTGTCAAAAACATCAACCGCGTCGACCACGGTATCCTTCTGAGACGCCTCTCAGGATTGGGCCTTGGGGGTACTGCTTTGCAGTGGCTCCAGTCCTTCCTTGAGGGTCGGTCCCAGAAGGTGTTGCTAGGGGACTCCTGCTCAGCCCCACGGCCACTGTACTGTGGGGTCCCGCAGGGTTCAGTACTGTCCCCTATGTCGTTCAACATATACATGAAGCCGTTGAGGGAGATCATCCAGAGTTTCGGGGTGCGGTGTCATCTGTATGCAGATGATGTCCAACTCTGTCACTCCTTCCCACCTGCTACTAAGGAGGCTGTTCAAGTCCTGAACCGGTGCTTGGTGCTTGGCCACTGTAACGGACTGGATGAGGGCTAACAGATTGAAACAAAATCCAGACAAGACAGAGGTACTGCTGGTCAGTCGCAAGGCCAAACATGGCATAGGATTACAGCCTGTGTTTGACGGGTTTACACTCCCCTTGAAGGCGCAGGTTCACAGTCTGGGACTAACCGGGAGAGCTTTTGCACAGTTAAAGCTTGTGCGCCAACTGCGCCCATACCTTGGGAAGTCTGACTTCGCCATGGTGGTCCACGCGCTGGTTACATCCTGAATAGACTACTGCAACGCTCTCTACGTGGGGTTGTCTCTGAAGACTGCTCGGAAGCTGCAATTAGTCCAACGTTCAGCAGCCAGGTTACTAACAGGAGCGGGGCACAGGGAGCATACAACTCCCTTGCTGCGCCAGCTCCACTGGCTGCCAATTAGCTTCCGAGCACAATTCAAAGTGCTGGTTTTAATCTACAAAACCCTATACTGTTCTGGCCCAGTTTACCTGTCCGAATGGATTCTCCCCTACGAACCATCTAGAACATTAAGATCCTCCGGAGAGGCCCTGCTCTCGGACCTGCCGGCTTCGCAAGCGCGGCTGGTGGGGACGAGAGACAGGGCCTTCTCTGTGGTTGCCCCTCGGCTGTGGAACTCTCTACCAAGTGATGTTAGATCTGCCCCCTCTTTGTTGTTTAGGAGGCTGGTGAAGACTTGGATATGGAACCAAGCCTTCCCAGAATAGGCTGAGATTGGGTATTATCTGAATGTATGACCACGTTTACAGATTGAGTGGAATAGTTTTAATGGCGATGTGGTTTTATGCTGGGTTTTTACGTATTTTAATATGTTGTTCTAGTTCTTTTTAAATTGTATAGCATTGAATCTTTGCTGTTATGCCAGTCTGAGTCCCTCAATAGAGGTGAGGAGGTCGAGGTACAAAAGTTTTAAATAAATAAATAAATAATTTATATAACATAGGGTGTAGACTAGTAACCCCATAAAAAGGAGATTAGTAAATCTTCCATAGATTGTTTTTAGCTCACTTGAAGACTTTTCAGGAAAGCAACAAATAAGTTTGATAAGGGTAATGAAAATATCTAGAGAAATAGATTGATGAATGAGGCTGTACTGTTAGAGGACAGATAGACATGCTCCCCAGACTTATAGTCAGCTACTATCTCTCATTCACATATTATGCATAAATTCACCCATACTGGATTCATATTGCTCTTAACAACACTGTAATCATAGCTGTTCTCAATGGTCCAGTTTACATTATTAATTTTTTCCCTAAAAGGCAGATCCCATAAAACATGGGGGGAAATGTGTATGAAGCATACCTATTTAAGAACATAGAATTAGTTGGGATGGAGTATCAGGACATTTCTGGATAGTAATATTCTCTACTATGGTCCTTCTACTGGTAATGCAAAAATTGGATGCTTGTGGAGTGATCTAAGCACTTAATAGTAGGTCAAAGCCCAGAGGTGGAGCAAAATGCTGCAGAAAGGCTAGTAACAGGCATGGTACATTGCCAGTGCTTTTTGCGGAAGAAAATATACTAGTTGTCTAAATTCCACTGGTTTCACATTCATGTGTTTGGTACTTGCTTATAGAGAGCTAAATCACTCTTAAGGAGTATATTTAAGAAATCACTGGACTCTCTACTTTTCTTTTGTGGCTTACCTATCAGAGGATACATTTTGGAGGTTGGGTATAAGGAATTTAGTTTATAATGGCTCCAAATTAGGGATTCCTTTTTCATGTCAGGAGTGATTTGAGAAACTGCAAGTCGCTTCTGGTGTGAGAGAATCGGCTGTTTCCAAGGACGTTGTCCAGGGGAAGCCTGGATGTTTTACCACACTCATGGGAGGCTTCTCTCATGTCCCTGCATAGGGAGCTGGAGCTGACAGGAGGAGCTCATCTGCGCTCTCCCCAGATTTGAACCTCTGATCTGTCGGTCTTCCCCCAGTGGCGCAATGGGTTAAACCCTTGTACCAGCAGAACTGAAGATCGACACGTCAAATTAGGGATGTAATGTATCACTAATTTTTGTCCCTTAGCAACATATCATTTTAGCCATTTTTTCCACTGCAAGAAAAACAATGCCACACTGTTTTTGCATCCTATTCACAATTTGCATCCAATTAATTCACAATTAATTTCCACAAAATTGGTGAGTCAGTGATTTGCACTGAAAGCAATGGTTTCTGTGCAGAAAAAATGATGTTATGCATACAACATAACATTTCTATAAAGAAGTATTATTTTCAGTTCAGAGAAAGTTGCTTTCTGCACAAAACTATGGGTGAAATATGCATGCCATGTCCCCAGCATTTCTTGCATAACATATTGGTGTGTATTTGTATTTGTGTGAAAAATAATATTTCTTCATAAAAATATAATTTTATGTATACAAAATCCTATTATACCACGAAGAAAATTCTGTCTTCGGTGCAAATAGCCACAACCAGATTTTGCATGGAAAACAACATTCTGCACTCACAGTATCCATTAAAAAACAATTTTCAGATATTTTGAATATTCTTTCATTCTGTCCTACAAATAAAAATGGTGCCATAGATTTGGGAAAGAGCCCAGAAACCAGGAAGAGATCTAAATAGGAACCATTTACTTGGTCATATTAATTGCAAATAGGTAAAAGGTATTGCACATGTCAAGTATGCCTAATATTCATACTCCATTTGCATTGAGCACAATAACGTGAAAACAGCCATATGCAATCAACGACAGTATTACATTTGACCCCAGCTGAAACACCCCATTATGCAGTAGCTTTCAAATACTATCTTCCAAACTGCCCAAGCAACCAACCACCATTTTTCTTTTCCAATCCAATAAGGCTTTATTGGCATATATGACAAGAACATATAAATACAGTATACATTATAGAGTAGGAAGCTTCACATTTGTAACACATTCAATTTAAAAACTTCATTCGGGAACCTTGCCACTGAAAGGCAATGGTTCAAATCTTGGCAGTTTAAAAGCATAATTACTTTGTCATTTTCTTTTAAGCATAGTAAATGAAACCACATTGAAGTTAGTTGAGGTCAGGAGTTTCCTTCTATCACTTAGGGGCTCTCCAGACAGGCCCTATATCATAGGATCTGATCCCAGGCTTTCTGCTTTAAACTGGATTATATGAGTCCGCATTGCTAGATAATCTGGGATAAAGATTAAACCTAGGATCAGATCCTGAGATATAGTGCCAGTCCAAAAGGCTCTTAGAGATATTACTTTTGGTCTTGATAGATTTAAAGTACTTTTTTGTAAGATGTATCCCTACAGGGCATGGGTAAAATATTAAGGTATGCATCTATATCAGTGGTTCCCAAACTTTCCAGAAAAAAAATTATTCACCACCCATCTAGAAATTATTATTATTTAGATGTAATAGCAAATAAACAGAAAGATATATGTATTAATGCAGTGGTTCTCAACCTTTCTAATGCCGTGATCCCTAAATAAGGTTCCTCATGTTGTGGTGACCCCCAACCATATTTTCATTGCTACTTCATAAATAATTTTGCTACTCTTATAAATTATAATGCAAATATCTAATATGCAGGATGTATTTTCACTGTTACAAATTGAACATAATTAAAGCATAGCGATTAATCACAAAAACAATATGTTTGGGGGAGTATGGACAACGGATGATGGGATTTGCAGTACCTTCAACCAATTCAGCTCTGACTTCCACAGCCGAGACCCCATGAATGACAGACCTGGACCAAACTTGGCGCACAGAACCCCCATGACCAACAGAAAATACTGGAGGGGTTTGGGAGGAATTGACAGTGTTTTAGGGGAGATGTAGTTCACCTACATTTGGAGAGCACTGTGAACCCAAACAACCCTGGATCTGGACCAAATTTGGCACAAATACTCAATATACCCAAAGTTGAACACTGGTGGAGTTGTGGGAGATTGGTTTTTGTCATTTGGAAGATGTAGCTGCTGGGACTTATAGTTCACCTATAATCAAAGAGCATTTTGAACTCCCAACAGCAATGGAATTGAACTAAACTTGAGCAATAGAGAATACTGGACCTTGGAAATTGGGAGCTGCTTGCATTTTCCTTTGTGACATGGCCATCTTCCAGGAGGTGCCTGTAAACCCTGCAGCGACTCAGGGGGCATTTGCAGGTGCGGAGGCTTTCCTTCTCCACTGGACCAACTGGCAGACACACACTTGCAAGCGCACAACTGTCTCAACCAGCCAGCCAGTTGGAATCCCTGGGCAGGTGCTGCCTGGAACCTGCAGCATCCATCCCCTTCCTCTCCTCAACTCCGCCCACGGTGCAGTCCTGTATCGCCCCTTCCTTCCAAGTGACCCGTTGGATAGGAAGGGGCGATACAGGACTGCGCCATGGGCAAAATTGAGGAGAGGAAGGGAGCGTGCACTGCGGTTTCCAGGCAGCGCCTGCACGGGGTTTCCAACTGGCAGGCACACTCTCATGCTCTTGCGAGTTGGAATCCCACCACCGCCCCCTTAAAGGGCTTCAAGTGCCCCCCAAATTCTCCTGAGCCTCCCACCGCCCCCTTGGATCGCCTCACCACCCACTAGGGAGTGGTACCGCCCACTTTGGGAACCACAGATCTATATGAACAAAATCAGCTATAGACTCAGCATTGTTTATATTATAGCCATGCAACACAGTTCAATCATATTAACACATTGATTTCATATAGCAACCAGATATTGAGGTGTTCATTCATTAGAATGCTACAATGAAAGATGTTGAAGCTAAAAACTCATAGACTAGAAAGCCAGCCATTCCTAGTTCCGAGCTAGTTGGCTGTGGTGCACAGCTGGCATTTAAAACTCCTAGACCAGGGGTGGGCATTTACCGGCCCTCCAGGTATTTTGGACTTCAACTCCCAGAAATCCTAACAGCTGGTAAATTGGCTAGGATTTCTGGGAGTTGAAGTCCAAAACTCCTGGAGGGCCGGTAATTGCCCACCCCTGTACCTAGACCCATATCTTGTGGTATTTCACTCTGCCATCATTTATGCTGGAAATCAGAACAAAATATTCTTGGGATTGATTGATTGATTTATTTGTTACATTTCTATATCAACCCTCTCAGCCCGAAGGCGACTCGGGACGGTTTACACAGGCAGTCTCTGCCCTCAATACAACACAAGCAACAAGGCAAAAAAACCCCCCAAAAACCATATAATAACAAATTAACAATTAAAAACATACAATTGCAGTCTCAGCGTCATGTTGAAATCAGTTTCCGTCACATCGTCGTCATTCCATATATCTAATTAAACCATTACATTTCATCAGCAAATGCCTGCTCAAACAGCCAGGTCTTGACTTTTTTGCGAAATGTCAGGAGGGAAAGGGCTGATCTGATGTCTCTAGGGAGGGCGTTCCAAAGCTGAGGAGCCACCACTGAAAAGCCCCTGTCTCTCATCCCTGCCAGTCGCATCTGGGAAGAAGGCGGGACCAAGAGCAGGGCCTCTCCAGATGATCTTAAACACCTCGATGGTTCATAGGGAGAGATGCGTTCGGACAGGTAAGTTGGACCAGAACCATTTAGGGCTTTAAAGGCTAAAGCCAGCACTTTGAATTGTGCCCGGTAGCAAACTGGCAGCCAGTGGAGCTGGCACAACAGGGGAGTTGTACGCTCTCTGAATGCCGCTCCTGTTATCAACCTGGCTGCTGTCCGTTGGACTAGTTGCAGCTTCCGAACAGTCTTCAAAGGCAACCCCATATAGAGAGCGTTGCAGTAATCTATACGGGATGTAACCAGAGCGTGGACCACCGTGGGATTCCAACAGAGAGATGAAAATACAGAAGAGGAACAGCAGACTAAGGGTGCATCTGCACTATAGAATTACTGCATTAAGTTTGATACCACTTAATCTGCCATGGCTTATTGCTGTAGAACCCCGAGATTTGTAGTTTGGTATTGGAAAGGCACCAGCATCCTTTAGCAAAGAAGACCAAAGAATATGTAAAACTGAAATTGCCAGGATTATATTGCATTCAGCCATAGCAGTTAAAGTTGTCTTACTTTGCATTAATTCCACAGTGTGTAGACAAATGCTCAGCTGGAGTTGGTGCCCTCTCAAAATTGGAGAGGAATTCTGCATTTTTTTCATGATTTTCACAGTACAATACTTTGTGTGTGAAATGTCCTATTCACATTTCCATGCTGAACATGGGAGACTTGAAAAGAGAGAGATTAATTAAAAATATGCATTCAAGAAGAGAGTAGAGATTGGTTCTTCAGACCCATGTCATAGTGCTTGAGAAATCTCTGCCTAAAATTCCCTTTCCCTCAATTATTCAATGCATATGAACTATGTTAATGATTACTTTTTAAAATCACCCTTCAAAATGGCAATGAAGTTATCTGTAACTTTTACCCCATTAACATGCTTATTTCTTCAATGAAGAGATTTATTTGTTGCAATGTTTATTTACACACGCACACACACACACGCACACGCACAAATAATTCCCGCTTCAGCAGTTTTATCCATGACCTTTAGTGGTAACTTTCTAGGTGGGAGGTAATTAAACTTCAGAAGCTCAGCTAACTTTTTCAGCATGTTTAATTTTAATGAGAAGGCCTATTCCCTTCCATGTCCTTGTAAAATTTCTTTTAAATTGCTGGACTTAAAATTGGACTTATCCAATCTTATAGGTATTCAAATCAAGGAAGAGTTGAAGGGCAGAATGGCAGAGAAATGAACAGAAACAGGACAGTAGAGGAAGATGTAAGGAATTAGGACAGCTTGATAGGCAGGGAAGCAATTACAACTCTGCAAGTCAGAGATAAAGAGACAATGCTACAAAGGACACTAAAATATGACAGATGAAGAATGAGTAGATCTGCTATTATAGGGAGAAGAACAACAGAGCATGCGGATGTGGTAGAACGGGATGTGATTAACATCTGCTGAATCAGATGAATGTGCCAGCATCCAAATGGGTAGGACATGAGACAAAAATGTGCAAGTATTAAAGCAATCAGGACATGTATTGAAAAGAATGATCACATATTGCAACATCACACACACACTTGCTTCTAGTTTTCACATTAGTGGAGCAGAAAATCCATTCTGAATTCTAGTCTCAACATGAAAGGAGCTAGCAGGAAAGAACATTGAATGTTAGATACTGTCTTCAATATTTGGTTGGCCCACTGATAGGAATGCAGCCAACTGTCACTCATATTTCTAACCATAGTTAGAAAATAGACATATTTATGGAATATGGGAGTTATGGTTAACTTTTGTTATTAATATTTCCCCCCATTTTTCCCAAAATACATAGAAAACTTTGAAGAAGAAGAACCACTCTGACAGTGTAAAATTAGACATGTAACTCAGTATTTTTTCACAAAGAAAGCAGTATGGTTTTTTTTCTAATTGCAAGAATTTATGTGCATTTTTGCAGTTAACCATTAAAGAAACCAAGAATATGGCAATCAGACTAATTGATAACTGGCAAATAGAGGAAGAAAACATGGAGGCAGTGACTGACTTTATATCTCTAGTGGCAAAGATTACTGTAGCCGCCGATTACAGCCAGGAAATCAGAAGACATTTACTTCTTGGGAGGAGATAAAATAGTAGAGTGCAGAGACATCACACTGGCAATGAAGATCTTCATAGTTAAAGCAATGGTATTCCCCGTAATAACCTATGGATGTGAGAGATGGTCCATAAGGAAGGCTGAGTGTGAGGACTCACCCATTTTATGCTAGGCCGAGATCAGCATGGCAGTTTGGCATCCATGGTAAAACAGGATAGCCAGGAAAGGGGGAGTGGCTTGGATCCTTCTCAGGGAGGGAGGGAGAGAGAGCTGCCTGGGAGTGGCTCAGAGCTGAGGGGAGGAGCCAGGCTGCTTGAGAGGGAAAAGTGTAGCTTATTCAGGAGTCTCTTGACAGAGCTGAGAGTGAGCAGTTAGAAAAGACAGTTGTCTTGTAAACTGACAAAAAAAGTTCTGTGTGGAGCTGACAGGTAGTCAGTCACAGGCTTTTGGAATCTCTAGGGCTTAGAGATTAGCTCACATCTCTGGGGAAGCCAGCTACAGGAAAACTCTAGGAGAGAGTTAGTAGCTAGGGTGCTTCTGGAAGACTGAGTGTTAGCTTAGGGAACTAACTAGGTTAGTTAGTTGAAGATTAGTCTGAGGTATTAGAGTGAGGAAGGTAGTAGACAAGTTTTGAACTGTCTAGTTTTGTAACTAACTTAAGAAAGCAATCTTTAGTAACCAATACGCTCTAGTACCATTCTGCATAATTGTTACTGACTGACTGATCTGTGACTTTTTAAGACGTTCTGCCGGACTTACACACAACAAATTCCACAATTAAAATAGAGTATTTAAAACTAGATTAAAATATTCAGTGGTTAAATGCAGGGGTGCTTTTAAGATCTGCCGGTTAAGTTAATAAACGTTCTATTTGTTAACTTTACAAGAAAGCTTCCAGTGTGCCTCATTATATCAGAGTGTGCCATTTCCAGCCTTCCCACATTCCCAGTCTGGGAGAAGATAATCCTCTTAGTTTACCTTCAGTTTAGGAGCCTAGCTTAGCTATTATTTTAAAAGAAATCCTAAAAAAACATTTTTAGGTTGGTGGCAGCATTCTAAGTGGTTAGAGCCTCCACTTAGTGACTTTTGGTGTTTAGGGTGGGATCTAAAATAACAAGATCCACCCTGCCCCAAAGTCCCAAAGGCCAGGCCATCACACTGAGCAAAGGAAAATACACACTTTTGAACTGTGGTGTTGGGGAAAAATTCTGAGAGTGCCTTGGACCACAAGAAGATCTAACCAATCCATACTCCAGGAAATAATGGCCAACAGCTCATTGGAGGGAAGGATATTAGAGGCAAAGATGAAGTACTTTGACCACATCATGAGAAGACAGAAAAGCTAGGAGAAGACAATGATGCTGGGGGAAATGAAAGGGAAAAGAAAGGGGCTGACCAAGAGCAAGATGGATGGATGGTATCCTTGAAGTGACTGGCTTGACTTTGAAGGAACTGGGAGTGGCCACGGCTGACAGGAAGCTCTGGTCCATGAGGCTGGTCCATGAGGTCATGAAGAGTTGGAAGTGACTGAACGAATTAACAACAACAATATGTAAATTTTTGATTTCCCATAAAAATAGCACTTTCTGCACATGAAACAGATTTTTCTGTGCATAAACATTTTTCATGTTTAAAAAGTGCTATTTTCTTGACCACCTATGAAATTATGAGACAAGAAACAAAAAAAGAGTTAAATAAGGGGCACATTATTCAGCTTATAATCTAGTAAATTTCTTTTGTATCTGGACAAAAGGGAAGGAAGTTCATGTGGTTCCAGCCGAGGCCAGGTGACAGACCCTAATAACTAGGCATGGTTTAGAACCCAAAAATAGGAAATCGAAAATCTAATTTGGGGGGGTTGATTAGTAATAGAAAGACTTACAAAAAAAATTCCAAAAATTTCTAAAATGTAATGTAATTACTAACGAAATTCGTTAGTAGTTCGTATGCCAGCGCATGCCCATTCCAGATGGTTTTGGCCTACAACTCTCAGAAATCCTAACAGCTGGTAAATTGGCTGGGATTTCTGGGAGTTGTAGGCCAAAACTTGAATAAATCACACTGAATTCTAGATGGGACTCTCCAAATAGGAAGGAGGGAGGGAAGGAGGGAGGGGGGGGTATTCTATTCTTGGAAGCAGCAAAAAAGGAGGAGGAGCCCCCCCTCACTCCTTGCTGTCTCTCTCTCACCCCGATCCTGAGGGAGCGAGGGCCCAAGTTTGCCCAGGCTGAGAGGAAAAGGAAGAGGCCTGAGGCTGTGAGGAATGGTGGGAGTTGAAGTCCAAAACACCTGGAGAGCTGAAGTTGGCCCGTCATGAAGCCTCTTCAAGGCTTTAGATCCTGGCAGGCAGAAGGGGCAGGAGGTCCACTCCTCCTGCCCTGCCAGGATCTAAAGCGCATCAAGGCTTGGCACGCTTTAGATCCTGTGAGAAACCAACCTAATGTATAATAGAATGAATGCTAACTTATAGAGTAAGTGCCTAAATATTATAAGTAATCCAACTGGTCATATACCTACATTCCATGCACATGCAATAATACAGCAGTAATAACAATGGGTATAAGAAGAGGTAAAATTCAAACCGAAGTATTCTGACTGGTCCCTCCTCAAGCGGTGCAAACGGGCTCTTCTCTATGAGCCGGGATTCTGCAGCAAGCAAACGCTGTGCCCAGGCTTTTGGCTTTTCCCGGGAGAGGCTGCCTCCTGTTTGCAGTTTGCACCGCTTGAGGAGGGACCACAGTCAGAATACTTCGGTTTGAATTTTACCTCTTCTTATACCCATTGTTATTACTGCTGTATTATTGCATGTGCAGGGACTGAAGGTATACTACCCCAATACTCGTGGAGGCTTTAGATCCTGGCAGGCAGGAGGGGCAGGGAAGCCTGGAAAAATGTAAACAGAGAGGTTTACTCAGAAGTAAATCCACAAGGAGGGCACTTCATCCAAAGTGCCCTCCTTTTACTCATGAGTAAACCTCTCTGTTACTTCCTTTGCAGATTTCCTTCGAGTAAACCTCTCTGTTTACATTTTTCCAGGCTTCCAGCCGAAAGAAGGAGCGAGTTTAGGGCTTGCCTTGCCATAATACTTATTGGCAAGGGAGGTGGGAGGGTGGTGAGAGAGAAGGAGGGTCCCCCCCCCCTTATGACCTAATAACGATACTTAAGAAAATCCTGGCCCCAGTTCTATAAAGAAAGTCCACTTCCTGGTTGGCGTTCCAGATGCGGAAATACTCAAAAGTAGCATTTCTTACGAATTTCTTACGAATCTTTTAATTTTCATAACTTTTTTCTCATGCCTACTAATAACTCCTTAGCCTTCCCTTGAACAAAATATCCAAGCCCTGACGATACTGCAATATTTGGGTTCCTCCCCAGCTAGCCATTTACTGGAACATAAATCCAGTGCACTCCCACACAAAGCCCAGGTTTCTAGAAGAGAGATCAAATCCCCATGGCAGCCTCAATGTTCGATTCCTTCTGTGTTCTCCAGGTCCTAGGATGTAAAAAGCCCCTTGTAGAACCCTTCCCTTCACCAAAGATGTACACCAAAGTCATATATTCTCCCCCCCCCCCCAAATTCCTGGCAATGACAGTGTATTTGAAGGTACTATCCTTAACAAATTGTGAAAATCTCCTTCATATGTAAGGAAATATATGCAGGAAAAGGGGAGAAAATGTCTACCTGACCCCAAAGTAACCTGTCAAAACTCACACTGTAGTTGAGACAGCAAGCTTGGTAGTGAAACACAGATCCAAATATACATGAGGGGGTAGCGAAAACTTAAATAGTTTCTGGTGCATAGTACCCCAAGAAACAATCCCTTGCCTTTTATCCCTTGATCAAATATGTACCGCACCACAACACCATTTGATATACAGGTACGCAAACATATTGAACATCAATACAATAACTTAAGACACAGGAAAAATAGATTTTAAAAGAGTAATTTCATTTGATTTATGTATTTATTTGTGTTTAAACTGAAAAAAGCATTAACCGCCAGAAGCAACCTGATGTGGGCCCACCTGATGCCTTGGTCACCTTTTGTTTATCTCGTCAGCCTTCTTTTGGGTAAAACACCTAAACCCTATGAGCAACCCAATGATTTAATTACGGCCTGGTTGGCTATTTACTAGAAGACAGAGACAGAGCATTCCCACTCAAGCTCCAGGTCCCTGTAAGTGGTAGCAAACTCCACCCCTCAAGTGTATACTCCCTTTTCCCCTTCTTGGGTTCCAGTACCTAAAGGAGTCATTCTAGAGCTCTACCCTTCATTAATAGGAGGTCAGGGGTCTCTGACCACTACTTGCCACAGCCAAGGGACAAGTGTCTATTTAGTCCCTTTTCCCTACCAAATGCAACATGAGCTTCACTCTCCAGGAATAAATTGTTACCCTCTTCCAGCATATGGATGTCATCAGCCCTGTAGAGTTCTGTCTATGGTTGGATGTGAGGGGAGAAATCAGCCAGGCATTCTGGACTTTACACACACTCTCTCTCTCTCTCTCTCTCTCTCTCTCTCTCTCTCTCTCTTCTCAGACACGTATATTTGTATACAAAAATGGTGCATTTTATAGAAATAAAAACATTATTCAACCAAAGTTTTAAAAGGTGATAAAATTGCACAATAGTTGACCATTCCTTTCAGTGACACCTTGGTATTATTATAATGCATTTCTATAATCTGGTACAAGAGCACTAGTTATCTATTTGCACCTCTATTATTTGATTACCAAAATGTCTTTTTAAAGTACTTTCAGGATTTTTCCTTGATATTTTGGAATGTGCATCTCTGTCATGATGCAAGGACTCGGCCGGCCCCTTAATCACACACACAGAGGTGGTAATCAGCTAACTATTTTATTGAAGGATAAAACATATAAAAAAGGCAATTGTCCAAGGATAGAAATATAGTCCAAAAGTAAAGAGTCTGTAGTATAATCCAAAGGCAAAGGTCTTGGCAAAAACTAGGCAAAAGCTCCGCAAATCCAAGCGGATCAAGAAACAAGGTAAAGTTCAATGCAAGGTTCCAAGAAACTTCTTGACAAGGAACGAGCCGCAGCTTGGCTCCGTGGTACTTAGCTCGCTACACTTCACTAGGTTAGAAGTGGCCGAGGTACTGAGGATCCGTTCCCATGGATCCTGTACTTAAACCTCACGGCGGCCCCCCCGGACGCTCTAGGCTACGGCGGTAGTCTGTGCTACAGGACCTCGCGCTTCTCTGGCACTCTAGGCTGAGGTGCCAATCCCTCCTGCTGGAGTCAATGCTCTGTCTCCTATCAAAGCTCCGACCTTGCCTCCCAGCACCTGGCTCGCTATCTTCATGAGAGTCAAACTCCCCTTCGTCTTCCATGGCCTCCTCACCCATGTTTTCCCAAATTCTCTCCTGTGATCCGTACCCACCTGGTTTCTCATAACAATCATCGCTATCAGCACTTTCAGGATCAGCCTGATCTTCCCAGTTCCCATAGGCATCCGGCCAACCTTCATCCCAGGCCAAGCTCTCTGTGGGAGAGGAAGGTCCAGCTAGCTCATTAACCCCTTCCTCCATTTCATCCTCAGCTGCAGCTGGCTCTAATGCAAGTGGGACCCCCGGTGCTGCCCCCTGCCCCCCAGGCACAATAGAGAACTGGGGTGCTACAATCTCCCAATTTATGTGTTTTACTTTCCTTAAACATTGTATTTATTGTTTACATTGCTTAAAATATATTTGCCTGTGTTTTGAGAATATAAATATATTTGTTGTGTATATTTATTTGCATATAATTACCTAAAATATATGGTAATGGGAAATTGAAATATACAAGCATCTTTTTAATGTACCAAGTAGTGCATGCATTGGATGAATTCATAACATTGTTTGGTTAATGCTTTTTTTTCTATCCTTAAGGAATTTCTTTTTCAACCTTAAGAATTGCCTTCAGTAATGAATTGTTGTTTTCCTAGAAACAGAAAGAACCAACAACACATTAATCACCACAATCCTATGTGCACTCTCATATCAAAAGCTCTTTTGCTTGAACTTGAAACATATAACTATGCATGTTATTTCTTTCAATGGCAAGCCACCAAGATTTCAAGCTGCACCTAGCAGTAATTTCTCTTCCAAGATCATAAATTGCATTAAAAAAAACCCCAAGGCATTCCAGAGTTGGGTCTTAAGCAAGCACTAAGCCAAGTTTGAAAGTCTTGCCTGAAAGCCAGATTGCAGTTCAAGATTACATGGGACCTTTACAGATAAGTCTAGCAGTTCATATTATATGACTCAAGTCTGTTTTGAGGAACAACTTTTCAGGCAATCTCCAATCTCTCTACCCTTTAAAAGCCTAAAGGCATTGATGAATAAAGTAGATAGTTCCAGGTATGATGACTCCATTGCTACTGGGCAATAGGTATCCAATGAAACATCACTACAAGGAAGCTCATCATGTGAAGCACAGGGGAGATGGACTGGTAGTGACATAATCAATTAATATCATTAATTAAAAAAGAGAAAGAAAAGAAAGCAACCTTCTGACATTCTATCTTTATCCATATTTGTACTGGATTCTGTGTTTAACTTTCTTACTCTTAGTTATAATATAAGTGCAGCAATTGACTTAATTCAACTTTCTGGGCCCAATCCATGAAACGTTAAGGCTCAAGAGCAGTGGTTCTCAACCTGTGTGTCCCCTGATGTTTTGGCTTTCAACTCCCAGAAATCTTAACACATGGTAAACTGGATGGATTTCTGGGAGTTGTATTTATTTTTATTTACAATATTTCTACCCCGCCCTTCTCACCCCCGGGGGGGGGGGGGGATGGGACTCAGAGTGGCTCACAAAGGCAGCAATTCGATGCCTAACAATACACAAAACATAAATCATACAAAATTGAACAGTAGCAATTGATTAAAACAAAATGATCTAACAATCAATTAAATAACATTAAAAACAATGTTAAATCCACACATCCAATTCCTAAAAGATTAAAACCGTGCCCTCATCGCTGTCCTCGAGCCAGTCCATTTCATTTAAAGTGCTGCTATGTCATTGTGTAAAGGCCTGGTCCCACAACCAAGGTTTCACCTTTCTCCTGAATGCTAGGAGGGATGGCAACTGCACATGTGTGCACCCTTGCTTTGTCCTGGTGCAAAAAAACTTTTTTCTTGGCCAAATGCAGTCGGTTTTTTTCAAATCCTCATTAAATAGGCCCAATAAGTTGGCATAATATTCGTCATTGAATGCTGTAATCTTTTGAAGGTAAATAAATAAATAAATAAATAAGGTAGTCAATGCAGATTATACCGCGTGCATCCCAAAAAAACGATCGCCATGAGTTTATTGGCTGACAAACCCACCTTGGCCTTCTTTGGCACTGATTCACCCCGAGAAACCCACTGTTTTGACTGCTGGTCTCTGGTGTGTTGTGGTGGATCCATGTTTCGTCCACGATTACAAAATGGCGCAAATCTCGTCCATATTGCAGATGAACAACGTCAAACACTCCTGTGAAATTGTCACACAATTGCGGTTGTGGTCGATTGTGAGCAAACACAGCACCCATCTTGCGGAAAGCTTTCTCATACCCAAGTGATCATTTAAAACTGAAACCACTGAGCCATGTGAGATGTCTATGGCTTCCACAATCTCTCGCACTTTCAATCTCCGATTGGCCAACACCAAATGGTGAATTTTTAAAATTGTTTCAGGTGTAGAGATCTTATCTGGGCATCCAGAACGTTTGGCATCTTCCATGTTCATACGGCCACAACGAAATTCAGTAAACCACTTTTTTACCATTGAAATGGATGGTGCAGAGTCCTCATAGTATTTATCAAGCGTAGCCTTGGTTTGAGTGATGGTTTTTTTCCACAAAAAATAATGCTTAATGAGCACACAAAATTCACTTTTTTTCCTTTTTTTTTTTTTAAGTTTTAAAATACTTTATTGAACAACAAAACAATACAAATAACCATATCAAAGAAAACATAGGGAGAGATGATGGGGGGGGAAGTGGGTATGGGGAAATGGATGTGGGGAGGAGGGAGGAGGGGTGGATACATTTAGACAATACAGATAAAAACCACAGATGGCTTCACATCCCATAGAAGACCTATATCTTAAATTACTTATTTCGGTCTCCTCTTACAGGTATTAAATCTTAAATCCTTTTAAGTTAATCTGTTTCTTTTCCTTAATATAACTTAACAAGGGAGACCAGGTCTGTTCAAAAGCGATTTGTTGATCGGTCCTGAGCAGGTACGTAAGTTTGTCCATTTCGCAACTTCTATTGTTTTTAACAGCCATTCTTCTTCATCGAGGATGTCCGGGCTTTTCCAGTACCTAGCTAAGGTTATCCTTGCGGATGTCGTTAGAAAAGTCAAGAGTCTTTCCTGGTTTTGATTTTTCCAGGCCTGTAATGTTTAAAAGAAAAATTCGGTTTCTTTTCGAACTTAGTCGAAATAATTTCTTGGATAGCTTTGAAAATCATACTCCAATATTGTTTTACAATTTTACATGACCAAATCATATGATAAAAAGTACCCGTTCTTGCTTACATTTCCAACATAAATCATTATTTAAAAAAAAAAATTCACTTTTTTTCCATTTTCTCCTCAAATCACATGGTAGTCTGCTATCAATGGCTATCAAACACAAACTAAATGATGCAGCTCGTTCAAATTTTGACAGGAGTCAACTGACAGATGCCTTTTTACAGGAACAGTGTTGCCCATTCAGTTAAGAGGCAGGAAATTCAAACAGTTATGAACTCATTGACCCGCCCATGTATACCTACACACAATTACAGTGTTCCCTTGCTAGTTTGCTGTTCACTTTACACAAACTCACTGTTTCACAGGGAAGGAGGAAGGGAAAGAGGAGGAGAAGAGTTTGCTTCTGAGAAGGGCTGCTAATAGTAGTATCAAATTACACAGAGTAGATGCACCCTGACTTGCCCCCAACTTCCATCCCTTCCCCTCACACCCAAGTTTCCCTGTCTGGCTTGAATAACCTTCTTTATTATTCCATACCAAGAGGGTAGAACTGCTTCAGCTTCATCTTGCCCATGAAGACTGAGGCCTCTGGGCTGGCCTCATTGCCATGGAGTTTGGGGAAACTGAGGCAGGGTAGACTTCATAGGTGCAGCCAGGACCTGGGTCCTTTCTCCTCTTTTTTTGGAAACTCAGCTCTTCTTTGGCTTTGGAGGCTTCAGGCCTGCCAGAATCGCCTTGTCAAATACATTCTTGAGGCATTTCTGTGTCAGGGCAGAGCATTCCATGTACTTGATGGCCTTGAGATCACTAGCTAGCTTCTCGGCCATGAGGAAAGGTGGCTTGGAAATGAGTCCCTGCCCCTTTAAGTTCTTGTACATTGCTATGGTGCAATGAGTGGGGAAGGAGGAGGAGGAAAGCTTGCTTCCTTTCCTTTCTTCCCCTTGGCATGCAAGGGGAGCAGCGAGGGAGGAAGAGAGGGGGAAAGAGGAGCATCCCTACATTGCAGATTTTTACTTATCATGGGGGTCCTGGAACCAAACCCCTGCAATAAGTGAGGAAACACTGTATACATATATGATATTGTGCCAAAAAAAACCTGGGATCATCGTATTTAAAAATACAAAATGAAAATTGCAGAAAGTTATGCATTTTTACATTGTCATCTAGTAGGATGACTAGACCATTTGGGATCAAACTTTGGAACATTGCTTTTTCCCCTCATGTGACAATGAAAGACTCTTAAGTGAAGATTAACATTCCTACTTTCTTTCCAAGTATTTGGTATAAAAACTCATCAGTAATCTCTTGGGCAATGTGTCAGCTGCCTGTAACAAGCAAATGCACCTGTTGAAAGTGAGGATGTGATTCAGAAACCACTTACATTGACAAATTTGGCACTGAAAAACAGCTAAGCCCTCTTATAGTACTGAATCTGAGCCAGTTTATGTGTGCAATTGCCTGGCATAAACTGTTTGTGGATAGCAATACTTTGTTGGTTGCCTTATATTTATTCTCACAGTTTACTAATTATACTGTATGATGCTTTCAAACCCCTAAATAAAAAAAAATGAAGTACTCTAGCATTAAATCAGCTAAACGTAGAATTTCTGGTGGGATTACATATACTCCCTAAAATAAATGAAAACGGAATTTTAAGTGTCATACTTTACATCAGCATTTGTGATTTACATTTGTGTTTCCTACAAGAAACAACTAAGTTCTGATTAATATGCGCACATTCTTGAAACATGGATGCCACACAATGAAAAGTGTTCTCCAGTGTTGCATCTATCTTTCATCCTTTTTGTGTTTCCTCTGGAACTAGTGTAACATTTGCAACAAAGTGTAAAGAAATGTCAAGGGATGGGTAACAAAAATAGATGAGATTGTCCAGGGCATGATGTTTGTAAGAATATTATAAGTATTTGGTTTTGGCCCACACCCCTGATCTTAAATAGTCCCTGAATAATAGCAGCATGACTGTGGCATTTTTGACTGAGTTATAAAGCTATAAATGTCTTCCTTTGAAACTGGGGAATATCAGTGTTCACTTAATTTCCAAAATAGCAATGTCTATGTAATTATCTCAAATCTTTACACTGTATTCATTATTCTCATGGTAGCCCTGTTTAGCTTTTGGGACTGAGCATGCACATAAGCCTTGCCTCCCAAATATCTCAACATTCTTGTAATATTCTTGACCTTTGTGCATTTAGCTTGAAGGTCTGAAGGGAGAACCTGGCCTAATCTTATTTCCCAGTCATAGTAGCTCTGTACCCATGCTTATCTGAACATGATTACAAAGTCCACTGAATGCAGTCACAATAATATTAGATTGGTGGGGATGCTGAAAAATTAGGAATATAGTCACAACCCGCTAACAATTTAGCCTTATGTGCACTCAATGGTTGTCTTAATAGGACCAGTATTGCTAAAACAGACATCGGACACCAGAGCTCAAATGTCATCTGCTACGCACAACTGCAATGCAAGTGTGAATTTTAGGAGGTTATAGCAGGGGATGAAATTAATTATCTCACACACCTAGAGCTCAACTTCCTTTCATTCAGTCTCACCCAAGGCCACGTGGTAGCCAATAGAAATCAGGAGGCAGTGGAGGAGCACCTGGCTACATCTATAAACCTGGATATATAATGACAACAACATCCTCCAGAAATTCTACAAATAATTTGCATTCAGCCATGGCGAGATTTCCATACAGACATAGCCAGATACATTTCCCCTGCCCTTTCTAGTAATAGATGACAAAAAGGGAGTTGCACAGGAAGAAAAATAGTTTCATGTGATGGGAAAGAAGAGATGGGGTGTAATTTTGTTTAGGTTGACCTAGCGTAAGGTCTCACCTTATATTTTCTTGTATGCTCTAAGTTGTCATGATGGTAAAAGAGCAAATTATTTTGAAAAGATTTATAAAATACAGAGAAGTTTGCTGTCCCTGAACACATGCTGAAGTCCACATTTCAGCAAATGGTCTACTGATTATCTCTCTGTACTTTGGGTCATTGCAACTTGTACTCTATGGGCCCTTCTACACTGACCATAAAAGTAAGCTCACTTTGACCTCTGGGACAATAGATCAGACCCACTTAGTATCCCCCAAGCTACATTGATGGTGGCAGGAAGTCCAGATTGACACAAAGGCTAAGAATTGTATCAAAAATTATATAATTGTTCTATAAATGCTAAAGGCATACATATGTGCACGTATGTATGCCTTTAGCATTTATAGAACAATTATATAATTTTTGATACAATTCTTAGCCTTTGTGTCACCTTTACTTGTACTACTGGATAGCCCAGCTCTTTTGTTTACAGGAAGTCCAGATTGCTCACCACACAGAAAAAGTTGGGTTGCCTCTGGGCAGCCACATTCTAGGCCCCCAACCCCCATGTCATGGTTGTCATCAGCCATGACAGCATCACCTACCTTGCTTTTTGGGTACCCTGATGGATGTCAGCTAGATTGCTCCACACTTAATGGGTGGCTGGAAGGAGGGGGAAAGTTCACTTCTCCAAACCAGCCTCTTTACCAAGGCCGCTGTGTGCCTGACACCAGCCAGGACAAGCATGGAAAGGTAGGTCTGCCACTATGTCGCACCTCGTAATCTAAGGTCTTCCGGGGAGGCCCTGCTCTCGCTCCTGCCAACTTATCAAATGCGGTTGGTGGGGACGAGGGAGAGGGCCTTCTTGGTGGTAGCTCCCTGTCTGTGGAACGCGCTTCCCAGCGACATACGATCAATTCCATCCCTCCTGGCATTCAAGAAAAAAGTAAAATCCTGGCTATGGGACTAGGCGTTTGCACACTAGCACAAGGCAGCATTTTAGATTGGATTTTAATGGAAAGTTGATGAATAGGGCTCAATGCTTTTATGAACGGAACACTGTTTTTAACTTATATGAATGTGTATGATGTTTAATGTAATTGTATTTTAATGTATTTTAATATTGAATGTTTCTGGGATTTTATATTGTGTTTTACTGTGTGGGCATCAAATTGTGCCTTTGTGTAAGCCGCTCTGAGTCCCCCCTTGGGGGTTGAGAAGAGCGGGGTAAAATGCTGGAAATAAATAATAATAAATAGGTGGGGATGTCACAGCTAGTGACAGCCATCATATGGGGGAAGGGAACAAAATGGGACTCTATCCCACATCCCTGGACCACCTGAATGGGAGAGGATTTCATCAGTGTAGATGTGATTTTGATGATACTTTACTCTTAAATTCTGAAAACAAAGACAAAGAGAACATACGGCTTAAGAAATATTTAAATTATGATGTGGACTGGACTTAGAGGGAAAAGACAACTAGTGAAACCATTCAAAATAATCCTTCAACCACCACTGATTTTAGTATTTCCAGTATTCAGCACTAGGGAAAACTATCATTATAGCATACCATAGCAAAAATCAATCTTCCTTACTTTTTTGGTAACTCAAAGTTTGGAAGCAGATCTCTTAACCAAATGGCAGAAGGCAAACTCAGATGTTTATAATTGTTCTCATTTTATTTTTAAATAAGGCCTGGATATCTTGAGAGTCATTTATCACACCATCTCTATTATTTATTAAAATTGCAAAAGCATTTTCATCTCCTCTTTTACATGCTAGGATGTTTCTGGTAGTGTCATGAGCTTTATAATGATGCTTAACTTTTAGACATTAAAAATTTAGTCTGTCTGGGGAGAGAAGAGTGTGTATCAGTTAATCTTTGTAAAGTAGGGCTTAAGAAAAACAACCAAACAAACATATAACTAACAGTGTTATGGATAGTGGTTTAACATGGGAGATAGTGGCATTCTCTCAAGAACATATATTGAAAAAGATTTCATATGTATACACATATGGAAAATAGATTAGAATAATTCATAATGAATAATTCCAAATAGTTTGTGCCTCTTTTCTACAAATAAAATAACATTTTAAAAATTTATATAACAGTTTTTTTTATTTTGGAATACAGGCCACACAGGTTGAATAGGTATAACATTTTATTGATACAGTCAACTATTCTGAGAAATCTTTCCCCAACATATTTCATTGCCTTTCAAATCACAACATAGCAATGTATAACAGATCGCCAAAGCACAAACTGTAGCCCAAATTCCCTTCAGCTCACAGATAATTAAAGTATTTATTCTGAAGTGTCTTTTAAATAGGAAAAACATCCTAATGATTATCTGGAGAGAGAGGAGAAGAAGTAGAGGTTTTGAATAATAGTTTTCTTCTCATCCCTTTATCACTCATAAATGCCCATAAACTAACATTTCCATACATCTGGCATTCCACTCTTCGGGCACTTGGAAAAAGCAGTTCGGAGAAATGCTTGATTCTATATAAACCTGCCTGAATATTGAAACTTGGTGGTGAAATGTTTATTTTGGTTTTGTTTGTTATGACAGTATCTTGATATTTAAGTATTCTTCCAGGACCTTTTTAAAAAAGCAAACAGCTGGTAGGAATGTCCTTTTCCTTTTTAAGAAGGGACCACTCTCAAGGTACAAAGGTCCTAGAACAGGGGTTGGCAATCTACAGCCCGTGGCCCGGATCCGGCCCAGCAGCCAATTCTGTCCGGCCCGGGGAGAAGGGCGTCGGGGGTGAGGCCAAGAGGAAGGGGTGCTGCTGCAGCCATCCCATCGCAAGCTCTGTGGGGTCTGTGTTGGCAGACAGGCCAGAGGAGCAGTGGCTTTGGAGTGCCTGCCATTCCTGGAGGCGATCCGGGCCTGCAGCGGGAGCACTCAGCGACCTGTGGGGGCTGATCGCCCTAGTGACCCGGAAGACTTGATCGTCTTCCGGGTTGCCAGGGCGATTAGCTGCCTCAGATCACCAAGTGCTCCCCCTGCAGGCCCGGATCGCCTCCAGGAATGGCAGGCACTCCAAAGCCGCCACTCCTCCAGCCTGTTCTGCCGACACAGGCCCCACAGAGCCCGCGATGGGATGGCGGCAGCGGCACCCCTTCCTCTTGGCCTCCAGGGATGGCAGGCACTCCATAGCAGGGCAATCAGCTGGGGAATGGCTGGGGGCGAGAGCGGGCGGAGGCCTGCAGCCTTCGATCGCCTGCTGCTCTGCTCTCCTCTGCTGCAGTGGCGGCTGGGTCCACTTTGCCATCCTCTGGGCTGGATCCATTGGGCCATTCTATCTCGGGACCTTTCCTCTCTTGAGGATATCAGCCTTCATCTTGGTTCGCACCTTGTCTTCTTGAATTTTATTTTATTTTAGTAGGTTTTATTATTATTTTATTTAAAAAATATAATAATAATATAATATAATAAATAATATAATATAATAGTGTTATATTATATTATAATTTCAATATATTATAATGGCTATATATACAGTATATACCATAATATAATAGTTATGATATTAATACTAATAATATATGAATACTTCTTGATATATTAATATGTTAATATTAATGATGTGTAATATATAGTAAATATAGTAAATAAATAAATAAATAAATAAAGTAGATTAGAATGTAGTTCAGCCTTTAGGTGTGGCCCTCCATAATATTTTTTGGCTCTCGTGTGGCCCCTTGGAAAAAATAATTGCCCACCCCTGTCCTAGAATATCACCCCCTCATTTTAGGCTTATAATTTTATGCTGTAGCAGAAAAAACTATACTTCTCAGGGTGTTTCCAGATAATTCTTTATCCCAGGATCATCCATGTTTAAAAAACACAGATGTTCCTGGGGACTGGTCTACACCCACCCCAGAAAGCATGCACTTTCTGGAGTGGGTGTCCAGATGTTCTGCCAGGACTGGCCCGACAGAACATCTGAAGACCTTCCCTCTCAGCTCCCAAACCCCTTTTTAAAGTAAAATAAACTTACCTGATGCGGCAGGAGAGCGGCGGGGGGGGGGGGGATTGCTCCCCCCTGCCCCGTTCTCCTAGCACATCATTTCTACAAGCTGGGAGAGTTCCAGTAAGACTATAATGAAAGCCAGGTAAGATTATTTTACTTTGTAAAGGGGTTTGGGGCTGTGTGGGAGGGTGAGTGGGATTCCCACAGTTTTCCAGACTAATTTAGTCCAGAAAACAGTGAGAATGGTTTCTGGACTGAAATCCAAACACCAAAAGTAGTGGGCTTATCTTGCACCTTCCAAGAAGGCACAGAAGAAATCCACTATCAAATTAATTTGTCACAAACCTGGTTAGTGGCAAATTAATTCAGGATTGTCCAGAATGTTGTCTGGACAGCCCCTTTTTATTGTGGAAGTTTCTGCAATAAAGGTGCTGTCTGGATGGGCCCTCAGAGTGCATTTACACTGAAGAATTAATGCAGTGTGATGCTACTTTAAATGTCATGCCTCAATGCTATAATAACTTTAACTACAACAACAACTACTACTACTACTACTACTACTACTTTATTTTTATATTCTACTACTATCTCCCCAAAGGGACTTGGGTGGCTTACAGATGGCACAAAGTGCTTAAAAACAAACATACAAGTGAACACAATATAAAATACAATAAAATAAAACAAATGGGCATATAAAAACATCAATTCAGATTCAATCAATGCTATAGAATAATGGGATTTATAAGGCTTTTAATCTTCTAGTTTTACAAGGCCTTCAGATTCCTTGTGTTTTGACAAACGATGACTCTCGTGATTCCATAGCATTTAGTCTTGGCATCAAAGAGGTGTCAAATAGCATTAATTAGACCAGTGTTTCCCAACTAGTGTGCAGTGGCACACTAGTGTGCCGTGAGCGATCATCAGGTGTGCCGTGGGAAATTGGAACCCTTTCAGTACTTTCTGTTGATAATGAGAGTTCAATATGCCAAGTTTGGTTCAATTCCATTGTTGCAAGAGTTCAGGATGCTCTTTGATTGTGTGTTAACTATAAATCCCAGAAACTTTAACTCCCAAATGTCAAGGTCTATTTTACCCAAACTCCATCTGTGTTCACATTTGGGCATATTGAGTATTCATGCCAAGTTTGGTCCTGATCCAACATTGTTTGAGTCCACAGTGCTCTTTAGATATAGGTGAACTACAACTCCCAAACTCTTATAGCATTTTCTCTTGGTTATGGGAGTTTTGTGTGGGAAGATTGTGTCTTTCTGCCATTCCTGCCAGGATATCTATGTTGTGTTCATCAAAACAGGCCCAGGTTTCACACTGAGTTTATAAATACATTTAAAAACATATTAACTATATGTATTACTGTGTTAGAGTGTCATTTTGGTTGGTGGTGTGCCCCAGGATTTTGTTTATGTAAAAAGTGTGCCGTGGCTCAAAAAAGGTTGAAAAACACCGAATTAGACAGTGTAGATTAATCCTCTTCCCTTCCCATTATTCTCTGCCAAGAATGATAGTTACACTGTGGCATTCTATGAGGCTTATTTGTTATATCCAGTCATTCTTGATTAAGAGATGTAGCCAGGTTACCCATCTACAGAAGAAGTTGCTCATTCAGTATCTCGCCAAGGGTCATTGTTTCAGGTTAATCTATTTCTAATAAAGATATTTTATGGGGTTGAAGCCTGGGGACACAGGAACAAGGATCTATGTGATGAGCCAGTTAGAATCAAAAAGTAAATCAGAACGAAGAAGTGGCTAATAGATGGAATAAAGGGGCATCGTAGAAATCAGGATGGAATAGCTTGAGCAAGGCGGGGACATAAATAAAAACAGAAGACAAGAAAGAAGCCATAAACTAAACTCAAGGAACAAATCAAATCTCTGGATGACTTTGTTATTCAAACATGTGTCTATTAAAATTAGAACATAGGTGGAAACACATTGGATTCATTTACCCTGTAGATCCAATGCGGTTTGGCACCATTTTAATTCCCATGGTCCACAACATTAATTAACCAAGTTAATTTTATAAGGTAGATGAATCCATTAGCTCTAAACAGAAAGTCACTTCTGTACTGTTTCCTGGCCAAAGGAGCAGAGTAACTAGTCTTGGTCAACCAGTTTACTTGTTAGATCAGCTCTGTGACTCTTTTAAAAACTTTTTAAAATTCTAAATGTCAGTGGATGACTACAATGTTATGAATCTTGGCAGGGTAGTCTACAAGTGTGACAAGTTTGATCTTGATAACCAAGAAAACGACAGAAAAATGAGCTCTTGCAATTTTTCCCATAGGCGCCAATGGATCAAACTTTCCCAGAACAAAAACAGAACTCCGTATTTAGGATTACAGATTGAAATCTCCCCTCTCCCATATCTCCTAATTTTCCCCCAAAACAGAAGATTTTCCCCCCTAAAAATGGAATGGATATTTGCTATTTTACACATCCCTAGTAGACTGAAAGCAGTCAAACAAGGTAAAAGCATACAAATAGTCGAGAGTTCTTTCCAAGGGTCAAAACCAAGCAATATCACCCAGTTCAAGTCATAGTCCTAAAAATGTAGTGCAGTCACCAAAGTCAAAGTTCCATGCAAGATTTCACTAACAGAGATTCGGGCTGTAGCAGTTCCAGTAAACTACCAGATCCAGCTATTTATGCCACTTTTCTCAGTGTTCTCGCCTGTAGGCCTTTCTCTGAGCCAACCAATTAGATCTCATTTGGATGGCATTGTTTCTTAATTGCAGCCTATCTGGAATACTTAACTCCTGGTCTGCTTCCTGAAGTTCCTGATAATACCTTAACTCTGTCTCTCTATTTCCCTGAGGCTTCTGGTTCTGCTCTGCAGGGGTAGATTCCTCAGTGGCAGGCTGCTTTTGTCTGCTTGCCCCTGACCCAGATGTTGGATGCAGTAGCCCTTCATCTATCCTCATCACTAGCCCTGACACTCTCTAGCAAAGAATGTGGGACACTGACCCTCGCCCATCCTACTGAAGAAGCAAGTCCTTCCTTGCCAAGGAAGGGTACACATGCAGAGGGTAAGACACACTTGTGTGTCTCTCTCTCTCAGCATTACTTGTAAACTCTCCTCTCAAGGGGGCCCCCTATTACAGTGATCTCCGGCATGGGGTATTGTCGCAATAGGCGCAGGCCAAAAATGAGAGGCTCCCTGAGTCGTATCAAGACCCGGGCTGCCTCTGACCTGCGACCTATCCCGAGGTACACTGTTGACAGGTCTCCATTTCCTCCTCCTCCCTGGTGTTAGTAAATGCACGCTCAGTCCGGAATAAAACGACAACGATCCGTGACTTTATCCAAGAACAGCAGGTTGATATTTGTTGTATCACGGAGACTTGGCTCCAGGACACTGATGTCACTTGCCTCCAGGAATTGACACCTCCGGGCTTCGTGCTTACTCACCAGAACAGGACCGGGAGGTGGGGGGCGTGGCGTGGCGATTCTCTCCCGTGACCTATTACACCTCACAGCGGTCCCTGCTCTGGAGTCAGATGGGATTGAAAGTGTCGGCCTGATGTGGGGTGCCCCGGAGAGCACAGCCTTCTTGCTGGTGTACCGTGCACCCAGCGCACCAGCAAGTGGCCTGTCCCTGCTGCTGGAGACCGTGGCGGAGTGGGCGTTGAGGTTTCCTAGCCTGGTTGTGCTGGGGGACTTCAACGTCCACGCCGACACGGCCTCCTCACCATCGGCAGCAGGGGACCTCGTGTCGACCATGGCGGCACTTGGCCTCTCCCTCTGTGAGTCAGGCCCCACACATCGGGCCGGTCACACCCTTGATCTGATCTTCCATGCAGGTGTCCAAGTGTCCGTCACCTCTGTTACAGAGGTGCCATGGTCGGACCACTGCGCTCTGGGAGTCTGGGTTGAGCAAACCGCATCCCCCGGCAAAGGTTCCGAACCAATTTGGGTTCGCCCGAAGGGACCTATGGAACCAACTAGGTTCCTGAATGCCTTGAGGGATTTGGAGCCTGTCAGCGACTCGCCCGGTGAGCTAGTTACCACCTGGAATCATGTATTGTCCTCCGCTCTTGACGAGATCGCCCCTAAACGCCCTCTCTTACCCCGCGCATCCTGTTCCCCTTGGTATACAGATGCACTGAGATCTATGAAGCGGGAGAAGAGACGGCTAGAGCGCAGGTGGAGGAAGCTCCGTGACGGACCAGCGACATCAGCTTATAAACTTTTATGGACGCCACGAGCATGCCGTCAAGGAGGCAAAAAAGTGTACTATGCCTCCTTGATAGCGTCTGCGGATTCACGCCCAGCTCAATTGTTCAGGATAATTCGGCAGCTGACGATGGTCCCTACCATCCCAAACAATGATAATTCGGCCCTTTCAGCTGAGGTTTTTCAGAATCACTTCACAGACAAGATTGCGCTGCTCCGCCGGACCTTCCCTCCACACTTCTTACAGTTCAGGAGCTGGAGACTCTGTGGCCCTCCGCCGGGTCCACCTTCGACTGGTTTCGACCACTGGATGCAGAGGATGTTGACAAGATTGTCGCAGCTCTTAAACCGACCACCTGCTCCCTCGACCCGTGCCCCTCCACACTGATTCGAGCTTGTGTGGAGGGGCTACGAGGCCCTCTGTTGAAGATAGTCAACTGCTCCCTTGAGCAAGGGGCTTTTCCAGAAGAGCTAAAAGAGGCGGTGGTCAGTCCATTGCTGAAGAAGCCTGAGCTAGACCCTGCGGCTCCCTCCAATTACCGCCCAGTGTCGAATCTCCCGTACCTGGGCAAGGTGATTGAGAGGGCAGCAATGGACCAGCTGCAGACATTCCTGGATGATGCAACCTGGCTAGACCCCTTCCAGTCCGGCTTCCGTTCAGGCCATGGGACGGAGACTGTCCTGGTCTCCATCACAGACCTACTCCATTGCCACTTGGATCGAGGTGGATCGGCGCTGCTCGTGTTATTGGACCTCACAGCAGCGTTTGATACCGTCGATTACCAATTTTTGATACACCGCCTGGCGGTAGCGGGGGTGAGAGGGACTGGCTGTCCTCCTTCCTCCAACGCCGTCAGCAGCGAGTGAAGTGGGGAGGGGTGGTCTCCGGGGGTTCCCCGCTGAGCTGCGGGGTCCCTCAGGGGCCATCCTTTCTGGGGCTTATTTTTATATCCCGTCTTCTTTATTAAGAAAATGGCCCGGTTTTCCCATCTACAGAAGAAGTTGCTCATTCAGTATCGCCAGGGTCATTGTTTTTAGGTTAATTTTTTCTAATAAAGATATTTTATGGGGTTGAAGCCTGGGGATAAATTTTCCCCAGAACAAAACAGAACTCCATTTGGATTACAGATTGAAATCTCCCCTCCCCATATCTCAAATTTTTCCCCAAAACAAAAATTTTCCCCCCAAAAGGGAAATTTGATATTTGCTATTTAACATCCTATAGACAAAAGCAGTAAAAACAAGGTAAAAAAAACAAATGTCGGGGTTCTTTCAAGGGTAAAAACCCAAGCAATACCCCCAGTTCAAGTCATAGCCCAAAAAATGTATGAGTCCCCAAAGTAAAAGTTCCATCAAGATTTCACTAACAGGATTGGGCTTAGCATTTTCAGAAAACTACCAGATCGCTTTTTGCCACTTTTCTCAGTGTTCTCTATACAAATGCACTGAGATCTATGGCGGGAGAAGAGACGGCTAGAGCGCAGGTGGAGGAAGCTCCGTGACGGACCAGCGACATCAGCTTATAAACTTTTATGGGACGCTTACGAGCATGCCGTCAAGGAGGCAAAAAGTGTACTATGCCTCCTTGACGGCGTCTGCGGATTCACGCCCAGCTCAATTGTTCAGGATAATTCGGCAGCTGAAGATGGTTCCTACCATCCCAAACAATGATAATTCGGCCCTTTCAGCTGAGGTTTTCAGAATCACTTCACAGACAAGATTGCGCTGCTCCACCGGGACCTTCCCTCCACACTTCTTACAGTTCAGAAGCTGGAGACTCTGTGGCCCTCCGCCGGGTCCACCTTCGACCGGTTTCGACCACTGGACGCAGAGGATGTTGACAAGATTGTCGCAGCTCTTAAACCGACCACCTGCCCCCTCGACCCGTGCCCCTCCACACTGATTCGAGCTTGTGTGGAGGGGCTCTGAGGCCCCTCTGTTGAAGATAGTCAACTGCTCCCTTGAGCAAGGGCTTTTCCAGAAGAGCTAAAAAGGCGGTGGTCAGTCCATTGCTGAAGAAGCCTGAGCTAGACCCTGCGGCTCCACCACCGCCCAGTGTCGAATCTCCGTACCTGGGCAAGGTGATTGAGAGGGCAGCAATGGACCAGCTGCAGACATTCCTGGATGATGCAACCTGGCTAGAGACCCCTTCCAGTCTGGCTTCCGTTCAGGCCATGGGACGGAGACTGTCCTGGTCTCCATCACAGACCTACTCCATTGCCACTTGGATCGAGGTGGATCGGCGCTGCTCGTGTTATTGGACCTCACAGCAGCGTTTGATACCGTCGATTACCAATTTGATACACCGCCTGGCGGTAGCGGGGGTGAGAGGGAGAGCCCTCAACTGGCTGCCCTCCGTCCTCCAACGCCGTCAGCAGCGAGTGAAGTGGGAGGGGTGGTCTCCGGGGTTCCGCTGAGCTGCGGGGTCCCTCAGGGGGCCATCCTTTCCCGCTGTTATTTAACATCTATATGCGACCACTCGCCCAACTGGTGCGGGAGTTTTGGGCTGGAGTGTCATCAGCACGCTGATGATACCCAGCTCATTCTGAGGTTGGACCCCGGGCAGTCTCTGTTCCCGATAATTTCCATCTTTGCCTTGAAGCCGTTACTGGATGGCTGCGAGCCAGTAAGATGAGGGTGAACCCAGTGAAGACGGAGATCTTGTGGCTGGGCCGTCCGGGGGGGGGGGTAGCGACCCAGCTGCCAACGTTCGATGGTGTGGCCCTCTGCCCTCAACCATCGGTGAAAAGCCTGGGGGTCCGGCTGGAGGAGCAGATCGCCTGCACCTGCAGGACAGCATTTTACCACCTACGGCTGGCTAAGCGCTTGACTCCCTACCTCTCCCAACACGACCTAGCTACAGTGATCCAAGCCACGGTCATCTCCAGGCACGACTACTGTAATGCGCTTTACATTGGCCTTCCCTGTCGATGATCCGGAAGCTTAAGCTAGTGCAGCATGCCGCAGCGCGTCTCCTTATGGGAGCTTCAAGATCCGACCGCGCGACTCCACTCTTGCACGAGCTGCACTGGCTCCCGATTGAATTCGGGTTCTCTTCAAGGTGTTAGTTCTAACTTTTAAGGCCATTTATGGTTTGGGGCCAGTGTACTTGAGGGAGCGACTTACCCCTTATGTGCCTGTGAGATCACTGCGCTCTGAGGAGCTCAACCTCCTAGAGGTGCCTTCCCTCGGAACCTGCAGATTGGCCACCACACGGCGGAGGGCTTTCTCTGTAGCTGCTCCAAGTCTTTGGAACGGCCTCCCGGAGGAGATCCGGGCCATCCGTGTTCTTTTGCCCTTCCGTAAGGCGGTGAAGACTTGGCTCTTCAGGAAGGCGTTTCGCCCCTTAGCTCAATCACATTGTGCGCCAGTGCGCCAGATCGCCTATGGTTCCTAGATGTTCATCATGCCCTCCAGCCTTCGTTGAGGCCATTGCCTCATAATGTTTTAACTGTTTAATGTTTTAATGTTTTAATGTGTTTTAACTGCCTAACTTGTTTTAGCATATTCATTGTGTCTACGCTTCCTTGTAAACCGCTCTGAGCTCCGGAGTGAGCGGTATACTAAATCGAAGGTAATAATAATAATAATAATAACTTTGCGAATGAAGATTCTTTGGAATGACTCATCCCACGCTTTTTACAAGCGCGTTGATGACTAAAAAGGGCAATCTGAGAAAGGCTAGTTCGGTTGCAGACAGCACGGCAGAAAGTCTCCTTGGGTGATGTTGTTTCCAAGTTGCGGTTCTTTCTGTGTTGTCATTTCTCTTCGAGACCCATTCAGCGTGTCTTCTTGAAAGAGGCTGCAGCATTGTGGATAGTGCGTCTCCATGCCTCCCAATGTGAGGCCAGGGTGGACCATTGTTGGTGATCAATCTGGCCGAGCCTGAGATGTTGTTTCAGGGAGTCCTTATATCTCTTTTGGGGGGCGCCTCTCTTGCGCTGGCTCATGGTGAGTTCACCATAGAGTAGTATCTTTGGGAGGCGGTGGTCCTCCATCCTAGAGATGTGCCCTGCCCAGCGCAGCTGTGTTCTCAATAGCATGGCCTCAATGCTGGTGATCCCTGCTTGCTCAAGGACACTTGTGTAAGAAAGCGGTATTACAGTGACGGTGCAGACATGGATCACCAAAGCAATGCTAAAGCATTAATGGAGTGATAGGTTTGATAAAGATTGATGCATAACTCATATGCATCCAAAATAAAACAAGTGTTTTTGCAGTAAGACTTCTGTGATAAGGTCATTAATCTTACTGATAAAGTTCTGGCCTGTAAGTATGAAATATGCCTCTAATTTTTGTTTGGGTACAAAATTATGCATTATCTGTTTAAAAGTTTGTTTAAAATACTGTTTTTTTTTATTAAGTTATCCTTTAAAAATAATATCATTATGTCCTCATTACCAAAGAAATGAATTGCACAAAATGCTATTACATATGTTATTCTAAGTTTTCAACAAAAAATATTTTTAAAAATTCACTTGTATTCATAATTTGCAAATTATGAATACAAGTGAAATGCCCAGATTCTATATAGTAAATGCCCAGCTTCTATATAGTAAAGGAGAAGGAAAACTCTGATTTCAAACCCTGGCAGATGGTGCTCGTTTAACCCTGTAAGGTCAACCATCTAGAGAAGGAAACTCGAACCAAACCTACGACCTGAGCACCTCGCTGCCACCATCCCAGCTTGCTAGGCCCCGGCAGATGAACTTTTGGTTTAAAGGGTGAGGCCAGTTCTGTGCACGCTGTGCTCCACCAGAAGAATCCATTGCACAGGCTTGAAGGGCACATCCAATCTCCGAATCATCAACATGCTTGAAGTAAGCGTGGGATGAGTACTTCCTGAATCTTCGTTCTCGAAGAAAAGCCAAGAATATAGTAAACATTAGGAGCACACTATTTCATATTTTTCTCTTAATAATATTCTCAATATACGTCCCTTCACACATAATTTGGAATATTTGTGAGATGAATATATTGAAAATTGATTGGTTTCTCAACAAAATTTGTGAAAGTGAATTTCAGTTTAAGCTGTGAGCAGAGAATTGAGAAGAAGGGAAACTAAGTTAGAGTTCTGTAACCGATTCTCCCGTTGAGCTAAAAAGAGGGGGGGACAAATCATCCTGTATAATAAAATCATTCATTGTTCAGCTGTTATGAAACTTCAGTATATGAAGGTTTGTATTTTTAAGAAGAAACATTTATGTGGCATTTATAAAAATAAAGCTGCACCAAAATGCTTTCAGAACTAAAAGTTTCACCTGAAAGAACCAAGGGGGAAAATAGTTTTTAACAAATTACTGAACACTTGAAAATAACTTTAATTCTTGTTAGAATATTTTTTTCTGTTTCATCTATTGTTTCCTATTCCAATTGTCATTGGCTGTCTCAGTTTCATCACTCGGGTTGGTGTCAGCCAGTATGGTAACTCATGGTGTCACCCCCTCTTTCTCTATCTCTTCCTATACCAGAACAGACCAAATTATTAGAGCTAAAATGCAAGAAAAAAACCCAGCAGCAATAAAACTACAGTACTGCTTGAAGCAAGTTCAAACACAACCATGTGATTTGACACATCACTGTGATTGAGTAATAATAACACCTCTGACTGGAGGGCACATGAACTAGAAGATTCAAAAAGAGAGATAGCACAGTGGTAACAACAGCTGTGCTGGCAATCTGAAGGTTGCATGTTCGAATCCCGGGCTGGTTTGGACACCCAGCTGTGAGCCCTGTCCACTGTTTACCCAACAGTTCGAAAACAGCTCAGCTGTGATTAGATAAAACTGGGAACCGCCAAGCGGGGAAGGATTTTTTCAAGAAAGACTTACAATGCCTAAGATTGGCTGCCGGAAGGTGGAATGCGAAAACAGAGGCTCTCCGTCATGAGGATGAAGCAACAGCACCCCCTTGTGAGCAATGATGCAATCACACCCTGTGATGCAGCCTGAAGAAAAATCCTTCTAAAATTGTACTTGTTATATGTTGTATGTAATTGTATGTGGAACTGGCAGGGACTGTCTGCCGTATGTGTGATGTAATCCGCTCTGAGTCCCCTTCGGGGTGAGAAGAGCAGAATATAAATAAAGTGTATTATTGTATTATTATTAAATTAGCATTGAAGATCAGTCTTTTAGCTATATAGAGATTGTACAAGTAAACTAATATTAGAATATTTTATTTTGATTGTGTATAGAAATTCTGCTGAGCCACTACAAGAGACATTTAATGACATACATTTTTAACTTCCCTCCCTCTGCATAGCTGTGATGTGGGAAGTGGTTTGCCACCTCCACGGAGAGTGACTACCACAAATAGCTCTGGTCAGAGCCATTGTCTGGGTGGCAGAGCTGCATAGTTCAGCAGTCCATCCCTTGAGTTCATTCAGGAGCTAAACACTGGCTCACCCTCCTGCCTGTTAACAGCATAATTAATGGGTCGCCTTTGGGGCTGGGTATTAATTTTTCCCCTCTATGTTCTGAGAGGGGGTGGGTTCACTTACCCTATACTCTTTAAAGAGGGTGAATTTGGATGGTGTGGTTTTAAATAGGCCATCATGTGGAAAACAGCAAGGGTTTACATTTTGGTGTACACCTAAGGTACCCTTTTGTGGCGTAAGCCAGGAATGGAAACCCTCACCTTTGGTTCAAATAACCCAGGTGAGGGTGAACGGAAATGGCCTTGGAATGGGGAGAGTCTTGCTTCAATAGATCTTTGGAGCAGAATTCTCCTTTACATTTCCCTTAGAATGAATGAATGAATAAGTTTTATTGTTCTAGCCATAGGCCATGACAAATTAAGCGCACATATTAGTGACCTACAAAGTACACATCACAATATAAAACTTCAGTAGAAATATTAAAACTCATTAAAACTGACTCTTTAAATTCCATTCATGTCTACAACGCACTGTATCATCCTGTGCTATTTCCCATCCTTTCCTAAGGATTTTACTAGTTTTGCACGGATATTTTGAGCTGCCACTGCAAAAGTGGCAACCTTTATTGTTATATCTTTAGAGTAGTCTGCTAGCAAATCCTGAATCACTGCTGTCTGCTGCCAAGCCACCCTATCCTCCAGAAGCCCTCCTAGAATCTTCTTTCTGGGATCCTTATACAGAGGGCAATGTAGTAAGTAATGTGTTAGATCCTCAATCGCTCCTGAACCACATATACATAATCTTTGGGAATAAGGTGTTCCCTTAGTGTTTTGTCCTAGATGGCCACTGCCTCAGTTTCATCCACACCAAGTTCATACCCCTTTTAGAATTTTCTGCAAGCCAAAAAACTTTAGTTAGATAACATTAATAAAAGTTGTCCATAGTTTAAGCCATATTTTTTGTGTGGTCACATCATTTCAGAGGTTGGATGGGAATGGTGGAACTCTCTTTGTTGCTATCACCTGGTGTGGTCTGCATCCCTGCACCCCAGTAGATACCATTGGGCTACCTATAGCTTCAAGCCTGTTTTGTTCTATCTGCTTTGTAAGCAGAAAATTGAAATGCTCTACATTCAAAGGTGTTCTATCATTGATTAATTGCTCTTCTGCACATGTGTTAGAACATTATATTTATGAAAAACGAGAATTATTCAACAGGAGTCTGAGCTTCCTTTGTTTTTTCTATAGATCCTTTCCCACAGACTTAATTATGCCATCACACTGATCATCCATTGTTTTCAAATTAGCAAGGACATTGCTAATTGCAAGCAGTTTATCGAAGTCCTACCTTGCATGCATGTATTCCCCATAATTGAAATGTTAATTATTCTTGGTATAATTATTATTGATGGAATTGCTCATATCTATTATTGAAATGTACAATGGGGTCAAACACTGATGAATTAGAATTTAATAAGTCTATCTGACAATACTTAATGATTTCTCTCTTCCTCACCTTATTTATTACATAAGCATCCTCTAGGGAATTCAAATTGATGTGCTTTCTGGAGAGGCTTAAATAATATAAATGAAAAAGATTCCCTGTTTCAGAGGTACAACTGAGTCTGCAGTATTTGTTGGCACTTAATCAAGAGCAGGTGTAAAACTGCCAGAAGCTGGAATAATATAATTAATGTTTGTCCTAGAAAGCTTAGAAGCTTGCGGGAAAGGGGTTGCACTTGTTATAGATTCCACAGTTTAGTGCAATTGAGAAGATAGGCAAATTGATTTGTAGGAAATTGCAATGTAAAAATGTATGCTGTGGAAACAGGAAATTGGGGGGGCTTTGGGGTGTGTGTGTGTGGGGGGGTTCTGATCTGAGAATTGGCAACCCTTGTATTGCTATGACCCTGTAAACCAACAATATATTTGTTTGGCCTTAATTTTCGACCAGCTAGTCTATCGTCTAGCTATGATCTATTTGACATCTATTTGTGATGTAATGTCAAACTGCCAGACTGAATAATACCTGAAAAGTGTATAGTTGGCTCGTCCCCAATATATAGTGTTTCCTCATCTTTTGTGGTGTTTCAGCCTGGTGTTCATGTGCATGATGGGAATGATGGGATTGGTGTTCATGTGCATGATGGGGATGCTGAGATTGCCATTGAGCATACTGATGTGCAAAGTGAAGTTTCAGATGAGCCTTCTGCTCCTGAGAACAGTTTAGTTCCCAGGGCACTGTTAGATAAAGATTCCTTCGTTAAGGATTCAGAAGGCCTTGATAGAGATAACACTGCAGCTGAAAAATTTAATGACCAAAGGGAAGCTGAAATGCCGTTTGATCGCGAGGCCAACATTAGGGAGCGAAGACAAGCTTCTCAGGATGTTAGGCGCAGCTGCAGATTTCAGCAAAGAGATACAAAGTGAAACTAATTTTCCCTTACTTAAGTTTGGAAGAAAGGTTCATGCCTTAGTTTCCAGACTTTGTTTAGAAAAGGCATCACATCAGATTTCCTTGTCTCTAGTTGGCCTTGTTTTTTATGGATTGTTCTACTGCTGCATTGAACTGTTCTAGAATCTAGTATCAAGCTTTTAACCTTTACCTTTTGGATCTTGGAATATTGAACTGTGTGCTTACCTTGGACTTATCTTATATTTTATCTTCTTTTACCTTTTGTTGGGCACTATACTTTGTTTCAATAAAAGACCATTATTCAAATGTCTCCTAGAGGACCTAAGTATATAGGACAGATTATAGGAGATAAGGTAATCTTGAAGCTATACTTGGATCCAACTCATGTAGGGATTTAAAGGTCATGACCAAAACTTTGTACTTTGCCCAGAAACGAATTGGCAATCAGTGGAGTGATTTTAGTATCGATATGATATACTCACTCCTAGAGATGTATTGTAACCAATCTGGCTGTTATGTTTTGAACTCACTGGAGTTTCCAAAACTAGTACAGAAGTAGTCCAATGTACAGTGCATTGCAAGGTCCAACCTTGAAGTTACCGGCATATGTACCAGAATATTTAAGTCTGCCAACTCCCCTGATACAATTTCTTCATCCGGGCTAATGTGAGAAGTGACCCTGATAAGCAGATGACAAGCACAGTTATGTTCCCATTTCTATCCATAATGTTCTTGTGTTATTTGTGTGATTTTAAAAAAGTGTTTACTTAGAGGTAAAAAAAAGAAGCATAAAATAGCAGTCAATTATTCAGCATGATCAAGGAAATGGCATATTAATAGTTGTTAAGAATATAATGCCATATACTATCAGTCACATAGCATTAAATAAAAAGGAAGAAGTTTTAAGAGAACTTTAGAAATTGTGTGGGAGTTGGATAATCATTGTTATTATTACAACAAATGAAAGGATATTTGCTTTCTTGAATTTACAAAAAAGAGAGGAAAACACAGACTCTGCACTTTTTGATAAGTGTAATATGTCACTAGTTTACAACTGTATGTTATTTCTTTAACAAAACTAGGCTTCTCTTTTCAAGAGGGATACAGCAAACAAATCTCACAATTGGGAGAGAATACTTCCTTCCCAGAATCTTTAATTACATCACATAGCAGAAAATGTTTAAGGAAAAGTATAAGAGATGAAGGAAAGAGGAGAACCTTCTTATGCCTCAGTTTCTGTAATGTAAAAATACTTCTAAGGAAAGGGGTTTAATAGCAGCCAAAATAGTTCTTTTTGAGTGGCGGTGAAATAAGTCTCCTCTCATTCTTTGGTTTTAAGGGATAACTCCATATATCCTTGTCTATGATTTATCTGAAAAATAGGGGAACAACATTTATGTTTATGTGCACTAAGACTCGGATTTTTGCTTTCTATGGAAACTAGCTGATTTAGTGATTCCACATTTCTTGCCCTAGTTTATTATGAAGGTTGATAATGATTTTCTGCCAAAACATCTCAATATGTTACACTTCTTTCAGGCCAAGCCTTCTAGGTCATCCTCTATCTATGTGATTAAATTCTCAAAAGGGAAGCACAAGACATTTGTTCTTTCACCTGAGTTTGTAAGGTAATATGTACTTCAATCATCTTCCCTTGAAAGGTTGAGGGCAGCATTTGAGGGTGTGCAAGTGCAAATAAATATAAAATACAGTAAAATAAAAAATGGCAAGGTTTCATAATAGGTCAGTATGGCCACCTAACCACTACTGCATACAATCTATATAAACCTGCATATCATTTTAAGTGAAATAACTGGACTATTTTTATTAGGTAAATTAATAGATTGGTTAGAACATAAGAACATAAGAAGAGCCATGCTGAATCGGACCTCAGCCCATCTAGTCCAGCATTCTGTGTCACACAGTGGCCCACCAGTTGTACACGGGGATCTCGAGCAGAAGGGAGGGCAAAACCCTAACCTGCTCCCGACCCCCCACAACCAGTACCCAGGAAAATCGTGCCTACCTCAACCAACTCCGAGGTGGCACTTGAATGTCCTTTTCAGTAACTACCGATACACTTGGTATCCATGAATCTGTCTAATCCTGCCTTGCAGCTGTCCAGGCTGACAGCTGTCACAACCTCCTCTGGAAGTGAGTTCCATAACCCAATGACCCTCTGGGTGAAGAAATTTTTCCCTTTATTAGTCCTAATTTTCCTACCTTGGAGCTTCAGGGAGTGCCCTCTAGTCCTAGTGTTTTGTGACAAAGAAAATAATTTTTCTTTATTCACCTTTTCTATCCCATGCATGATTTTGTACACTTCGATCAAGTCACCTCTTAAACGCCGTCTTTCAAGGCTGAAAAGACCAAGGCGTTGCAACCTGGTTTCATAAGGGAGCTGCTCCATCCCTTGGATCATTCTTGTTGCCCTTTTCTGTACCTTTTCCAGTTCCGTTATATCCTTCTTAAGGTGCGGAGACCAGAATTGTACACAGTACTCCAAATGTGGCCTTACCATAGATTTGTAGAGAGGTAATACAACATTTGCTGACCTATTTTCGACTCCCTTTCTGATCATGCCAAGCATAGAATTTGCTTTTTTCACTGCTGCTGCGCACTGGGTTGACATCTTCATTGAGCTGTCCACCAAGACCCCAAGACCCCTTTCCTGCTTTGTCTCGAAAGCTTTGACCCCATCAATTTGTAGGTGTAGTTGGGGTTCTTTGCCCCGATGTGCATGACTTTACACTTGTTTAGGTTAAAATGCATTTGCCACTTTGTTGCCCATTCACTCAATTTCGAGACATCTTTTTGGAGCTCTTTACAATCAGTTTCATTTTTAACTACCCTGAACAATTTAGTGTCATCTGCAAACTTTGCTACCTCAGAATTCACTCCTACATCCAGATCATTAATGAATAAATTAAAAAGTAACGGACCCAAAACTGAACCTTGGGGTACGCCACTTCTCACCTCTTTCCACCCAGAGAAATGTCCATTTATTACCACCCTTTGTTTCAAAATGGTTAGTTATCATTTTGCATTGATCTAAAGTAGTGATATCACACAGTAAGCAGAGTTGTGTCCCTTGGATCCAAATGGCATAATGTGTAAATTGAGTCCCCTGCAAATTAACATTTCACATAAAATTAAATGCGGCAATTGATCTACAATGACCAGCTGATATAATTAAGTAATCATTCTATTTTGAAATTGTCAAGTGGTAAACATACAAACATACAAATATGAAACTATATCTATTTTGAAAACTGCTTTAAATCATCAGCTGGAACCCTGTCAATTACATAAATACACAGGCATTTATCTAGGTCCAGCACAGTCTGGTTTAGAGTGTCGCGGGTATGTAGTGCCCCCCTCTTGACCTGAGATATTTTAGGAGCTCGTCTGCTATGCTAAATTGCCGTATTTACCAAATTAGATGCAGTTTTCTAAAGCTTCTGAGATTGCTCCCAGAAATAATAATAATATCAACCTCTGTAAAAGTTTTCATGGCAGTTTTAAATAAAATTGCTGCCAAAATGATGAGCTACTACTTAAAAAAACACAGAAAGTGAAAATTTTCACCTTTCAATAGAGCAAAAGTAATGATCCATTGCTATGAGATGGAGTACTAGTCAAAAATATGTATTTTGCACTAAAAAAAGTATTTATGGAAAAATGTGCAAAAAAATATAGTTTGGTCAAAAAATTGTGTTTGACCCAAGGAACAATGTTTTTAAGAGAGAACTGGAGAAAATCTGAAAGATGAATGGAGCCTAGTGGTTGAGTACATGAAAAATAAATGAACTTACTCTAGCTTCTAATTAAAACAAGTAGCTGTGCTTATGGGAAGTATATGTAAAAATTATACCTAATATGTGTGTGTGTGTGTGTGTATAGATACACACACATAAATATATGCAATATACGACTATCAAGTTAGATGTGACATAACTTTTTCTTAGTTTAGCTTAGTGTATGGGTAGTATGCTAGTTGTAGAATATGTATATCATTACCTACATTTTTTGTAGAATCTGACATTTGTTATGGGGTTTTTTTGCTATTGTTTTCCTTATGTATACTTATAATGAAGTTTTATTTCATAATATATCTTATTTAAAAATGTTTGGTGAAATAAAAAAAACCTTTTTAAAAATAAAAATTCTCATAATATTTTTTTTTATTATCACATCTAAGAAAAAAAATAATCAAAGCTTATCAATCGGGTTATAATACACAGTTTATTTATTTATTTGCAATGCTTCTACCCCACCCTTCTCACACCCCCAGGGGACGGGATGGGACGGGACTCAGGGCGGCCCACAAGGCAGCAATTTGATGCCTAAACATACAATATAAATCCTAAAAACATATATCATTAAAATAACAGTTAAAAAACAAGCATATATTCAACACTCAAGTAAATTAAAAACAGTGTTTTTCCATAAATCTGTTATTAAACAGTTATCCAGTTGAGTTGGAAAATGGCATCTAAATTATAATTCCCAGCATTCCTCCATTCAGTTAGAGTTAGTCCTCGTATTTAGTTGTGTGAGACATCCTAAGATTGAAATTTTTAATAGAAACTGACAGAAGGTCACCTTGGCTTGGTAGAGAGCATTGCTGCAAAGTGAAGTTTTCAACTTGATTATTCATCTTTGAATGCTGAAGCATGCAAAAAAACGTGGCGGAGCACTTAAGGAAAGACAGGAAACTGAATTCTCTCTCCTGAGAGTCTACGGAGGGGGCTGAGAAAAATGAGAAAGTAACTAGCCTGAGGACATGAGACTATATGGAGGCTTGAAAATATATAATCTGATTAAGGATGCAATTACATTTAAAGAAATGAACTGATGGAATCTCAAAGCTCTACACTTTCAAACAGGTAAGGTTTTCTCTCCATTCTCTGCCATTTCTATATCAAACAGGCTGATATTTCAGAGACGCAGTGAAGTAGAGTGGAGGGGGCCTGCAGGGGATCAAAACCATACACATGAACACATCCTTGTCATTTTCTATTCATATCCATAGAATATAAATGTACTTTCATGTGACAGATTTGCACCTGCAGCAAAAAGGCAGCTTTTATTTTTATTTTGCTTAGCCGTAGTTCTTGCTGGTGTCTGATAACCTGCAGCCCAGGAGCAGAGGTACAAGGGCTCAGCACAATAAATCCTGTTTTTTCCCATACCAGTGTGAAGAGAGAGCCATTTCATCATGCAAAACATCAGCATCCAGCATTTCCTGGCAACTCATAGAACTGTTGTTTGCCCTCAATACTAGCCCAGTATTGGACAGCTGAACTGGGAAATTATCACACACACACACACACACACACACCAGGTGTAAATAAACCCCAAATAATTATGCCAGTGTTTTTCAACCTGTTTTGAGCCGCGGCACATTTTTTACATTTACAAAATCCTGGGGCACACCACCAACCAAAATGACACAAAATGACACTCTAACACAGTAATACATATAGTTAATATGTTTTTAAATGTATTTATACACTCAGTGTGAAACCCGGGCCTGTTTTGATGAACACAACATAGATATCCTGGCAGGAATGGCAGAAATCATGCATGAAGGTCTTGCTCAACAGCTGTCAGTTATGGGAAAACTTTGGCCCTCTGGGAGCTTTGGACTTCAACTCCCACCATTCCTAACAGCCTGAGGCCCTTTCCTGCTTAAGTGGCTGAGGGAGGGGGGGAGGGAGGAAAAGGGCCTGAGGCTGCTAGGAATGGTGGGAGTTGGAGTCCAAAACACCTGGAAGGTCCAAGTTTTCCCATGCCAGCTTTCGATTCCTTCGCCACATCTATCTTCAGCCTCTGGCGGTTTGAATATATGTGATTATCTATGTGATTTTCTACCTTGTCGCTATGATTATGGTGCTGCTTCTTTAAATTGTCCACAAACGGACTGTGTTATTGTCCGGATCCCGGAACTGACATTGGATAACATCATGACAATACACTTTGTTTTTTGCACTCACGTCCACGATTTCATCAAATATCGCGAGTTTTCCGTAGAGGAGCGCTCCATGAACTCGCTACTTCCTGGTTCACAACTCCTCCGCTCTCTGTGGCGACCACCCCGAACTATCTTATGTAAGACTTTTGATTTTCTCCAGCAGGATTGGGTACTTTGAATATGTTTTTTTGCGTATGATTATGTATGATTAATTGTGCATTTTGTACTGTGACGTAGTGGCACTCCTTTAATAAGTAAGTATATTGGAGGTTCAATTTCCCACGGCGCACCTGAAGATCGCTCACAGCACACTAGTGTGCCCCAGCACACTGGTTGAGAAACACTGAATTATATCAAACTGAAAAATCAGGCAATCTATGGTGGGCACAACATTGTTCTGCTTGACATCAGTAGCACCATCTCCTTATATTACTAGATATTAAAAGTGGGGATAGTTGGATGATCTAAAGATGCCTAGCCCCATCTGTTGTGAACATAGACAGTGCCTATGTGCATCCAATAGCGAGAACACATCCCACTTCCATTAAAAATGGACAACTAGATATGCATAATTAAATGGTATGTGTATAATATATAATTTTGAAGAAAAGCAATAAGATGGCTTCAGATAGTCATAGATAAATCAGTCATAAATTAGTGAGTTGATTTATTTTTTGATAAAAGAATGGCTTCTCTCTAGTGGCGTATGGAGCTTGCAAGTTCACAGTGATTATATTTTTTGATTCACAAGCAAGAGCAATGACGAGTACTTTCCTCTGAAGTCTTCGCTTTCTCATTTTAGCTGCAATCTCTGCAGTAGAGAGCCAGAATAATTTCACCACCCACAATCTATTGTGTTTGTATTGTCAAGTATTCTAGTGTGACCTGCTCCCGATGGACCCACTAGATGTACAAAAGAATCTAGGAGCAGATTAAAATGCAAAGCTATTCTGTTGTCTTTGAGTTAAGGTGTTCCTTCACACTAGAGGCAAGTCATGGATAATCTTGAACTACGTATATGTCTGGTCATCTTCTGTCCTGCTGGGTCCATTTTCTTTTAATTTCTCACCCAGTCTGAACAGTCTCCAGTAGGCATGCTAAAATTGAAACGGAAATCTAATTGATTCGTTAGAAATTCGTAATTAATGGGACTTTTGTTGTTTTACGGCTCGCTGTCGTGAACCCGGAAGTAGACTTCCTTTACGGCACCGCGCGCCATTTTGTATCTGGGCCGTAAAGCATTCGTATGGCTTCGTTGCCCTTTTAAGCGTGTTTTGTCATTGGCTGAGGAGAAAGGCCCTGCGCCTCTCTGCCTCTCTCTAGCCTCGATCCAGGCTAGAGAGAAGCAGAGGGGTGCGCGGAGCGCCTTTCCAGCTAAAATATAAGCCGACCCATATAAGCCGACCCATATTTTAGCTGGAAGGGGCCCCGCGCGCCTCTTTGCCTCTCTCTAGCCTTGATCCATGGATCGAGGCTAGAGAGAGGCGAGGGGGGGTGAGCGAGGGCACCGGCGAGCAGGGGGGGGAAGAGGGGCGAAGAAGAGAAAAGAAGGGATGGGAACCAAAGAGCAAAGGAAGGAATGAAAGAAGAGGGTAGAGAAGGAAGAAAGGAGGAAAGGGGAAATAATAAGGGCGGGGGAGAATCGTACTTCACTTTCAATTGTCCTGAGAGCTAGTAGCTAGTAGCTACTACCTCTTATATTTATGTTATACATTACAGCTCCACTTAATTGCACTGCAGAGGTGAAGGGAATGTTCCCCCTTGATTTTTAACTGTTTCCTGCTTTTCCTACTTTAGAACCACTTTAGAATTTCGTTAGTACTTAAGTTACATTTTAGCACTTTTTGGAAAATTTTTGTAAGTCTTTGATATACTAATCAAAAAAAAATCCCCCCCCCCATTTGATTTTAGAATCTTGATTTTAGGATTCTAAACCAACCCTAGTCTCCAGCCAAAGATTATCATGTTAATCTTTATTTGCCTTTTGCCTGCTCACAATTATGTGAAAACAATCCTGATTCTATTATTTTGTTCTTGTGTTTCTTTCCATCCCTGAAATGATGTACTGTACATTGAGCATCTGCATGCTTCAAATGAGACACAAGGGCCTTTGCTCCTCTCATTCCAGTGATCTCCTTTTTCATCTTCTGCTTCTTTTCTCTCCCTGCCCTAGTGGTCATTTCAGGGTTTGTTTGTTTTTTGCATTGTTGAAGGATTTCATGGCCGGAATCACTAGGTTGTTGTCAGCTTTCGGGCTATATAGCTGTGTTCTAGAAGCATCCTCTCATGACGTTTTGCCTGCATCTATGGCAGGCATCCTTAGAGGTTGTGAGTTTTGGATAGCATAGAGAAGAGTGTGCACTGAACAGCCTTGTCATGTTTGTTTTGCTGTCTGTGCAACCAGTCAGAAGATTTTACCTCACTTTCTGTCCCTGTGATAATTTGATTTTGAAAAAGGCGGCTTGTTGTGGAAATAAGGACTGATGATAAAGCTTCAGTGGAGACACCTTCCCCCCATGATAACTCTTTCCATTCCTATGAGTATATTTCTCTTATTTCTTCCTGTTGTCTCACTCCCATTCTTAACTTGAGTCACTTGTAAGTTGAATGTTTGTAACACAGGGAATGCTGGTATTCACTTTTATTTTAATTTTGAGGATGATCTGGAAGGGGCAAGCCAAAACTCTCAGTGAAATATCTGCCTTTTTTTTTTTGATGGAATCTAGTAGTGGAACTTCCCATAGGAATATATTATTGAGATCTTAAAAATGACCTAACAGGTAACACAGGAGTCCTTTGGATCATTCTGTACCCATTTCTCTTATATCACTTCACACAAACTTAGGCTCATGTCCCATTCATACCACACTCAAGGTCGTTTTGATGATCTAGAGCAGGGTTTCCCAACCTTTTTTGAGCTGCGGCACACTTTTAACATTAAAACAATCCGGGGGCACACCACCAACCAAAATGACACAAAATGACACTCTAACACAGTAAAGAACGGCTGGGGGATGGTGGCCTGCTGGGAGCAGCTGCTGGGAGTGCCGAAGCTGGGGGAGGGGGAGGAGCAAGGCCATGCCAAGCCCCTCCCCTCCCCAAGCTTCAGCTCTCCCAGCAGCTGCTCCAGAATTGAGGGGCAGTGCCAAGCCAGCTGCTGGGAGTGCCGAAGCCGGGGGGAGGGGCGGAGCCAGGCTGTGCCATGCCCCGCCCCCTCCTACAGCTTCAGCTCTCCCACAAAGGAGGAGCATGAGCAGTGGACAAGCTTCAGTAGGCGGGGATCCTCCTCCGTGCGGCTTCAGCAAGCGAGGGGCAAGAGTCATGGCGGATTGGAGGCTGGCTGGGGAAACGGCCTAAGGAGGTGGCGCCCTGGTCCCTTCTTCTTTTTCTTCGCCGCCTGGCCCTTCCTCCTCCTCCCCCAAGCAGAAGGAGTTCAGCAGGAGGAGGGGGAAGGAAGGGGGCAGAGAGCTTTTCTCACGGCACAGCAGGAGGTCCGTCACGGCATACTAATGTGCCGCATCACAGCAGTTGGGAAACACTGATCTAGAGAACTTGATCCACTTAAGTCCTGCTCAAATTATGTTCAAGGCTTGCATTCAAGCAAAATAAGGTTACTGATGGGACAATATATACATATGTTTATTACAAATAGATGGGAAAAGGCTGTAGTAACAGAAATAAAAGCAAAGGAAGATTTCTAACATCCCTTCAAAGCCCCATCTGCTGGTGGTGCCCAAATATGCACTTCATATTATTTTTACATTTCTCAGACAGATTACTAACATTTTTGTTTCAATAATAATAATTATTATTATTATAATCACCATTATCATCATATTTCTTACTACAAAAATAGACTAATACATCTTAATGAGTTTGGGTTTTTTAAAGCAACGACAGAGTTCTCAGACACATTGAGGCTGTTATTCCTTAAATACTAGCTTGCTTATAGGTATGCTATCATATCTCTATATTGCATGAAATTACACTTTGGGCATCTTTAAATAAAGAAAGCTTATGCAGTGGATTGGATGCCTGTCGTTATGACATACAGAATGTCCCCAAAGTCTCCATATATACTGTATATAGATTGGTTGCTATGCTCTGTGGAATGAACTACAAGATCAACCAATCTTTCCCCACTGAACTTTTACTTGTGAGGTCTCAATACAACTCTTCTCTTTTCCTGAATGCATATCCATTTGATTGTGAATTAGACTATTAGCTTTAAAACTCATACATAAATAATTTGACAGCTTTTGCCTTCTTGAAGACGTCTTGAGGTTGCCTGGCCACAAAATAGAGGGGCTACCTCTAATCCTCTCTGTCATCCTCAGTCTCACAGTTTTATAATCCACATAGGCAAGGATGCCGAGCTCAATGGTTAGGAAGACCTCCTGAGTCATGGTTTCGATCCTTCAAAGAGCATTCAGTTCCATTGCTGTAGAAGAGGCTGGCTAATGCTAGCAGCACCAAAGCCCCCCCTCTCTAATTCCTAGTGAAGTCCGTGGACATCCCTCTTCTCAAAAGTGATGTATAATCTCCTTTAATGTTTTCTTCCTTTAACCAAATGAAAACATTCCCTTGTTAATTAGTTCTTGTGCCTTACCATTTTTGGAGGTGTTGTGTTTTCTTCTGAATTCTTTTTCAATGAATAATTAAACTGTCTATGTTTGAACTGGTAATGAATTGCACATATTTCTAAATGTTTTTCTTAAGCAAACCATCATCCTTGTGGGAGGACAATTTCCCTTTGCTGCAACTTGATTCATGATGTGAAGTACTTTAGATAATTCTTTTTTTAATGCCAGTGTGGTTCTGCATTATATGGAAGTGAGAAGTTCATAGCTGGGGAGAAATGTGGATGCACACAGATTATTACAATTATTAGAATGCACATAGTTACAACAATTATAAGAGAAATAGCATTCTGGAAGACAAATTATAGACTCATAAAGGGAAATGAGTAGACAGTTACTGTTTATATCCTTGAGTGGTAGATAGCATCTAAGTATATAAGAGCATGTAGCACAGCAGTTCTCGTTTGTGCCTGGAGAACTGGGGCTAGGACCCGGGGTCCCATTAGCATTAGGCCCTGCAGCTGCAGAACCAGATTCAGAGGATGAGTTGGAAGATTGGGGAGAAGGACAGTTTCCCTTCAGTGGGCCTCCTTCGCCAACGGAGAGCTTGGCATGGGAAGAATTGATGTTTGGCCCTGACGTAGATTCAGATAACCAGGTGCAACCGGAGGGAAGCGATTGTGGGAGTTATGAGCACCCGGGCGGGAAAGGTTCTCAGGAGCCTCCAGGGGAAAACATGGAAGGGAACGAATCCTCAGTGCTTCGGCCACGTCTCTTTTGGCGTGAAGCGAAGTGGGTCCACGGAGCTAAGTCAGCTAGTGGTCATCAAGTCCTGCTTTGCATCTGCCTTGCCTTGTTCCTGATCCGCAGTGTTGCGCGGAGCCTTGCCTTGTTCCTGATCCGCAGTGTTGCGCGGAGCCTTGTCTTGTTTCTGATCCACAGTGTTGAGCGGAGCCTTGCCAAGCCTTTGGATTTTGCCACGTTTGTTTTTGGACATTATTGCTTCAAGCCTTTTGGATTACTTGCTATTCTTTTGGACAATATCTTTTGAACTGTTTTTATACTCAATAAAGTAGTTAGCCGTCAGTCCGTCTCTGTGTGTGTGATTAAGGGGCAGGTCAAGTCCGTGCATCGCGACAGAGCTCCATCCACTACTTGACAATACAAACACAATAGATTGTGGAGGTTTGGATTCATGGGTACAGAGAACTGATTGTATTTATGTATTCCTTTCTTTACCATTCTTATAAGCTGCTGGTGGCGCAGTGGGTTAAACTTCTGATCTGCTGAACTTGCGGACCAAAAGGTTGCAGGTTTGAATCCGGGGAGCGGGGTGAGCTCCCACTGTTATTTATTTACAGTATTTGTAATCTGCCTTTCTCAGTCATAAGACGACTCAAGGCAGCTTACAGAAACGGCGTGCAATTTGATGCCATGCAATTCATAAAAATGCAATTAGTACAATAAAATACAATAAAAATAAAAATGTTAGCCCCAGCTTCTGCCAACTTAGCAGTTTGAAAACATGCAAATGTGAGTAGATCAGTAGGTACCGCTTTGGCGGGAAGGTAACGGCGCTCCATGCAGTCATGCCAGCCACATGACCTTGGAGGTGTCTACAGACAATGCCGGCTCTTTAGCTTAGAAATGGAGATGAGCACCAACCCCCAGAGTCGGACACGACTGGACTTAATGTCAGGGTGAAACCTTTATCTATATCTTTACTCGACCCTTCTAAACCCCAAAGGAAACTCAAGATGGCGTTCCATAGAATCATAGAATCATTGAATTGGGCCATCCAGTCCAACCCCATTCTGCCAAGAAGCAGGAAAATTGCATTCAAAGCACCCTGACAGATGGCCATCCAGCCATCCAGCTTCTTCTTTGGAGGCTTTTAAACAGAGGCTGGAGATTTTCTGTCTTGATATCCTGGGATATAGGGCTGTGTGGCAGGGCCCTTAGAGTTTGTTCATTCATTCATTCATTTATTTACATCTTTTATACCCCACCCATATCAGCCCAAAGGCGACTCAGGGCGGCAAACAATCGGCACAATATGATGCCATTTTTAAAACATACATCAATCGAATAAAAACATATCATAGCAGTATCTAAAACATTAAAACAATGAGCAATAAAAAATGTAAAAGTTTAAAAAACTGTCTTCATCATATTCTGTCCATTGTGCATGTGGATGTGCATGTGGATGTTTAAAAACAGCAGCATTTAACAACAATTATAATTGTTGAATAATAATAAATAATGGGGCTGACGGAGGTGAGAGACAGGAGCTTCTCAGTGGTGGCCCCAGTGACATTAGATTGGCCCCTCCCTCCTGGTCTTCAGGAAAAGGTTAAAGACCTGGCTATGGAACAATGCATTTGGGAAGTAGTGCACTATGGAATTTTACTTCAGTGTAACCGCACAAACGACGACTATGGAACTAGGCCCTATGTTTTAATCTTTTTAAATTGTATTTATATGTTTTATCTGTTTTTATTGCTCAATGTGTTGCATTTGTTTATTTGTATTTGTAATGCGGCATTGAATTTTGCCATAACTGAGTCCCTTTCAGGGTGAGAAGAGCAGGGCCTAAATACAGTAAATACAGCAAATAAATAAATAATTGTTATTTATAAAAATTATAACTTAATTTTAATATTTTGGAATTGCATGGGTTTTAAGGCATTGAATGATTGCCTGTATGTAAGCCGCCTTTGGGGGTAGAGAAAGGCAGGATATAAATAGGGTAAATAAATAAACAAATAATAAAAGTTGCTATAAAGTGCAAGAGATTAGAGTCTGATTTTAAATGTTTTCTGTTATTTTAACATATTTGTAATGCAGCCTTTGCTAATATGATGGAATGATTACTATGAATAGTTACTCCCATACCTTTGACTTCGGAGGCTAGTGTTGCTTTTTAAAAAAAATATTTTTAGTATACTGTATATGATATTGAAATATATTGGTATTCTGTCAGTCCTTTAACTAGACTACAACATACTGGTATTTTTCTCAAATGCCTCATGCTAAATTGCAACTTCCTTGAGCAAATCTGTATTGGAAGCTACATAGATAAAAATAAATGATTACCTAGCTTGATTACTATTTATATAGTTTCTGTTGGGAATAGAGCTAAATTTTGACTTACAAAAAATAGTGATGAATAACTACTGTGCATGGAATACAATAATGAAGGAAGGAAAGTTGGTATATAAGATCATTTTAATTAGAGCTTTATTGAAGAAAATGTCGCCATAGAATGCCATATGTGGTGATGAGTGATAACTGTATTCTTCACATGATAAAGAATAATCATATTCATTCTTTTATTTCCTTTCCTTGTGGATGATTAATAGGCCAAAAAACAGGTTAATAGGTAGAAGTTACTGTCGTTTTGAGAACTTTATTGTCGCTTTGAGAGTTTGTTAATTTATGTTATATTTTTCCCTTTTTCTTTTATTCAACAAATAATAAAGACATTATAGTACATTACATTGGTATAGATTACATTTTTCTCTCCCTCCCTCCCTCCTCAACCACAGTATTTTTCTACGAATCTTGCAGATCCAGCCACTGGTAAAGTCTTTGTGTTTTTTGTATGATGTGAGCGTTGGCTCCTCCATTTTTCACCCAGTTGAAATAGATCATCCATCTAGCTGTGATGTTCTTTTGTTTGTCTGTTCTTGTTGCTTGATTAGTCATAATTCCTGTAATATCTAATAACACTTGATCATACATATAATCATTCCAATTACTTAATGTCCATTTCGTTTTGTTTTTCCATCCTCTAGCAATCACCGCATGGGCTGCTTTTATTGTTACCTTAAATAACTCCTGAAATTTGGTTTTTATACTTGGATGATCCAACACTCCCCATAGTAGCAAATCATTATTAATTTGAATATTTATCTTGAATATCTCTTGTTAATTTATGTTTGCGCAATTAGTATTTCCATCACTGCTGATGAAACATACACTGTAGGCATGAGAAAAAGTTATGAAAATTAAATGAAATCAGAAGGGATTTGTATGTATGGGACTTTCAAGTTTATACGCATCGCAGTGGCAATCCCGGAAGTGGACTTTCTTTTCCGTACTCCCTGGGCCCAAATTTTTGTTAGATTAGTAAATATTTCGGATGCCCACCCAACAGGAAAATTTCCCCCTCCAAAATAGCTTTGCAGACATAACTCACAGTCAAATCGGGGCCTTTCCATGCTTGATGGTAATGAAGATAAACTGTTTTGTTTTATGACGACAGCAGCACGAATGGTGTACGCCAAATATTGGAAAGCCGACTCCATTCCTAACGTTGATCAATGGCTTGCAAAACTTTATGATATAAAGAACATGGACAGATTGACATTCCTTTTAAGCAAGCACACAGGAAACTCAAGAAAACAAACAGACTGGAGCTTACTGGAGGAATATAGCAAAAGAATGGACTCTACATCTCAGTAATTAAAAGTGTTACAAAATCGAAGTAGGCATAAGGGTTGTTTTAAAAGAGAGGAAGGAGGACTTCATGAACTCCTGAGGGATTGGAGTTGAAGGGACACTTGGGAACCTAACAAATGGCAGGTACCCCCAAAGAGGAAGAATGGAAGTCACTTTTATGTTTGCTGTGTGTTTTTTTTCATTTTGTGTTTTTCTTTCCTTCCCCCTCTCCCCCCCCCCCCTTTTACCTTTTCCTTCCCCTGACTACCTCACTTGATTACCCACCCCTTTTAATTTCGTTTTCAGGCTGGAATCAGGGCCTTTTTCCGGATCACAACCTGTTTTTGTATTTGTATGTGAGATTTCATGTTACACAATTATTCACAAAATTAATAAAAAACATTTTAATAAAAAAAAGAGTAGCTCGCATGCTGAAAAAGTGTGAGCACCCCTGATGTACTACAACTGCAAGAAAAATTTCCTATTGTACATTTTATTTTTCTGTTATCCAGATTTTGTCCGACTGCTCATTAGAATAATGCCTGACCAGTGCTGTGTTCTGTGTCTGGTCAGAAATGAGTTTCATTGAATGACATTTACTGTCAGAGAAGTGTGCAGAAGACTGCAGCCTTGAACTCCACCCTGAAATAAGCCACCTGCTGTTATAGGTTCATTTATTTCCTAGGCACAACTAAGAAAGCTGTTCTATCTTTACTTTGAAGGAATTTAATGTAGGCATTTCCTTTATCAAGGATATATTTTATTGTTAGAGTGTATGATATGAGTTCATGTCAGGTAAAAATGTTGATATGTCTGTCAACATCAGTGGTTCTCAACCTGTGGGTCCCCAGATGTTTTGGCCTTCAACTCCCAGAAATTCTAACCTGTCTTACCCAGTGAGATAAGCCCCTATTTTGTCTCTGGATTACTTTAGTTTTAGTGCCCAGTTGATGGACTTCAGACTACTAAGCTCCTTCACTTCGACAAGTGCATTCCATCACCCCGTTTAGCCATTAGAAACAAATACCAATCTGTTGTATTCAAAATTCTTTGTAACACACAAAAAGATCACCTGTTTATCCTCCCCTGAAATGTGTAGATAAAGCCGCGTGGACTTGAGGACACTGAAAATCTTGTCGATGACACGGGCGAGAAGAGCTGTTCCACGAGCGATGGCAAACCAATCGCAGGTAAAGGTGTAGATGTGCCAGAAATGTAATCCTATGTGTGAGTTGTGTTGTTGCTGTCCTGCAATATGTGGAAGGCCACAACAGTTCCCGCCCCCATCTAAAGCCATATTCTTCCTTGCATGAGGCTGTTGCCTGTATTATCTTCAGCAGTGTAATTGCTGCCATACTGTTAATAGACGGGTTATCCCAGGTGTGGTAGTTTCAGAAAAAACTGCAAAAATGGTAACCGATCCCAGCGCAGAGATTTCTGAGAGGAGGGAGGGCCTTGTTTGTGGGAGAGACTAATTAAGCCATCCAATGGAAAATGTACATTTCTCTCTCTCTCTCTCTCTCTCTCTCTCTCTCTCTCTCCCCCTCTCTCTCTCACTCACTTGTCATGGCTTTGCTTGATCTCACCATTCCCTGTTCTCTAACTACAGGCATGTGATCATATCAGGTAGAAAGCAACTGTCAATCATGTGCTGCCCACTCTTTGGGCCAATGAGAGGGAAGAGGGCAAAACTCTGGGTGTTCTGAGCAAATTCTGCACAATGGTATTTTGAAGGGAAAAAAGTTCAATTTCTGTCTTACAGTATATTACTATTATATATTTTAAACTAAGCACTGGAGGAACAACAACCATTCTGTATACAGTAGACTTTCAGTTAAGCAGAACTCAAGCAACTGGCCAAAATTGATGAAACAATATGTTAATTTGTTGTCAGGCTTTCATTGCCAGAATCACTGAGTTGCTGTGAGTTTTCTGGGCTTTATGGCCATGTTTCATAAGCATTCTCTCCTGACATTTCTTTTGCCCACATCTATGGCAGGCATCCTCGGAGGAAATGAACATTCATCAGTAGACCTTTTGGCCCAAACCAATACACTTGTTGCTCAGATGACATCGGAAAACCTTCATCGTTTTTCAGTGGATGAGCTGATTGAAATGCAAGACAAACTCCATAGAATGTCAAGTTGTATCATGAAATATGTTCAAAGCCGTTTGAAGTCTTCAGGCCGAGGGAGCACCATTTGATCCTTTTACATAGTAATACTGGGACTTACCTTCTAATTGGGATTATAAAAATAAATTTGTCTAGTTTACACGCATTAGCTCTCCTCTTGTGTGGACCACGTTTATTGCAAACCGCTTCGAACTTTTAATGTCATATCCCCCAAGATCTTACTGCCGCTTGATTTGAAGGAACCCATTCCACAACGGACTACAATACCGTCACTGCTAGTGTCCCTTTTCTTCCCTAAGTTAAATATATGCAGCTCCCTAAGACACTCCTCATGGGGTTACACTTCCAAACGGAATGTAATTTTTAGAACAAGGTCATATTCATTACCTCCAGCAGTACCCTTAAATGATAGCAATGTTACACACCTATTTTGGTTGCTGATCTGCCTTAGTGACCTCTCAAAGTCATGTGGAGAGTTATGTACATCTGCATGTCTGATGTTCCTCTAAACCAGTGGTTCCTAGCCTTTGGTCTTCCCGGTCTTTTGGGTGTTTTGGGTTTCAGCTCCCACAATTCCTAACATTTTCCTTTGTTCATCTTGTGGTGGGTATCTTGTAGTTTGATCCTATACTCAAAGAGAAATATGCTTACAAACAGTAACAGTAATACGCAATGCTAACCCAGGCAATTTAAAGGGGTAGACCTGTAGGCGATGCTAATGAAGAGACTCACTGATACAAAAATATCAAAAAGTGTATTCTAAACAATCTCAGAGCTGCAGAACAATATTACATACAGTATAATGCCTATATCACAATATATCTACAACATACATCATGTATAAATCAATATGACAATGCAATAAAAGTCCTTACATACATCTGAGGGCTAAAGAGACAACATATATCAGTATGCCAATATACCAAAAGCCCTTACAAACATCTGAGGGCTAAAGCAACACGCTAACAAGGTCCAGGTAACCCTATGGGGAGTGCGGAGCCTAATAACTCACGGACTGGGAGACAGAGTCTGTGGGGGAGCCTAGGTGGACGAAAGAGCTAGCAAACTGCCGGGTGGGCAGGTGCCTATGGCTAGAGGTAAGCTGATGATGCCAAGATTTAAAAAAAGGTAAGAAAGAGAAGCTCTTTCCACATTCTATGCATTGATATGGCTTCTCCCCTGTGTGGGTCCTTTGATGTAAATGCAGATATTCACTTCTTCCCTGTGTGGGTTCTTTGATGGAGACGCAGGTGTCCACTCAGAGAGAAGGTCTTTCCACATTCTATGCATTGGTATGGCTTCTTCCCTGTGTGGGTCTTTTGATGGGAATGTAGATTTACGATCTGACTGAAGCTCTTTCCACATTCCATGCATTTATGTGGCTTTTCCCCTGTGTGGGTCCTTTGATGAAGACGCAGATTTCCACTCTGAGAGAAGCTCTTTCCACATTCTATGCATTGATATGGCTTCTCCCCTGTGTGGGTCCTTTGATGTAAATGCAGATATTCACTCCGAGAGAAGCTCTTTCCACATTCTCTGCATTTGTGTGGCTTCTTTCCTGTGTGCATTTGTTTATGTCTAGTAAGAGAACTTATCCCATTGAAACCTTTCCCACAGTCCATACACTTATGTAGTTTTTCTCCTGTGTGTGATGTGGAATCAGGATGGATAGTATTTTCCATTCTTTTAGATTTAAGATTCAAATATTATTAAAGAAGTTCACCGATATGAACTCTTTCACAGCACAATATTTCCTTACATGCTCATGTCAGTGCTTCATTTCAGACCTAGGTCATCCGTAAGGCAAAGCTCTCACAAGGTGTTCTTTACAAGGTCTGTTCAGAAGTTACCTGCTAGAGCAGGGGTGCTCAGAATGGTGATCGGGATCACCAGGGTGATCTTTGGACTTCATCCTGGTGATCTTCAGGCCCCTGACCAGGTTTTTTGCAGTTTGTCCTCTTCACATGCCCCTGCACGCTGCAAAGAAGTCCTCCGTCGTTGCTCCTCCCTGCCCGCGTGCCGCCTCCAAAAGCTCCAGAGTCCAAGAGGCAGAATGGGCCCCCTCTTTTGGATTCCTCCTCCTCCCTCCGTCCTTCTCCAGCCACTCAAGAGTCGTAGGAGACCAAAGGGGGCGGGCCTGGATGATGCGATGCATGGCTGGCCCCGCGCGCATGCACAGAGGCGCCCATTCTGCCTCTCTGACTTCTCGTGAGCTCTTGAGGCGGCACGCATGCTGGCGGCGTGGAAATAGGAGCAACGACAGAGGAGAAGAAGAAGGACGCTTTGGGGTCATTTCCTTACCGCATCTCAAAGGTCGGTCTTTTTACTTTGGGGTGGGTGCTTGTCTCTTTGTTTATTTTTAATGTTTAAAAATGGCCTTTTAGCTCCAAAGCCTCTCTGCTTGCTTTGTTCCTTGAGAAATATATGTTAGGGAATATGGAAATATGGGAGAAATGGGGTGGTTGGATGTATTTTTGCATGCCCCTTTGTTTACCTTGCTGAGTATTAAATGGCCTTGCAGTTCAACAGCCTCTTCTTACTTTCTGGCTGATAATATGTGTGGTAATATGGCAGTGTGGGAGAAATGGGGTGGTTGGATGTATTTTTATGCTCTGTTTTATATTGTTGTTATTAAATTGAAATGTTGATGTTTTATAACTTCATTTTATGTAAACTGCCCCGAGCCTGCTGGAAGGAGCGGTACATAAAAATGAATAATAAATATAAATAAATAAATAAATAAGAAAATAGTTATACGTTTTACATTTCTGGGTAGGTGATCTTTGGGACTTGGTTTTTTAATCAGTAGCTCCCATGCTGAAAAAGTGTGAGCACCCCTGTGAGGAATTAAGAGGAAAATCCCATTAGGAGTTGAGAACAGAAAGATCTCATTGGACATGAAGAACAATAACCTAGTGCTGTAGCAAACTCAGAGGAAGAGGGGGAAAAGAGTGAGAATGGGAAAATGCTTGTAAAAGCATTTTCTACTATATGTGGATTTCTCCCAAGTTTGGAAAAAAAGTTCCCGATGTTCTTTATCCCTGCAGCATGATCCCTACCCTATGTTTCTCAAGCAAAGCACATATGTTTCTAAAGCAAGACACCTACATTTCTAAGGCAAGACACATGTATAAATATGTGATAGGAAGTCATAGGGAGGAGAGCGCAAGCTTGTTTTCTGCTGTCCTGGAGACTAGGACCCAGAACATGTTGAGTTTCTATTGGATCGAATAATAATAATAATTAAAAAAAACTTTATTTGTAGCCCGCATCCATCTCCCCGAAGGGGACTCGGAGCGGTTTACATGGGGCCGTGCCCAACAATACATCACAAAAGTATCAACATCAAAAAACAATAAACATAATAAAAGCAATTAACACAATAAAATACATTGGTGAAAGCACAACGATACAAGTAATTCTAAAAACAGAACCGACAGGGCAGGCCACATGAACATATAGGATGTTTTAAAAAACTTGGGGGAGATGTTTGAGTTCTGCTGAGTCTAGTAAGACTGGGAGATATAGTTCTCCTTGTCTGCCTGTAATCTCTCTGTAGGAAAAATGCAACAAAAGTCTTTTCTGCTTCCAAAAGAAATACTTTATCAAAATATACTAAGCCTAATCTGCCCTGATTGCGCCGCTCCCCCGCTGTCACTCTGCCCCCTCTTTGGACCACGTGGTCCCTTCCTGGTCGATTCCTGGTCCCTTCCCTTATTCACAAGCGCTGTTGTGGAATGTGCGTAATGCTTGCAGCTTCCAGGATCAGCTATCAAACTATCACCTTTGTTTGAATCCACCGTGCTCTCTGGATGTAGGTCAGGGGTGCTCATTAGGTAGATCGCAATCTACTGGTAGATCGAGTAGGGCGTCCTGGTAGATCACAGCAGGGCGGGAGGAAGGTTCAGTCCTGCCCCGCAGGCTCCCGATGCCACCCAGGTGCAGAAGGAGGTTGGAGTGAATGGCCTTTGGAGGTCTCCTCCTATTCTAGGAACCCATTGTTGTTATTATTATTATTATTATTATTATTATTATTATTATGGCAGGAGGTTGGACTGAATGGCCATCTGTGAGGAACCTGTTGTTGTTTTACTATTATTGGTAGTAGTAGGAGGCTGAATGTTGAATAGATCCAGGCAGGATGGCCAGGGGGCTTGGAGGTCTCCTTCTCAGGGTGGTCGCAAAAAGGAACCTGGTACATTATTTAAACTGTTATGTTTATTCATATCATATTATTATGTAGTATATAGAAGTTATTGGGCTGAATGAACCCTCTTATTATCATCATCAAAATTATTATGGCCCTGGATCCAGGGGTTTATTATACTCACATTTAGTTGAATTCAGTCTTAAAATATATTATATGGCTCTCACTGAAATAAATTTCCAAATATTTTGCTTTTATGGCTCTCTGAGTAGTGGGGAGGGAGATCATTTTGATTTGGTTGTTTTATAAGTAGCTCGCATGCTGAAAAAGTGTGAGCACCCCTGATGTAGGTGAACTACAACTCCAAAAACTCAAGGTCAATGCTCATCAAACCCTTCGAGTATTGTCTGTTGGTCATGGGAGTTCTGTGTGCCAAATTTGGTTCAATTCCATCAGTGATGGAGTTCAGAATAGCCTTTGATTGTAGGTGAACTATAAATCTCAGGAACTACAACTCCCAAATGACAAAATCAATCCCCTCCCCAATCCCTTCTGAACCAGTGCGCACCTTGAGATCGTCTGGGAAAGCACTGCTCTCCCCCCACCATCACAAGCATGGTTGATGGGGATGAGGGACAGAGCCTTTTCAGTGGTGGCCCCTTGGCTCTGGAACTCCCTCCCTAGTGAGATCAGACAGGCTCCCGCTTTGTCCTCGTTCAATGAAAAACCTGGATGTTCCAGTGTGTCTTCGATTAAGCAGCTCACCAGAGATTTTTCCTGTTCCCATTGAGAATAGCACTTTATCCTTGCCCTCATATGATCTACCTCAACATGTTTTATGATAGTATTTCCTGCCCAATCTACTGATATGTTGCACTTTTCTTGTGCTCCTGTAAAATGTATCGCACTTATTGAATTTGTACCTCAGCTAATTTTCTTTCCAGCCATATTACTCTTATGTTGTATATAATTATGTTGCATTGCTTTTAGCTGATGTTTTAATTGGTAAGTGTTTTCTTCTGTGTTTTAATTGTTTCTTGGGCTTGCCCCTTGTAAGCCGCCCCGAGTCCCCAAGGGGAGATGGTTGGCGGGGTATAAAAACAAAGTTATATTATTATTATTATTATTATTATTATTACCCCACCAGTATTCAAATTTGGTATTTGTGCCAATTTGGTCCAGTGAATGAAAATACATCCTGCATATCAGATATTTATATGACGATTCATAACAGTGGCAAATTGACAGTTATGAAGTAGTAATGATAATGATGTGATGGTTGGGGGTCACGACATCATGAGGGACCGTATTAAGGGGTCGCGGCATGAGGAAGGGTGAGAACCCCTGCATTAAATGTTGGGCATCCATGGATGGCATAGTAATGACGTAGTAAAATGAAGTCCCTTCTGTCAAGGTTTGCTTTTGGGAGGAAGTTTAGGGGAGGCATATCTCCAAGCTGCGGATGTTTGAATTCATGGGTACAGAGAACTGATTGTATTTATTTATTTATGTATGTATTTACCATACTTATAAGTATAACCCAGTGGCGCAGTGGGTTAAAGCGCTGAGCTTACGGACCGAAAGGTCACAGGTTCAAATACGGTGAGAAGGGTGAGCTCCCGCTGTTAGCCCCAGCTTCTGCCAACCTAGCAGTTTGCAAACATGCAAATGTGAGTAGATCAAGATGTACTGCTCTGGCAGGAAGGTAACAGCGCTCCATGAAGTCACATGTCTTTGGAGGTGTCTGCGGACAACGCCGGCTCTTTGGCTTAGAAATGGAGATGAGCACCAACCCCCAGAGTTGGACTAGGCTGGATTCAATGTCAGGGCGAAACCTTGACCTATACTGAAGCAGTTACTTGGAGTCCTTGGGAGTTTTGGGACTCCAAGTATACCTTTACTCCACCCTTCGAAACCCCAAAGGGGGCTCGAGGACTGCTTTGGCCCAATGTTTCCCACCCTGAGGGTCCCCAAGTGTTTTGGCCTAACACTCCAGGAAATCCCAGCCAGTTTTCCAGCTGTTAGGATTTCTGGGAGTCGAAGGCCAAAACATCTGGACACCCACAGGTTGAGAATCCTCGAGTTGGAAGAGACCTCCTGGGCCATCCAGTCCAACCCCCATTCTGCCAAGAAGCAGGAATATTGCATTCAAAGCACCCCCGATAGATGGCCACCCAGCCTCTGTTTAAAAGCTTCCAAAGAAGGAGCATCCACCACACTCCGGGGCAGAGAGTTCCACTGCTGAACAGCTCTCCCAGTCAGGAAGTTCTTCCGCATGTTCAGACGGAATCTCCTTTCTTGTAGTCCAGTGATTCCCAAACTCTCCTCCTCCAATTGTTTTGGACTTTATCTCCCAAAATCCCTGACGATTGACCAAGACAGCTGAGGCTTCTGGGAGTTGAAGTCCAAAACCCCTTGAGGAGGAGAGTTTGGGAATCACTGGACTACAAGAAAGGAGATTCCGTCTGAACATGCGGAAGAACTTCCTGACTGTGCGAGCTGTTCAGCAGTGGAACTCTCTGCCCCGGAGTGTGAAATCACTGTTGTAGTCTGAAGCCATTGCTTTCAGGTTGAGAACCAGGGCTCTAATGGCTTAGCTTCAAGCTACCTGGAAGCTGTCAATCAGAATCTGCCTGAGCCTGACCATCTTGAAATGCTGAAATATGTAGACACGACAAGAGCAAGCTCCCCTCCCAAGCCTCCTGGCTCCGCCTCTCCTGGGCACTTACTTCCTACCGCTCTGGGAAGCTCCCTCTCGCTTTCTCTTTTTTTTAAAAAAAAAACAAATTTTTATTTTATTTTAACACACACACACACACACAAACATACCAAACACTCACAGAACATTTACAATTCCCACCACCAACATGAGGATTATTCCCTTTTATATATTCATTTCTGATGGAGACATTTTTTTTATATCTTTATCTTTATACCTTTCCATTCTATATACTATATAACATTTGTATCCTATTTCTTATGGCTTGATCTCCAGAATGATTCATAATATGATTATTTACCCTTGTCCATCTTTCTTCCATTTTTCTCATTCTATTTTCATTAATTTTTGAAGCATTTAATTTCACATTCATTTTTTAAATAAAGTTTTTATTAGTTTTGTTTATAATTTCACATTCATAATTTCGCTTTCTCTGCCCACTTCTGCCCGCTGCGGCTTCTGTGAGTTGAAGTCCCAAAACACAAGAGAGAGGAAGAGCGGTGCCTGGGAATCCCTCCTGCTGCAGAGAGTGGAGGAAAGGCCTCCCTTGGACTACAACTCCCATCATCCCCGCAGAAGGCCCTGGCACCCAAGGGATCTGCACTATACCCACAAATACAACCGTGTGTTTATAATAGATTGGAGGGCTTGTCATCAGGTGAAATGGTTTAAAGCATCCAGTTAAATTATCTGTAGCATTTAAAGGAGTTACTTGATGTAATAATGGGATCAATGATGACAGTCACCAGGTGGCGCTAATGATACTCATAGTGTCATAGGGAATGTGTAGTATAATGAAGTACCAGGGGACAGCCTCATATGAAGCAACTGTCAGAGTTGTGTTCATTAGGACCACGGAGGGTTTCAGGGCACCCCTATGAATGCCAAAATCCATGGATGCCCAACATTAATTAGATGCAATGGCATGGTAAAATGAAGGTTTGCTTTTGGGGGAGGCATATCTCCAAGCTGTGGAGGTTTGGATTCATGGGTACAGAGAACTGATTGTATTTATGTATTTATTTAACATACTTATAAGCCCCCGGTGGTGCAGTGAGTTAAAGCGCTGACCTTACCGACCGAAAGGTCACAGGTTCGAAATCGGGGAGCAGGGTGAGCTTCTGCTGTTAGCCTCAGCTTCTGCCAACCAAGCAGTTTGAAAACATGCAAATGTGAGTAGATCAATACGTATCGCTCTGGCGGGAAGGTAACGGCGCTCCATGCAGTCATGCCGGCCGCATGTCCTTGGAGGTGTCTACCGACAACGCCGGTTCTTAACTAACTAACTAACTAACTTTATTTCTTATGAGTCGCCCTCCACCAAAGGTGCTCTTTGGGCAACTTACACAATAAAAATAAACAGGTTACATAGTCACCACTCGTTACTAACAATCATAGGCTCTTCTGAAAAGCCATGTCTTAAGTGCCCCTAAAATTGTATGTAGATCAGGAGTGGCTCTTTGGTCTGGCGGGAGGGAGGGAGTTCCACAAGGTTGGGGCTGCGATGGAGAAGGATCTCTGTCTCATGGACTCCAAACGAACCTCTCTAGGGCCAGGGACATAGAGAAGATTCTCGTGAGCTGACCGTGGCAGTCTCTGATGGTGGAGTGGCATTAAATGGTCTCTTAGATATGAAGGACCCTGACCTCGAAAGGCCTTGAATGCCAGGACCAGGGTCTTATAGAGGACTCTTGTGTTCAACCGGCAGCCAATGCAATCGCTTGGCGTAGATGAAAGAAGGCCCTTTGACTAGTGGAGGCAACCTGGGCTTCCATCGTCATTTTGGAATCCAGGATAACACGGAGACTCTTCACAGTGGGGGATGGAACTAACGCTTCCCCTTCAAAAGATGGTAATAGACCAACCAATTCTGATGGGTGGCCAGGCCACAAGATTTCAGTTTTTGCTGGATTTACTTTCAATGTATGGGCATGTAGCCCATCTTCAGCTTAGAAATGGAGATGAGCACCAACCCCAAAGAAAAGGGCAACCTGCGAGTGTGCTGGTGTGTGAGAAAAGGCCAACCTGCGAGTGAATGGGGCCTGGGCCAAAACAATCTGGCTCCCTCCTCCCTATGACTTCCTCTCACATATATATACTTGGTTGTCATGAGCCCCCGGTGGCGCAGTGGGTTAAAGCGCTGAGCTGCTGAGCTTGGTGACGGAAAGGTTCAAATCCTGGGAGCGTGGTGTGCTCCACTGTTAGCCCCAGCTTCTGCCACCATAGCAATTAAAAAACATGCAAATATGAGTAGCTCAATAGGTTCTGCTCTGGCAGGAAGGTAACAGCACTCCATGCAGTCATGCCGGCCACGTGACCTTGGAGGTGTCTATGGACAACGCCGGCTATTTGGCTTAGAAATGGAGATGAGCACCAACCCCCAGATTCGGACCAACTGGACTTTATGTCAGGGGAAAACCTTTCCCTTTACCTATACACACACACAAATATACCATTGCTCTTTGTTACCTGCTGCTGTTTGGTTTCAGTACACCACCATGAATGCCAAAATCTATGGATGACCAATATTCATTTTATGCAATGGCATGATAAAATGAAGGTTTGCTTTTGGGGGAGGCATATCTCCAAGTTGTGGAGGGCAGTGAGGCGATCCAGGGGGGCGGTGGGAGGCTCAGGGGAATTTGGAGAGTGGTGAACCCATTTAAGGGGGCGGTAAGCAATTCGCCATTTAGGAGGGGTCGCACGGCCCTCTTCTTTGGCTCCACCCCCTTTGCTTTGACCCCTACATACATTGCAGTGCGAAGGCTACAGTGGAAAAGCCTTTGCATCCTCCAGCAGAGTCTCCCCACTACTGCGGAAGAAAGCGTGGCCTTCCCCGGTGGTGGTAAAGGCCGCTGAAGGAGCAGGACAGCCTGGGGCTTCCGTGGGGAGAGCAGGCCTCGCTTCTTCATCCCCTCAGGCTGCGGCTGCCCATCTCCTCACAGCCCTCTCCGGCGGCGGCACGGCGAGCATATTAGATATTTGCATTATAATTTATAAGAATAGCAAAATTATTTTTGAAGTAGCAATGAAAATATGGATGGGGTCACCACAACATGAGGAACCTTTTTTAGGGCTCACGGCATTAGAAAGGTGGAGAACCACCTCATTAATACATATATCTTTCTGTTTAAATGCTATTACATTTTTTAAAAAAAAACAATTTCTAGGGGGGCGGTGAGTAATTTTTTTCTGGAAAGGGGGCGGTAGGCCAACAAAGTTTGGGAATCACTGTGATAGATGGTCACTTACTTTATTAGTTATTTAAAAACTCCAACACATTTCAGCCAGTAAAATATATTTTTTCATTTAATACAACAATAAGGACAACCAAATTAGCCATATTCTCTAATAACATATAAATCACATTATTCTACTCAACTCAATGCATATGTTTAGTTTTGCACAAATATTGCTGGAGCTCTAAATTACATCCCCCCGCCCCGCATGCCCCAAAAAGGGGGGCCATGAAGCAAAGATAATTAGACATTATTATCCCTGGATATTTCTACATGGATTGAGGTAGTCAAGAAAAAAAAGGAGAACCAATTGGTCACAACCATTCTTATATAAGACCTAAAAATGATTTTAGAGTTAGTTTTTGGTTCTATTGGTTTTGTTACATTTTTCAATTAAAAATATGCATAGTATTAGAAAATGAGGAATGAATACATTTATAGGAGATAATGCTTAAAATACCTGGAAAATGCAGTGTTAACCAAGTGAACTATGAAAAATTTGACTAGACGGAGCAGAGATTGCCTATCGGTTGCAACCGAACCTTTTTCTATTCCTTCCCTTTTGAAATCTTCCTGTCAGCTGTACTTTAGCAGCTTTCTCTCCTTTCAATAGAGGACAGGATTGTACATGCCACTGAAGTCCTTCTTTTGTAGGTAACTCTTCAGATATGATTTCCCTTCTCTCTATTTCCTTTGTGCTTCCAGACAGGTAGCAAGAGAGAAAAGGAAATAATAAGATGGACACAAAGATAGGAAAAGATTTAGGAGACATTGAGGAAAAAAACATTCAAGAACAGAAGAATTCAAGAATAGCAGAAGACATAGAGGACTTTAACAGATAAGCTGTGAACTGCCTTTGACATCTTCATCACTTTTTGACTGTTTTGCACTTAACAAATTAACCACAAGTCAGGAACAAGATAAAGTTGCATGAGAATTTCTTTTCCTTCTGAATAGTTTCTTGAGCCATGATACTTCTTTCTTTATTTTGCCTCGAGTTTCTCATTTTCAGTTTCAGATTGTCTTAATCAAAGAATTGTAAAGAAATCTTTAATAATAACAAAACCAGTTTAGCATTTTTCTGTTGGAGTTTCCATGTTTGTCCACACTGTGAAATTACAGCTCTCAAAAACCTTTCTTTTTAGTCAATCTGTGCATGTTACATATTTGATATGGTCTAAAGTAATGTAACCTTGCTTTCGATGGTTGTCAGTGGCACTATGTGTGCCCTATGAGTATCCTGCACCAAGAAAAAAAGATTGGTCTTTATTATTACCTTGTCAGAATCACCCCAGTCACGGAGATTTCAGACTAACAATGAAGGGAGACGAGAAACATTCTGTAGCAGGCTCTTCAAAGTAGGCTTCAGCAGCCAATGCCAACAACACATGGGGGAGGGAGGAAGAATGACCATATTTTCCGGCATATAAGATGACTGGGCGTATAAGATGACCTAACACTTCAATACACAAACAGAGCAATCACTGGTAACAACTCACTATACACAAAGCTAAACCACAGGGCATAAAGGGGCAGATCTATGGGAATAAAGGTGTAGACACGTGTTTGAGGTAAAAATCACAGGTATAATCATATGAACAAATTCAAGTGCTAAATAGCATAACAATCTCACAAAAAAGCACAATGCAATGCAATTCATTCACAGTGTTCCAGATTCACATAATAACAATAGTAGTGCCCCTACAATGGTATAGGGCCAAGTACAATATTCCAATAGAATCTGTGTTCCCCTATCAATAGTCAAGAGTATAATAACTCATAGGCTAACGACTGAGTCAGAAAGGGAGCCTTGGTGGGTTGAAGAGCTGGCAAGCTGCTGGATGGGCAGGCGCCAACGGCTGGAGGTAAGCTGGCGACACCAAGATGGCCGTTTCGTGTAAACTCCGCTTCCTCAGGGCGCTCAAAACTTCTGACCGCTCCTCCCCAGTGTTGTAGTAACACAATAAGGACTCAACGTCGATACAGGAGATTTCGCGTTTCCGCGTTCTAATACATGTCAATGCTGTGAGTCATCTCCCGGGCTGGAATCAGCTTTGCGTATAAGATGACCCCCAACTTTTCCAATTAAAATATAGAGTTTGGGATATACTCGCCGTATAAGACTATCCCTCTTTCAACACACACCAAATATTTTTAAAGCATCAGATTTGATTTCAATATGGTAATTTTCCTATTACTGTACCTCCTTCTCTGCCTCTCAGATCTCACACATGCGCACTTGCACCACTTCATTACAGTCTTCAGGAGCGAGATCTGAGAGGCAGAGGAGGACGTACGGTAATAAGATACAAGAGTGGGCCAAACAGGTAAAGCAGGTGTGTTTTTCTGGGCCCAGAGCCACTATCTTTTTTTCCATACCCTGGGCACCCCGGACGCCTGCAGCTTGCTCCGCCCTTCACTTACACCTTCCCTGTGAGGCGTCCCTTCACCTCACCATCGGGACCACATTAAGTCCACGAAACCTGATGAATGGATTTTATTCTACCGTACTTGTACAGCATCGCCCTTAATGCTTTCATACAGTCACTGCATATGGCAAGGATGTGGCCACTTCAGTTTTGAGCTTCCCCCACCATATGCGGCATTCACAGATTCTCCAGTTTGGATTGGAAGTTTCAGCACCCACTCTATAAGATGATTCCCAGCATATAAGACGACTCTCGTGTATAAGACAACTCCCGCATATAAGACAACTCCCACATATAAGACGACCCTTGACTTTTGAGAAGATTTTCTTGGGTTAAAAAGTAGTCTTATATGCCAGAAAATACATTATCACTTTCTTTTTAGGACAGTGCTCTCACACTGAGATCTTTCCTTCATCCTGAAAGAATAGGCCACAGAACTTGGGGAGAATGAAAATTAGCTCTTTAGCATTTATCTGATGCACAGAGCTGTCCCACCTTCAACCAGAACCAGGACTGACACAAGCTCTGGCTCCGGAGAGCCTGAAGTCCTAGATATTGATAAAGATGCAGCAGTGGGAACTGGTAGGCCCCCGAGGTGTAGGCCTCAGAGACGTGGCCACCGCCAGAGGTAATTTAAGTCCAGGACTTTTTGGGGGGTAGGTTTTGGTAGCTAGAGAAGATCTGCTGCAGCAGCCCCCTCCCAAAAATTGGAAAAAGCTCTCTTGGGTGGTCCCACCTTTGTGAATGCAGAGGAGAGAGGTCCCTCCCAAGCTGTCAGGGACTGGGATTCAAATGCTCGACCTATGGCCGTAGGGGAGAGAGCATCCCCCCAATTCACCCTTATAAGTGACTCAAACTCTGTGAAGGTGGAGAAGAGAGTGCCTTCCCAAGCTACTGGTGATAGGAATTCTCCCAAAGACTCTACTGGAGACTTTATTTTTGGGCCTGTCAGGCTGTCACTACGCCTCCAATGCTGGCCGGGTGAGCGAGCTTTTACACCAGCCCCGCACCATCCAGTTGGTCCTGTCCATGACCACACTCCATTGGGTTTTATTCTGCCCCTCTCTCTAGGGACCGGGTGAACCCTGGGTACCTAGTAGATGACTCCTTATAGTTTGTTTTGTTACTGTTTGTGATGTGTAGAGTTGTTTGCTGTTAACTGTATTATCCTGTTGTAAACCGCTCCAAGCCTTCGAGGTGTGGTGGTTTATAAATTCGAATAATAATAATAACTCATGTGATGAGCTCAGTGCCTCTCCATGCTTGTAAAGAGGCTGTAGTGTCCTGTGACTGGGAAATTTCTCAATGTCAAAAGGTACAGTCCCATCTCACTGAGTTACAAGGATGTAGTAAAGGTGGGTGAAATTTCACAAGTAATAGATGAAGTTCTAACACTTATCACCCAAGGGCTTTTCATTCTTCTTATACTATTCTGCAAAAAGAGAGAAAAAACACACACCTATCTTCCAAATTGCTCTTTATGCCAGCTTTTCCATGAAACGATCACATCCCCTTTCCATTGCTATGACTACTGTGGGAAAAAGCTTCTGCTGTTCAGACACTTGGCATCCATTAAGTCATTCCCCTTTGGTGTTTTAATTAAATAAAGGAGGTTAATTGCTATAGAAATGGCTTGTCAGGGCACAGTCAGCACATGCATTCAGAAAGTTTGGTGGATTTGACCTGAATAATTAGCTGAACACACTTCTGTCTTTGACCTCAACTTGTTTAAACACTAGAATCTAGTGGGACAGACTCTATTCCTGTGCTCTTAGTACTGCTCCTCCTTTTCCCGCTCGAAGAGCAGAGCCCACTTTTTTTCTAGCCATAATTAATAATTTGCTGAGATGTCCTAACTAAGCTCTGCATAACGGGTTTACTGTTCTCTTTGCCTCTAACTTTTTTATCTCCTTCCCAGTGAACTCTGGCCGGATCCAGACAGGCCTTTATCCCAGGAGAATCCGCATTTTAAAAACGCTGATTTTCCCGGGGGGCTGTCCATACCCACCCCAGAAAGCATGCCCTTTCTGGGGTGGGTGTCCAGATGTTCTCTCAGGAGTCGCCTGAGAAAATTTGTCTGGAGGCCCTCCAACCATCCCCCAGACCCCTTAGAAAAATAATAACAACTTACCAGGCCTCCATTACAAGCTCCGGCAGCTCTCCCAGTACGTAGAAATGATGTGCCAGGAGAGAGGGGGGGGAGGAGGTTATTTTCTTCCCTCCTCTCCCCTCTTACCCCCGCTCTCCTAAAATGAGGCCTGTCATTGGCGAGAGAGGAGGAGGAGGCCCGCTCACCCCATCCATGTTTCTTTTCCTCTGATTGGCTAAAGGAAAGGTGGAGTGAAGGGGAGGGTATGTCCACCTGGTATCCATCAGCCAATGACAAAACACGCTTACTAAGGGCAAAGAAACCATACGAATGCTTTACGACCCAGATACAAAAATGGTGCCCCGAAGTGCCGTAAAAGGAAGTCTACTTTCGGGTTTGCGACAGCGATCCGTAAAACAGCAAAAGTCCCATTACATACGAATTTCTAACGAATCCATTTAATTTCCGTTTCATTTTTCCCATGCCTAGTGCATACCCTATGATGACACTTATTTATTTATTATTCAAACTTATATGCCGCCACTCCCCAGGGGCTTGGAGTGGCTTACAAGAACAAGCTGATATCTAAGACAATTTAAACAATAAAAACAACATTAACAGAATTCGAAAGCCTTCCGAAACAGGTGTGTCTTGCATGCCTTGCGGAAAGCTGATAAGTCCCACAAGGCATGAACTTCAAGTGGCAAAGCATTCCAAAGAGATGGCGCCACTACTGTAAAAGCTCTGTGTCTGGTTGCAGTTAGATGCAAGCTCTTGAAACTAGGGACTTCCAGTAAATCTTGGTCTTCAGAACGAAGCGATCTTTGGGGTTGGTAGGGGGTGAAGCAGTCCCTCAGGTACGTCGCCCCTAGACCATGCAAGACCTTTGAAAGTGATACGGTGTTCAATCGGTAGCCAGTACAGCTGCATTAGGAGTGGTGTTATGTGACATCCCATCAGGGCTCCTGTCAGAAGCCGAGCAGCTGCATTTTGTACCAATTTGAGCTTCCGGATCACCGACAAAGGTAGGCCAATGTAAAGGGCATTACAGTAGTCCAGTCTTGAGATGACCATAGCCTGGATCACCGTAGCTTGGTCGTCCCTTGACAGATAGGGGGCCAGTCGTCTAGCCTGCCGCAGATGGAAGAAAGTGGTTCTGCTAAGGGCGGAGATCTAGGTCTCCATCACCAGCAGTGTATCCAAAAGGACTCCCAGGCTCTTTACCAATGATGATGGGCATAATGCCTCGCCATCCAGGGTAGGCAACTGGATCTCTGCACTGCCTGGTCGACCCAGCCAAAGGATCTCCGTCTTCACTAGATTCATCCTCAACCTTCTCCACCCTCAACTTTAGACATGTTCTATCATATTTATTCCTGATTGGTTGTACTGATAAAATGTGGTAATTGGTTGGTGGTTTCCTCATATTACACCACTCTAAAGCAGGTTAGAACTATGGGTCCTCAAAATGATGTTGTTTGATCTATTTTTCCTTCCAGTCTCTCCTTCTACAACCAAAGCCTTTTGGCTTTCTTAAGGTTTGAAGTCAAAATTCAGAATGTCATGATGTTCCATTTCCTTAACCAAGGGCTTGTATAGTTTTAAAGGGGAAAAAGGCTATACTGCATTTTATTAACACATAACACTTGACGTGTGATTTATGAGGAATACTAGATGATATTTTGATGTCCTGTATATTTTGCAGTACATTGTTTCAAGAGCTAGTTGTAAAGGTGGCACTTATGGTATTTTTGGTTGCCATGTTAAAAGTGACTTGCTAGTTTTATGAATAACTTTTCAATAACTTTAAGGCACAGGTTATTTTTATTGCAATTTTTCCAGTAAGAGAAATGGTATCAGAACTTTTGCAGAACATTTAGACATACAGATTCTATAGCTTCATTGAATCCACAAGCAACGTACAGTTGCATTGGCTAACAAACAAAGGGGAAATATATTTTACTCAACATTCACATTACCCATACACATTCAGTCATCCTCATTCATCCAGAGCCTTTCTCCTTCCTTGGAGAAGCACTGCTTAGTCCAGGCCCTGCCCAGACTGTGTTCCATTGCAGATCTGCCTTTTCCAAAGGTACACAATCTCTTTCAATAGCGCATGGCTGTCTGTCACACTTGAGAATTATTAGATTGATTCTTTTATAGGAATATTCTGATGATGTTTTTCCAAAGTTGTAAATCATTGCCCTGTTGAGATTATCTTTAGTCTTCACCTCCTGACATAGGTGTTTGTTTTCAGGTAACGATCCATTGCGTTTTCGGTTTTACTTGAAAGAGGATTGTCTTTACCTAATGTAAACAGAGATAATTTCACTTAGAGTTATTCCAGTTTCCGGTGAACAAATGTTGACAGATGTAAACACATGGAAATGTTTCTCTTATCACTGTCATAGTTCTTATCACAGTTTACTACAGCAGGTCAACCATTTCAGTTCTCATTAGCAGGTTTTAAGTATAATTCAGCAAGCAGGTGGTTCATGCTTTAGTCATTACAGGCCTTAATCTTCAGAATGGTGTCCAAAATTATTAGCTCTCATTCATTCATTTCTTTCATTCAGTTCAATCATACCCATACATATTAAATCCACATTTATCAAATTTGCACATTATATTACTATGACTTCAATAGGGTACGCAAGCCTCTCCCCCATGACAAGGGGGCACCAACGAAGTTGTGAGCTATGCTGGCGGTGGCATAATAGCCACCGGTAGGTCCTCCCATGCCAGACAGGTCACAACCGAAGGGCCTGACAAAGAACGTCAATGGGCAGGACAGGCTCTCTAGCCTTTTGGCAACCATCCTAGGAGAAGGAAAACTCTAATTTCAAACCTGGGCAGATAGTGCTTGTCTAACCCTGTAAGGTCAACCATCTAAGAGAAGGAAACTCAAACCAAACCTACGACCTGAGGATCTCGCTGCCACCGTCCTAAGCTTGCTAGGCCCCGGCAGACGAATCTTTGGTTTAAAGCAGGGATGGGCAATTACCGGCCCTCCAGGTGTTTTGGACTTCAACTCCCAGAAATCCTAGCCAGTTTACCGGCTGTTAGGATTTCTGAGAGTTGAAGTCCAAAACACCTGGAGAGCCGGTAATTGCCCACCCTTGGTTTAAAAGGTGAGGCTCCACCAGAAAAATCCATTGCACAGGCTCGAAGGACACATCCAACCTTCAAAAAATCAACGCACTTGTAGAAAGCGTGGCATGAGTCCTTCCTAATAATCTTCGTTCACGAAGTAGTGCCAGAGATTACTATGACACAATAAAGTGTTTAGGCAGGGAGCTGCCACTTTCCTGAGTCTGAACATTTCAAGAATTTTTCTGGCACGGTAAGAATATTTTGCTATCCATCATGAAGAGGCCAAGCCTCATTTCAAAGTAAAAACTAGAATTTCCCTTCAAATCCACCTCATGCTGAGAAATGGTCTGTGTGGTTTCCAGACCGTATGGCCAAGTTCGAGTGACATTTTCTCCTGAAATTTCACCTGCCTCTGTGGCTGGCATCTGATTGTGGCAAAATACCAGTGGAATGTCTATTAACCAAGTATGAAGGATCCAATTACCAAGCCTGTTTTGCAGTGTTCTGTGGGATTTCCACTGGGAATTTTTTCCAGTCTTAATAAAGAAATAATTGCTTTGGTTCCAAAATCATCTTGCCCTCATCCTTATTTTTTTTCCTTCTAGCATTTATTTTTAAAGCCTTTGGCCTATAAGATCCTGCAGAGACTTAGAACCTGGAAGAGATTTCCCCCCACAAACCAATAAAACTGTTACATTAATTTTATTAGACAAATCTATCAAATTTCCTTATTTTATTATGAAAAAAATATATCTGAGGATGTTGATTTCCAAAGAATAATATCCTTCAATGTTACACATTGCAGGAAATGCATACCCCCCGGCCTGGCAATATAGTCAGGGAAGCAGAAACAACTTGTACGTCCTTTTTTATTAGACGAGGAACATGTTTTCACTTCCTTTGAAAACACATATGATTCTTAGCAATAATGTTTTCCTGGTGTCTTTCTTAGATTTCCATTTATATTGTTGCTGTTCATAAAGTTATCTGGTTTGTAATGTCTATTCCTCTGAAAGGAATTTGACGTTTATTCATTAAAGAAAATACAAACCTGTTGACTACAGCAGAATTCAAATGTATTGATGGATAAATGTAATTATGGTTTTCTTTATTACCATGTATGAAGAAATGTACTGCACAGACTATAAACTGTTCAGGCTAAAACATCTGAGTGAAGAAAAAATACAATGTGCATAAACAGCAAGTGGCTCAAGATGTTCTACCTCTACTCTTATTATATACTTGAGTGCCCTCATTCTGTGGGAAACTGCATAATGGTGTTGACAAGTGCAACTGAAACAGAACAAATGTCATATCCTTGGCACATACCAAAATTGCATAATCATTCCTCTCTGGTGGGCACCACAAGAAGTTTGTTTGTTTTTGAGATGAGCTTTTCTTTATTTTGTTTTCCTGTTTTCAACATTCTGTTTTATTTATTTATGTTTATTTATGCTTCACATTTATAGACCACCACTCCCCGAAGGCTCGGAGCGGTTTACAGCAATATGCTTAAATACAATCCAGTACAGAATGCACATATAAAACAACACATTACCTAACATTAAATAAATAAATACAAAAAAGTGGGGTGAACTGAGGGTAGCATATCAGGTGGGATCAATAGTCAATTTAGGGGCCATAGGTAAGGTTAGGGACCGAGCAGCCTTGTAGTCAGGTTTTAAGGGCATATACCGTAACCTCAATGGATGGCAAGGAGGGGTCTCAACCATGGCAATTTAGGAGGTCCTCACCACTCCATGCTGGGCTCCTTTAGGAGGGTTTAAAGTTCCAGTCCGGCTCCAGCTTCCGGCTATCAGACCCCAGAAAACTCTAGTGCCAAACCGCCGATGCTGGAGTTTGTGTCGGTAGTCTCTGTGTCTCAGATGCTCCTCAGATTCAACTTCCAGTGCCCGTGAACCAGCCCACTTAGTATTCTGGGCTGCCGGGGCTGCCGCTCTGTCCTCCTTGTGGCGCTCAGAAATTGGCACCCCCTTCGCTTCCTCCCAGCTCTGCAGCCACGTCTACGTCGGGAGTGACCAATGAGTTGCTGGGAGGAAGCTTTCTCTGCTTTCTCGGCAACCTCCGCCTTCAGGTTGGTGGTCTCTGCGCTGGCGACTTCAAGGTTGGTCGCCAGTTTGCTCAAGGCTTGTCTCTCTCAAAGGGAGAGACAGCGGTGTCCTTGCCAGTCTCCTAGTGCTCGGTGCACCACTGGAGGGCCGGGATCCCTCTCCCAAACCTCGGGGGAATCTGGCCTCGCCGTCCCCAAGTTGCCCAGCCTTCCTTCCGCCTCCAGAGGCTCCGGCAAGGCACATGGTCGCCCGTCGCCCCCAAATCGACCGACGTTGGTCTCTCCTCCTTCACCAGCCAACCGTCCACAGGCCCCTCCGCTGACAGGTCCCAGGAGTGATCCCAGTCCAGTTCCGGGAGCTCTCGGCAGCCAGTCAGAGAATCCACAGAGGTTTTGCATTCTGCACAGGGGAGGGGTCACTCCTGCCTCTGGGGAGAGATCGCTAACTTAGGAGAAGGAGATGTGGCAGTCTGTCCTTTAAAAATACCCCTCCAATCCATTAAGAGTCAACCAGAGGAAATGATGATTTGTTGCATAAACCTTTTTTTTCCATAAACATTTTCTGAGAAGGAAATCTATTAAGCCAGTGGGGCTCAGTCTAGCTAAGGAATATATTCATCCCCTGCTATCCCATTTCCTACTTTCCTATATACCTGATTTGTTCCCCCTCTTTTAATGTATCTTGGGAAAGCCTTAATAAAAAGGATCAACTAAAAAAAATTACACTGAGTAATTACTTTAATTTCTTCCTTTTTTTAAAAAAGGAAATTATGTATAGATGGTACCTAACACCAGAAAGGATTTCTAAGAAGTTCTAGCGACTGTTGGAAAGGCAGGAAAAAGCTGGGCACCTTTTATCATATTACATTACATTAGGCGGTCCCTCGTAGTCCAAGGATGATGGTCCTCCAAGGTTGGTGTACTGGCAGTGGGTCCGTAGGTAACTGTGGAGCCCTATTCTTGATCTGCATCTTCTCCCACGGCGAGGGCATTGGTTTCCAGGTGGAAGGCGGTCCCGATCGGGATAGGCTTGGCACGCCTTCCTCTTGGCACATTTCTCTCTTTCGCCCTCCATTCGTGCCTCTTCAAATTCTACAGCACTGCTGCATTGAAGATGTAAAATAAAGTTGGGGCAATAACACATCCCTGTTTGACACCTGATTCCACCTTTAATGGGTCACTTTGGGAGCCATTGCTGTCCAAAACTGTTGGCATCATGTCATCATGGAGGAGCCTCAGGATGTTCACAAATTTGTTAGGGCACCCAATGTTTTGGAGGATGGTCCAGAGAGCACTGCAATTCACTGTGTCGAATGCTTTTGCAAAGTCAATGAATGCCATGTACAGTGGTTGATTTTGTTCCCTGCATTTTTCTTGGAGCTGTTGTGCAGTGAATATCATGTCCACTTTTCCTCTGGAGAGGCAGAAGTCATTCTGGGATTCTGGGAGGGTGTCTTCTGAGAGAGGTAGAAGGCAGTTTGCGAGGATTTTCCCAGCGGAGGTTAGAAGGGAGATACCTCGATAATTTCCGCAGTCTGTTCTTTCCCCTTTTTTGAAGAGGGTGATGGTGGTGGCGCCCTTGAAATCAGAGCCCGCTGCAAGCCCAGGCCCGCTAGGAACGCCTTCCAGAACCTGGTCGTGAACTGTGGGCCCCGGTCACTCACGACCCGGCACGGGCACCCGTGGAGCCGGAAGACGTGGTGCGCGAACAAGCGGGCCAACTCAGGGGCAGTAGGGAGGCGGCGGAGCGGAACAAAGTGAGCCTGCTTGAGAAGAGGTCCACCACCGTCCAAATGGTGGTGTATCCGCCACTGGGCGGCAGGTCAACTACAAAGTCCATGGCGATTTCACTCCAGGGCTCGGCGGGGTCGGCGACCGTCTGCAGGAGACCCGTCGGGCAGCCCGGCTTGGGTTTGTTCTTTGCACACACCTCGCATTCAGAGATGTAGTCGTTAGTGTCCTTCCGCATCGCTGCCACCAGAACTGCCGGGCCAGCAGCTTCAGGGTCTTGGTGAGGCCGGTGGCCGGACAGTGTGGAGTCGTGGCCCTGGGCCAGGATCCGAGCCCGTTGGCTCAGCGGGACGAGAGTTTGTCTTGTAGTAGCAGATCCCCCTGCTTCAGTCAGATCTGCCCGGTGCTCCTTGAGCCATGCATCTGTGCTGTAGGCTGCTGCTAAGTCCGCAACAGTTCCGGCGACCCGGGACGGCTGGCTGAGGGAGCCTTGCTGCCGCTCGGGCGGGCCACCAGGCCCAACTGGCGCTTGGTGAACACTGTTCCCATCTCCTCGGGCGCCGTAGTCGGCCTCAGGCATCCGAGACAGGGTGTCGCCAGCACGTTCTTTCGGCCCGGCAAGTATTTGAGCTCAAAGTTGAAGCGGCTGAAGAACTGCGCCCATCGCAGCTGCTTTGCATTAAGCCTTTGCGGGACTGTAGTGCTCGCAGGTTTTTGTGATCTGTCCATTACTTCGGGCAAGGCGGTGCCTTCCAGGAAGTGTCTCCAGT